>ML790568.1:415557-469458 GCA_009831015.1 Picea engelmannii
TTGTACACCTTATCAATCATGATAAGACAATAATAAGTCATATTTACATCAAACACTATTGGGTCCATTTCCCAAAACTTTGTGCTATGGGTCTTTCTTCAAGGGTTGACATCAATGACAACCAACCTTAATCAACAATTCCAAGGTAGAGTTCACCTTGAAACCTCTAACTAAGGTTCCACTGAATCCCGCTAAATTCACAACCACTATTATAATTTGTTATTTAAAAATAGTTACATACTTAATAAAAACCTTCAAAAAAAACTTTCATTTTTTTTAAAAATATATTTAATGATTATTTTACCCCAACATTAAAACAAACCCTTCACTAATATATAATTATAAACCTAACATAGAGTTGTGTCTTCGACACGTTCTCCACTTAAAAATTCGTGATCACATTCCCCAATATTATAATATGCTCAAATTTGGATTTCCAAATAAATATTGGTGACTCGCCTTCTCCACTTTTATAATAATATGATCAAATTTGGTTCAATCTTTATTAACGCGTTATGTGATTTTATAAGATGGTTCACTTCACGTTTGTTATTCATGATTACGTTCTCTACTATTATAGTATAGTAGAAATTAGATTCCCCATATGTTCTTGCACATTCTCAACATTTTATAACATAATATGTGTGATTTCATGTGCCCATGCATCTCAAACATAAACCCTTAAAAAAAATCAAAATTGTATATAATTGTGTTCAATTTTGAATGAATGAATATATATAAGAAATAATAAAAAAATATATTAATAACAAGTAAAAATTAGTTAAAATAATATTCATTTCATATCATTATTTAATAATAATAATATAATTTTAAGGTCACGGTGTATGACATTTTATTTGTGGAACAAGGGACTTCTTTCTTGTAGCTATTTGACTATTAAAATTAAGATATACATAAATTATAATAAAATACATTTCAATATTTAAAAGTTAAATAATAATATTTTTTCTTTATGAAGAATTGAATTGTACGAATTTTTAAACTACATTTCTTTCATAATTTATAACTGCGCAAAAGATTTAAACCAAAAGGAGATCAACCTGATGGTGTTGATTTCAAGGAATGTCTAATGGTGGGAGCTCTGAACCTCATTAATGATGGACAGGGCTTTGAACCTTCTAGTTTAGTATTGTTACTATAGACATAGGATAGATCCCTGGTATTGCTTTGGTCATGGCGGATCCGACTTACACACTGACACTTAGACACATTCGATTTCCCTCTTAACTCTTCCCTGTCTGATGCGACACCCAGCTCGACTGCAGTTATTACAGAGCTTACTTATTTAATTCTTTCTTAGTGGTGGTCATTTTGAAGTCTGGTACAGGGTTTCTAGAGCAAGGTGGTAGCCTCTTGTTAGTGCTTCCAGCAGCTTCCAGATGGAGGTTGAGGTCAGCGCACAAATGAGTGCGGCTGACGAGGCCCTCTAGAGCATTGGCCCCTTCTCCTCGACGGAAAAGCTCAACTCTAATGGTGTCTTACCCCCTCCTCTTCCTTCATCAGATGGTTGCAACCTTTTTACACCTTTGGAATCCTCAAATCCTCCTGAACCCCTCCCATTGTCACCTCCCACCCCACTTCCAGGTCTAGTTTCCTCATTCAAGCGTTCACCTATTGTTTTGAACCGGAGTGTGGGGTATCGAATGAGTCGCCTCGCCTTACAGAAATGGTTTCCTAAGAACTCTAGCACTAAGTGTGCATGGAAACCTAACAAGGACAAACACAAGTTAATCATGGGGTTCGATGTTGGTTTGGAGGAGAGTGTGCACCTATCACTCTATGTGCTTGTGGGTAGAATTTCCTACCGCACACTATGTAAGTGCTCTCTCCCGACCTGGATTTTAAGTTCCTGGTATCCCTTGTTGGGCCAAGTCCCGAAAATTATTTACCTCTCTCATGGTTGGTTTGGTCTACTTTTCAAGACACTGGAGGACTCGTAACGGATTTTAGACTCACTCTGGGATATTAGTGGTCGTAGTTTAATGCTCAAAAGATGGTGGGTTAGCTTTTACCCTTCCACGGATTACTTTTTCTTTCGCTACCTGTGGGTATTGTTGCCCGGTCTTCCTCTCCAACTCGAGATAGAGAAATCTCTTGCTACCATTAGTAATGAACTAGGAAGTTTTATTAGCCTGGATGAAAGTTTAATTAAGGGTTCTGACAGAAGGATGGCTAGGATCCTGGTGGAGATTGATATACATGCAGGACTACCGAAGACTCTGGAAATCTTCTGGCGAGGTTACATTATGACACAATGCCTGGACTACCTTGGTATTCCTTTTCGCTACACTTGTTGTCACAGGACTGGACACCTACGTCATGATTGCACTAGAGAGATGGAAGAAGAATATTCAAAAGCTTCTTATCTTCAAAAACTCTCTCGAGAGGACTCTCCAGGTGTAGACTCCTTCGATGCGGCGGCTGGAGTCTATGTGGATGAAGGGGACTGGCCGACTACTCCATTTGACACACGCACGGGTAAGCTCAAGCTCCTCTGTCCTTCCTTTTACTTCACCCTATCATATTGGGAAAGAGATTCTTTGGACTCTTATGTTATCCTGGGGATGGGACCTACGCGGGATACCTTGACCGAACCTTCACAATTTTCGTACACTGCTATTCCTCCTTCCATGGAACGGGTGGGTTCACATACTTTACCACCTCTGCAAATGTCATCTTCCTCTCGAGACTGTAGAGCTCCCCCTCTGGCTCCCTGTGGGGTCTCCTTACCTGCCAACCCTTTCCACTCTTCTATTCCAGCTACCCTTTCTACAATAGGTCTACCTTCTGAAGACTCTGAGTTAGTAGGGGATGTTCCCATAGACTCAAGGAGAACGACTCCTAGCACTACTACTCTAGGGAACATTCTAACTACTCAGGTTCCCACTAATAAAGAGATGCTGCTACCTATTCCTCTTCCCACTTTTCAAGGAAGGTCTCCTATCTTCATAGAGAACTTAGCATCCTCCACTTCTTCTTCCTGTGATAACACTGGTGTTACTTCCAGGAAATACTTATCCTAGTCTCGAGGTTTGGGATTGGAGAGCTCACCTATCAAAACTCACAGTGCATGGAAGAAAGCTTTCTCTTTTGTTACTCTCTCGACTTCTTCCACTTCAAACACTTATGATCTTGGGGTGCTTAGAGGCATTAAATCCCTAGCCAGATCCTGATCATGATACTTCTCTCCCTTAATATCATAGGGGTGGGAGGCGCCCTAAAAAATGCTTCCCTAAGGCGACTTATCAACATAACTCTACCTGACATTATTTTCTTACAAGAAACATTGGTTGACGAGCAACGAGATTGAGATTTCCTCAGTAGATTAAGATCCAGTGGTTTTTCAGTGTTGTAAGATCGGTTCGAAAATCGGGAGGGTTACTGGTAGCCTAGGATCCCATAAAGTTTGACCTGGAAACTTTCTTATGTTGTGGCAGTATTTTGATGATAGGTAATTGTTGTGCAAACAAAATACAATTTACTCTTCCTAATGTGTATGGCCCCTATACAGACAAGATCACATTCTGGGATAAAGTCTTTGCACTTGGCCTTCTAGCCAAATCCAATCTTATAGTTGTGGGTGATTTTAACTTCACATTATCTGCAGATGAGGTGTGGGGAGATACAACATTACAATACCAAGCTGCCACTCAGTTAAGAGAGAGAGATTCCTCAACAATAATCTCATGGATATTCTTTCGGCTACTGCAATACCTACTTGGAGGAATGGTAGAGTGGGTTTGGAGAGTATCTCCAAGAGACTAGACCATGTTTTCATTTATGAAAATCTCTTACAACACTTGGGAAGGTACCGATCATGGATATAATACCCTTTCCTCTCGGACCATGCTCCTATCTTTCTGCAGCTTGAGTCCTCCTCTCATCAATTGTCTTACCCTTTCAAATTCAATCCAATGTGACTATAGGACCCAGGATTTTCGCAGTTAGTCACTGAGGTTTGGACTTACCAAAACTTCCTCCAATAATTAGACTTACAGAGATGGCTAGCATGGAAATTGAAACACTTGAAAAAGAAAGTTAAAAGTTGGGCTATACTATAGAAATTTAAAAACACTTATAGAATTACACATCTGGAAGAAAGTATATAGACTTTGATCCTGGATCATACTTCGGGGACTAGGTCACTTGAAAAACAACTTAACTTAAATACATTAGAGGAGGAGAGGGACAAGCTCCCACTGGCTGAAGAAGAACTTTGGCATTAGAAGAGCAGAGTAATATGGATCAAGTGTGGGGATCAAAATACAAAATTCTTTCACCACTTTGCAAGCTACAGGAGAAACCGCAAGCATATTTGGGAATTAAATACTAATGCAGATGTCATTATCTTGGGACAAGACAACCTCATTTCTGAGGCCCACCGTTACTTCAAAAACTCCTACAGTGATATGGGACTTACAAATTATTTTGACTAAATGGCCATCATTGGACATTTTCCTAGACTTGTCAGTGATGTGGAAGATGATCAACTTTCTAGAGCCTGTACTAAAGAGGAGATATGGAATGTTCTTAATTCTTTCAAAAGGGACAAAATCCCTGGACCTGATGGATGGATTGTCGCCGAGTTCTATCTACACTTGTTTGAGATTGTTAGCGATGACATGCGGGATTTGGCTGAAGACTCGAGGATCATAGGTGGGGTTAACTTGGCTTTAAACTCTACTTTCTTGGCACTTATTCCAAAATCCAACCATCTGATTTTTCTAGGAGACTACAGGCCTATAGCTTTTCCCATCTAATGCTTCCTCGATTTGGAAATCGCTTCTAAAATTATTTCATATCATCCAACACTTGCTTTGTTGGAAACTTGGATCGGGCCACTCTATCCACGTGGGTTGGGACACCATTTTGGGATTGGGGTCTACATCTAACCTGTCTCGGGAGCTCCTGACTGTATTACACCGTCAACACATTTTCTATCTCTTCTAGGCCAAGGGATCTACAGACCAGGGGTCTCTCAGTACACAATGGAAGGATTGCTCAGACCTTGGCCTTTCAGGGAATCTAGCATTGAAATGGCAGTGATTATGTAGGGCACTACTTGGAGTGGGGATAAAACTTCAGGACGAGATGATGAGCTACTTTGGAATGGGGGAGATAGATCCAGAAACATTTTTGTAAAAAAATTGCATGAGCCTATTGCCTCTACCATCTAGAACCAGAAGTAACTGGCTAGAGGAAGAACCTATGGCACTGGAATATCCCATTAAAAATCAAACTTCACACTTGGTTAGCAGCAACAAACAAAATTATGACCTAGGACAACTTACAAAATCGTGGTTGGGAAGGAACAAACATTTCCCATCTTTGTCGTTTGGACTCTGAATCTGTAACACATCCATTTATTAACTATACCTTCACACAAGAAGTTTGGAGCAGAATCATAATTGCACTAAAGATTAGGACTACTTGGACGGGTTCCTCCCTGAATATTTTTTTGGAGGACTGGGCAAAGGAGGCGTCATTGTACCCGCATCTTCCCTCACTATTCAGTTGGCACATCTGGTTGGTGCACAACAAGACTATCTTCGAACAACTAACTCCTTCTACCCAAGTTATTTATTGCAATACTCTCGGTGGCTTGGAGGGTAACAAGACTACAAAAGATCCTACTCTGAGATTTTTACAACCCACCTTTCTTCAGGGTAGGACTACTTCCTGGTTTGATGGTGCCTCACAAAACTTCGGTCAACAGTGTGGAGTTGGAGGTCTAATCAAGTTTGCAGACCACACCATAATTAAATGGACCTACAACTGTGGAGCTGGCATAACTTCCAAAGATAAAATTATTGGTGCTTGGGCCACACTCACCCTGGTTACCAAACTTCACATTCTAGATCTACAAGTTTTGGGCGACTCCAAAATTATTATAGATTGGATAAACAACAAAGGTAAGTTACAATTCATTTCCCTGGAATGCTGGAAAGACAGAATCTCTAAACTCATCAAAGGTTTTACTCAGATCAACTTCACTCACATTTACCGGGAATTAAATTTGGAGGTTGATCTTCTCTCCAAAAGTGCTCTTCAAGAGAAGGAGGGGAAACTGACATTCTACCAGTGGAAAGATGGCCAAGTGGGGTCGGCTCAGTATCTATGCCTTTTTTAGAGGCTATCAAAGATACAATATCTAGTTTTTGGTATACTATGATTAGAAGATTTCCTCTATTTACTTGTCTATCTACTTTGTAAAAGCTCTTAGAGTCAGATAGCAGAGATATTGAAGCCTCAACTCTGATATGTCTGTGTTTACTACCAGACAGACTATCATGTAATTCTGGACAGACTAACTTGTAATTTTGGACAGGTGATTTCGTTTCCATCTTAGGAAGCAGTCAATGTAATTTTGGTTAATACCATACATTATAAATATAATGAGCAAATTTTCTTGTGGAAAAATTAAATAATAAAAATATCTCTTCATATATGGTGATCTTGGGATGCTTCTCTTAATGTCTATTGAGTATAAAAATACAATTTTAAAGAAATTAAAGTGCAATAAACCAATTGATCTTAATAAACACTAATCATCGTCATAATTATTTAATACAAACAAATTATATTAATATAATAATAATAAATAAATAAAATTAAACATCATCATCATTAATTATCATCATCATTATTTATTTTCATTATTAATTAGATAAAATATCACCTCATATCATTCTAAAAAATCTTCATATTAATATATACCTCCTTCTGTTACGGTAATAATAAAAATAAATTTGAAGAATCTTGTATGGGATTATTTATAAAAGGTTTAATAACAGAGTCCAAGGATCATATTATATATTGAAGCACATCTATCCTTTCACCTCTCCACGGTGTTAGAGCAAGTCAACGCCTCCTTTTGTAATACCAAAGCGGATCATATTATATATTGAAGCACCCTTTACAGAGATAAAGTCAACGCTTCCTTTTGTAATACCAAAGTGGATCAAATATATACTTGAGAGAAAGTCGAGTCTCTATCTATAATAGTAAAGTCAACCAAATATATATATTTGAACTTCATCCTTTTCACGTCTTTCTCGAAGATCATCTTTATCTTTTTTTTTCTCCAATTTCTTTGAAATTATTAAAAGAATCAATAATTTTCAATTGCACACTCAACAACGATGGTTTACTAAATATCGGGATAAAAACAACCTTTTCAATTATAGCATCAATAAAGACGGTTTACTAAATATTTATGATAAACATAAACTTTCTAATTATAAAATTATTATGATTATTTTTTTTAGCCAAGTTATATAGAATTATTTTAGAAAAGAAGCTTAGTGTATGGGTAGAAAGCCATGGAAAAAGAGATAAAGGTCAGGTTAGATTTAGGAGCTATCATTTAACTATGGACTATCTTCTTACACTTAGAATTATTGCAGAGTAGTGTTGCAATAATAAAACCAATCCCCTGTGTAGTTTCGTCGACTTTAGAAAAGATTTTGACACAATGCTCAAGACTAACCTTTGGAATAGGTTAGAACAGCTAAAAGTTCCTTTCGAGTTGAGAGCTACTACAATGAGGCTATACGAGAACATTATTGTCAAGTTTAGGAACATTGAGGGATGGTTGGAACAAATTAATTGTAATATAGGAGTTAAGCAAGGTTGTCCCTTGTCCCCTACCTTCTTTGGCATATACATTGGCAAATTGGAAGGTTGTTTGGAAGAAGTAGGTTGTGTCAGCCCAACTCTTGTTGACATAGTCATCATCCTTCTTATTTATGTCGATGGTATTATTCTTATGGAAAGAAGTCCCCATGGTGAGGGGCCAAATGGTCGAGATGCAGACAAAGGTCTATATATTTTTTGACTAGGCTCTCAATTGGAGGAGAGGTACCAAAAGTGATCCCCTGGATGGATGGGGGAACCACCATGCAGTGTTTGGCTGACTGGTATTGTATTGATGATGACACAATAAATTGGGGTTCCATCCGGATCTCAGGTATCCAAGAGTTTGTTCTACATGTAGTGGTCGTCATGGTAGTATGGATATATAGATCCTTGGGTACCTAGATGATCACGGGGGCCTAGATGACGATCATGGAGTGTGTGCTTTAGGGTCAACATTATGCTTGGACCTTCCTAATGATGGAGGCCATGTTTTCACAACTAATACAGTGTTGTTGGTGGCATAAGGGGGACTTTAATTTCGGCTCGGTCCTCTACTATTTATTTTTTGAACAAGTAGTACTCGTATGCCAGTAGATCCACTTAGCGGTGGTTGGGATGAACTAGCCTTAGATGGTGGGGATATTTTTTACTCTCGAGTATCGACTGTTCTAGGGGTATATACTCCATATTATTTTAGAGTACCCATATGTTGTGATATACTTGAAACAATTATCAGAACAAGAAAATACATTGTGCAAGTAATAGGAACATCAAATATAGAGCAAAAATAGAATATTGATATCACAGAAAACTTAGTTCACCTACCCCTTCAACGAGGAAACCTCTAAATGAGAAGAGATCTCTTACAATAATCCTCAAAAACTTTTAATGGAGAGATTCATTCTTTAAATACAATTCACAACCAAAAAATACCATGGGCCAATACTACAGGTGAATACCAAGGGTCAATACCATGTGTTATCCATAACTAAATTCTAACATTCCACTAACCAACCTCCTAACTACTTATGGTCCTAATAATAATGAGGGTTGACCACTTATTACAATGACAAACTACAAGGGGTTACAGACTGATCCTAACATGCCCTCCCCCTTCAAAAGAAGCCTTGTCCTCAAGGTTGAAGATGTGGAAACTGTTGCAGGATGGTAGTTGGTTCCCACATTGCATCCTCTACAGATTTGTCCTTCCATTTGATGCGCTTCTTTGATAGTTAGGCCCCGCAGGTGATTCTCTTGCATGTTGAGGATAGATTCAGGCTACAACCAAATGAAGCCTTCTCCATCTAGTTCTAGTAGGATGGTTTGAACTCGACAATTCTAACCCACCACATTCTTCAAACATGAAACATGGAACACTGAATGTATTTTGGAGGAAGCTGGAAGTACAACTTTGTAGGAAATTGGACCAGTGCATTTGAGAATCTGATAGGGGCCATAAAATTTGGGTGCCAACTTGTGATGGCCCTGAGCTTTGAGTGATGTTTTCTTGTAAGGTTGGAGTCAGAGAAACACCTGATCACCCTCTTGGAAAACCCTTTCTAAGCGTTTTTGGTCAGCTTGTTTCTTCATATGATTTTGGGCCATGTGGAGGTTTTTCTTTACAGTCACGAGGGTAACTATCATACCTTGCAACAACTTGTCAATAGCCTGGTCCTTTCATGTGATTGGAAGATAAGAAGTTATTGTAGGGGGTTGTTGGCCTTACACTATTTCATATGGTGTCATTTTGGTGGTTGTATGATAAGAAATGTTGTACTACCATTCGACCAATGGTAACCATTGCACCCACTGATGTTGTTTGTCTAAAACAAAACAAGGTAAGTAAGTTTCCAAACACTTATTGACCACTTTTGTTTGACCATCTATTTGTGGGTGGCATGTTTTTCTCATGTTCAATTGTGTGCCCTATAATTTGAACAATTCCTATCAAAAGGTGTTGGTTAAGGTCGGGTCACAGTCAGATACAATGGATGTTGGCATGCCATGCAGCTTGAAAATCTTATCAATGAAAACCTGTGCAATGAGAGTTGGCATAAAAGGGTGTGGTAAGGCACAAAAATGTGCATACTTGGAGAGGCGGTCGACCACTACCATTATGACTAACTTATTACCTACTTTGGGAAGGCCCACCATAAATTCGAAGGAGATGTCAATCCAAATAGAAGTTGGAATGGGTAATAGCTGGAGAGATCTGGGGGTCTTGACAGTTTCACCTTTATGGTGTTGACAAACATCACATTCAGTGACAAAGGTGAGGATATCCTTCTTCATACCTTCCTAAGAAAAAGAGTGGTGAGCACGGCCATAGGTCTTTTGGAAGCCTAAGTGACCCACAAGAGAAGAACAATGCAACTCATTTAAGATCCTTGGCTTGAGTGCTGAATCTGGAGAAATAACCAAGGGATCCTTATATTTGAGTACATTGGCTTGCCAAGTATAGTTGGTGGGAGGACTAGTGTTAGTTTTAAGTTTTTGAATTATCTGTGAGATAGTGGGATGGGCTAGCCATTCATGTCAAACTTCATCAATCCAATGAAGGATTGGTAATCATAGAGAAAATGTTAAGGACCTAACCTCCCTAACCCCTCATGTAGGTAGAATAATATAATTCCATGTAATAAAGGTCAATATTAATAAGGCCTAGCCATAAGGAAGAATAGGTAAAATGTAAGAAGACCTAATAGAAGATTCCGCTTCTAGAACGATCTTCCTCTCATTTGACTCCCTCTTTTTTCCCTTGGTCCCACCCACCGCTCCAGACCCCTTTTGTTACCCCTATACCATTTTCCTGCTCCTTTGCCCAAATGAAAACTACACGAGCCCAAGACCTCAGTGCCTTGATTGCTGACAGCCATCAGAACAAGGACACCATCAAGCAACTCAATTCCAAAATTATCTCCATCAATTCAACTATTGAGCTCCTCAAGGATGAATGTTTCCATGTCAAATACCTCAAGGAACAATGTTCCCACATCAAAGACCTCAAGGAACAATGTTACTACCTCAAAGACCTCAAAGAACACTTCCTAAGCCATTCCTAGAACCCTTCCTCTTCTTAACAACCATTTTATCAAGATGACCATGACTCTTCCCATTACCAAGGCCCTCATACTACCCACTTTTCCCGAGACCTCTGCCCTCCTAGAATTGAGGTGAACAAATTTGATGGATCAGATCCTACAGGCTGGCTCACCCAAATGGAACATTATTTTTCATTACTGATGATTTAGCCAATCTTCATTATGGTTTCCTACATTTGGATCCAGAATGATGGCAATGGAGGCAATGGAAAAAAAAGGCATGCCAAGGGTATCTTGCTTGGACATAGTTTGTGGCTGAACTTTATGACTGCTTTGACTTTAAAACCCACCATTTAGATTGTTTGACCAAGTTAAATAAGTTTGGGACATTGGAAGACTTTATTGTCGCATTTGAGCACTTGGATTTTAGAACGGAGGGCATGTCAAATGCTTTATTTAGGGAATTCTTTATCAGTGGACTCAAAGATGAAATTTGTGCCCATGTTCTCATGGCACACCCCCAGACTTGGTTGGAAGCTACTCAATGAGCCAAGGAAGCCCAACATATTATGTCCTCCCAGACCCACAAACCCTCCTTTCCTCCTTGCCCTAAATCCACCCATGTTTCCCCTTCTGCAACTCCCCTCAAGATCCAGAAATTAATTAGGTTTGAAATGGTTGAACGTCGATTCAAGGGTCTTTGTTATAATTGTGATGACAAATATTTTCCCTGACAAAAGTGTAAGGAGCAAAATATTTTTATGGCTATGAGTGAGGATATTTCTGAAGAAGGTGTTGTTGTTCTGCCTGTGGAGGAACTACCACCACCATCTGACCTCACCCCACTCTCTAACCCACCCGAAGTTGAACCAATGATTTCACTTAATGCCCTCATTGGCTTCTCTTCTCCCCAGACTCTCAAATTAATTGGTCACATCAAAAATAGGAAAGTCATAATCCTTGTGGACAGTGGTAGCACCCATAAATTTATTCATCGTTGCATTTCCCAAGAAGTCAATTTTTATATCTGTGCAGTCAATAATTTTCGAATCATGATTTCCAATTGGGGTTCCATGAAATGCAGGGGACGATGTGAAAATGTGTGACTCCAAATTGGTCAATATCACCTGAAATCACATATGTTTTCTATAGACATGGGTGTTTATGACATTGTTCTTGGTGTTGAATGGTTACGTAATATCAGACCCATTCTCATTGATTTTAAGGAATTAACCATGCAATTCCAACAGGAGGGACAACAATATAAGTTCCCATGCATCACAATAGGATCCCCTGAGATCATTAGTTCCCATCGCATGGAAAATCTCCTCAAAAAATGTCATTCATGAATTATCGCCCAACTCCACTCCATTCATGTTTTTGAGACACCTTATGTGCATCCCGACCTCCAATCTATCCTCTCCCACCACCAAGTTGTTTTTACCACCCCTAAATAACTTCCACCTTCCTTTGGAATCCATGATCATTCCATCCCTCTCATCCCGGGCAGTCTTCCTCCCAATGTTTGGCCTTATCATCATCCATTTTCCCAGAATAATGAAATTGAGAAAAGTGTTCATGAATTACTCGAAGGCGGTGTTATCCATCCTAGTACTAGCCCCTATTCTTCTCCTGTGGTCATGGTACTCAAGAAAGAAGGTACCTGGCCCATGTGTCTTGATTTCCAAGCCCTCAACAAACTCGCAATCAAAGAAAAATTCCCCATTCCTATCATTGATGACCTCTTGGATGAATTGAGTGGTGCTTAGTATTTCACCAAATTGGATCTATGTTCTGGCTACCACCAGATCTGCATGAAAGACAAAGACATTTCCAAGACGACATTTTGCAACCATGTGGGTCATTATGAATTCTTGGTAATTCCCTTTGGATTGTGTAATGCTCCTTCCACTTTCCAAATTCTTATGAATCATGTTTTTCGTCCTTTTCTCTGTCATTTTGTCTTAGTTGTATTTGATGATATTCACATCTATAGTAAAACTTGGTCATCTCGTCTCTCCCATGTGAATCAAGTTCTCCATATCCTCTTTAAGCACCAAATTTTCCTCAAATAATCTAAATGTGTCTTTGGTGCCTCAGAAGTGGAATACCTGGGTCATATTGTTGGAAAGGATGGTGTCCGAGTGGATCCTAAGAAAATTGAAGCTATGCAAGATTGGCCTCACCCTAAAACTCTTAAGATCTTGCATGGTTTTTTGGGTTTAATGGGTTATTATAGGAAGTTTTTTCATAATTATGGAAAGATTGCAGCTCCTCTCACTTCCCTCCTAAAAAATAATGCTTTCACTTGGACTTCAGCTACAGATCATGCCTTCCAAGCCTTAAAAGATGTTATGTGCTCGGTCCCTGTCTTGGAACTCCCTAACTTCACAAAGACATTCGTATTGGAATGTGATGCTTCTAAGAAAGGAATTGGATCCGTCCTCATGCAATATGGTAGGCCCTTGGCCTTCACTAGAAAACAACTTTCAGAGCGACATTTGGGACAATCCATTTATGGGTCAACGATTCCAAATCAAAACTGATCATCAGAGTCTCAAGTATTTCCTGGAACAATGAATTTCATCCCCGATGCAGCAAAAATGGGTGACCAAGCTATTTGGATATGATTATGAGATCATTTACAATAAGGGCAAGGAAAATGTAGTGGCTAAATATCTTTCCCGAAAATATGAAGAAGATGGGTCCCTTTTCTCCCTCTCCTTCATTTTACCAGATTGGCTCCAAGTTGTTCATTAGGAATGGTTGCAAGACCCCAAAATTTCCAGCATGATCCACCAATTGCAACACAATTATTCAGTTTCTCTAGGGTACTCTTGGCATAATGAAGAGATTTGTTACAAAGGTCATTTTTATTTATGCAAGCAATCCCAAATTAAATCCACAGTGCTTTTTGAACTTCATGCCTCACCCACAACAGGGAATTCTATATTTACCAAAACTTATGAAAGGGTCAAACGTTCTTTTTTTTGGGAGGAAATGAAACAGGACGTCCACACCTTTGTGGTTGAATGTGAGGTCTATCAACGAAACAAGGGAGAAACTATCAAAGATACAGGCACACTCCAACCACTTTCTATTCCCCTTGCTATTTCACGAGATATTTCTATGGACTTCATTGTAGGCTAACCTAAATAGGGAAATATGTCAGTCATCATGGTGGTCATCAATCATCTCTCGAAATATGCTCAGTTTTTTTCTCTTCAACACCCATTCACAGTCGTCGCAGTGGCTCAACTCTTCATGGATAATATCTTCAAGCTTCATTGCATGCCTAATTCTATTGTCTCTAACAGAGACCCCACTTTCACCAACAATTTTTGGCAAGAGTTGTTCAATATACAGGGGACCCAATTTCATCTCAACACTGCCTATCACCCCCAAATGGATGGCCAAACAGAAGTTGTCAACAAGTGTTTGGAAAAATATTTGAGGTTTTTTGCATCGGAGTGGAAAAATCAATGGGCTCAATGGTTACCCCTAGCTGAATGGTGGTACAACACATCTTACCATACAACTACCGGCATGACTCCTTTTGAAGCAGTCTATGACCAAAATCCCCCATCAGTTCTCTCATATATGCTAGGGGTCTCGAAGTTTCAGGAGGTTGACACAAATATTTGGTCATGGCTCATAATCATATGATGCAACAACTAGATCAAGGTCGTTCTAAATGCCATTTTGTTGAAGGGGACCATGTATTTCTTCTACTACAACCTTATAATAAGACTTCCATCAATGCTCACCACTGTCAGAAACTTGCACCCAAATTTTATGTTCCTTATCAAGTGCTCAAACGTGTGGGATCGGTGGCCTATCAGTTATCTCTACACAGTCAGTCGAAGATTCATCATGTTTTTCATATTTCCTTCTTAAAGAAGGTGATTGGAAATAAGTGCCAGACTCAAACTAGTCTTCCTGAGTTGGATGAAGAAGGTTCCATATGGTTGCAGCCACAAGTAGTCTTGGCCCAGTGAGAGTGTCGTCTCCAGTAGCACACTATCGAGGAATTTTTATTTCAATGGAAAGACACACCTCCATGAGATGCCACCTAGGATCTGACCACCATTCTACAACAATTCCCTCATATAAAGCCTTGAGGACAAGGTTGTTCTTCAAGGGGGGGGGCATGTTAGGGACCCAACCTACCTAACCCCTCATGTAGGTAGAACAATATAATTCCATGTAATAAAGGACAATATTAATAAGGCCTAGAAATAAAGAAGAATAACTCAAATATAAGAAGAATTAATAGAAGCTTTCGCTTCTAGAAGGATCTTCCTCTAGATTGTTCTTTTGGATAGATAGATTTAGTATAAATAGTAGTAGAGGGTATGATAAATCTTGTCTTGGATATTATTGTAATAGAGCTATGATATGGTGGAGGTTTCCCCCTCAAATAGGTAAGTGAACATTGCTCTCAGTAATCAAAGTTCTCTTTTGGTGTTATTCTGGTGTTATTCTGGTATTATTCTGGTATTATTGTGGTATTGTTATGGTTATATCATTATTTCTCTGCCATTTCTAGCTAATTATTTATGTTTTGCATACTATTTTATATTTGGAATACTACAACAAAGAGGGAACCTTCATCTTCATATTGTCTGGACAACACATCTTCCATGACATTACCTTTTCCTTTCTTATATATGATCTCATAATCATAGCCCATCATTTTGGTCAGCCACTTATTTTTTATTAGGGATGACAACCTTTTCTCAAGGAAATACTTGAGACTATGGTGATAGGTTTTGATATGAAAATGATGCACCAATAGTTATGGTCACCAAGTGTGCACAACATGGATAATGGCCATCATTTCCTTTTCATATGTAGATTTTTCCAAATTGAGACCACTCAAAGTCTGGCTAGTGAAAGAAAGAGGTCGATCGTCTTGGGTGAGAACTGCACTAATGCCTGTTCCTAAAGCATCTCATTTGACCACACAATTTTTTTTGAAGTTGGGGACTGCTAAGACTAGGGTAGTACATATGGCTTTCTTCAAATCTAGGAACTACTACATATTGAAAAAATTGCGACGAGTACTTGCGACGAAAGTACTCTTTCATCGTAAAATTCAAGAGAAAAAGTTCAATTTTTCAATTTTGATCTAAATCCACCTCGTATTCATCGCTCTATCGTCAGAAGAAAACTTTTGTCTATTTTGCAACGATAATCAAGATGGTTGACTACTATCACAATTTCTACAATCTTGTGTTTTCGTCGCAAGAGCGACGATCACTATTGACCATTACACTTTTTAACACTATCCATATTAACCGTTATACATTTTAAAAAATTCTAAATTGATATAGTCAAAGTTCGTCGCAAGAGCGATGAATTGACCATTATAACCATTCCCGTCTTCGACAAAGTGACTTAAATATAAAAAATAAATAGGTAAAAAAAAAGAAATATTTAGGTCACGGTCGTCACAATTGCGACAATGGTGACCTAAATTGACCTATAAATATTTGACGATTTAAAGATGTTGTGACAATATTGCTATAACAATGACGGTTTCGAAAGGGTATTTTTGTGCGGAAGAATGTCACGGAATATAGTTAGAGATGGGGAAAAAAGTAAAGTAGGTGAAAAGGGTGATGGTAGATGTTATTTCCCTTGCCAAAAATGTTGCCTCATATGTCCCATAAGAATTTTAATAGCAACAACTACAAAACATTGTAGGAAATATGGGCACATTGATGGCGAATCGAATGAATATCGTCCCAAGGTAATTAGCTATATAATCATTATCTTTTTTTATTTTGTCAATTTTATATAAAATTATATATATGTATATATATTGTTTGAATGTTTGTTATAATATACACTAATTTTGCATGATTGTTTGTAATTATAAAGTTAGAGTTTCCCTCTAACTTTCCGCAAAATATTGCACCAATTAGTATTAGAAATGATGTTGTACAAGTTGAGGAACATCATGACCAAGATACAAATGAGGATCTCATGTAAGAAGATGATGGGACAAATCAAGTTAATGATCACATGGAAGAAGATGATGGGACAAATCAAATGCTCCAAGATTTGTTTTCGCAGCTGGATGAGGATGGGGACAACGCTGGTATTTATGATGAACATCTATTAGAAAAGGCAAATAAATGACTTTATGAAGGATCAAGAGCAAATCTTCTCTCCGCTACATTGTTGCTAGTGAACTTAAAGGTTATGAATAATTTGTCAAACACCTGTATGACACATATCCTACGGTATGTAATATGTTTCATCTCATATTATACATAAATGTTGATTTTTTTCTTTTTTCTTTTTAGTGTTAATTAATGTGTAAAATAAGAATGCAATTTTTACGATTAATATTCTTACATTAACTAGTTATTTGTTATGTTGTAGATTGTTAGGTGAATTTTTGTTACCATCGTCAAATATTTTACCTCGCACATATCAAGGTTTGAATTCTATTATGAAAGACATTAGAATGGATTATCAAACTATAGATGCATGTCCTAATGACCATATTATATATTATGGACAACATGATTCGAAAACAGAATGTCTGCAATGTCTTATCAGTAGATATCAAACCGATAAAGTAACAAAAAGGGTGCCTCGAAAGGTTCTTCGTCATATTCCCATAATTCCACATTTGCAGTGATTGTTCAGGTGTGAAAGCATAGCACAATTTATGGATTACCATGCATGTAATAGAAGTGGATATGGTGTTCTTCGAATGCCTTCCAATGGTTCTTCATTTAGGGAAATTGAGGAAAAATGGGCAGATTTCAAAGATGAACCTCATAATGTTAGGATTTCATTGGAAGATGATGATGTTAATCCATTCAGAGAGCTTAGGTCTATTTACTCAGTGTGGCCTATTTTTGTTATCAACAATAACAATCCTCCTTGGATATCAATAAAGAGGGAGCACATAATGTTGACAATGATTGTTCTAGGTATTTGTTTACATTCATTTTTTGAATGTAACATTTTCATTTGTTTTAATTTTTGCATAATATCTTTTGTTTATTTATTTACTTATATATATTACATGATATCATTCCTATAGTAATTATGTGTAATTTAAAACAATTAGGTAAGTACTAGGTTAAATATATGAATGTATATATCAAGCCTCTTATCGACGAGCTACTAAAGTTATGGGTTGGCATCATAATGTATGACATATGTAAACCAATCAGGGAGAAGAAATTTAAATTCCACGGAATACTTTTATGGACAATTCATGATGCCCCTAAAGTAACACATTTTTGTGGTATGTAGCATTCTAATATTGCTCTTTAATACTATATAATTTTTTAATGTTATCATGGTGCATGTTTAATTTTTAAATAATGTCATCGTAGAATTGACATTAATCCATTTGTTGCAAGTCTTCAAACAAAGGGTAAATTTGCATGTCCAGTTTATGGCCCTAAGATGAAGTATCATCATTTAGGAAAGATGGTGTTTGATGAGTATAGGAACCTTCTTCCTAAGAACCATAGGTATCGTACTACTGAAAAACATCTTTTCAATGGGAAAGAAGAGACTAGTTTAAAACCATGAAGAATGACACCTCACCTATGCAGGTTGGAATATAATAGAAATCGTCAAGGTAGTCAATTTCATAATGTATCATAGATCATGTAATGTTTTGAATGCTTATTTTAATCATTGAATTTATTTTATCATATTTGATAATTATTTTTGTGATTTATTTTGTGCTTCATGAAGGCAGCAATCATCATGAAGGTATTAATATAAATGGGCTTCCACGATGAATGAAATGCTATCCCGCTCAATTCATGAGGTTTCCCTACTATGAGGAGCTAAAACTAGCTTATTTGTTTGATACAATGCATATCGGGAAGAATGTGACTGAAACGTTATGGTGAATCATAGATGGTAGGAGGGACAAAGAAAAAATTGACAAAATTTGTACTGACATTCAAGAAGCCAATCATGCAATGTGAAGTGTGATCCGATATTCAAATAGATCAAATGGATTACTAGCCTGAAATAATCTTCTATGGTTATTAACAAAGAAACAAAGCAATGATGTAAAAGAGGTCATTCAAAGAGTTAAATTTCCCACGGGTTTTGCTTCAAACATAAATAATATCTTAATGAAGAAAGGTGAATTTGGTGGGGTAAAAACACATGATTGGCATAACTTCATTAAGGTAATAATTTTGGTGTACATATTTATATATATTGGCCTTATACATCTTTTAATTTTTTTATTTTTTCTTGTCTACTTTGGTCGAAACAAATAACGATTCATTTTTTTGTTACAATATGTTCTACCGCTATCTCTCCCAAATGACTTTGACAACAACGTCAAACAAGATTGGAAAATACATGAGGTAAGTAGTTGTGATTTATATCCAAAATTTTCTTTCAAATTATTGTTGTACTTAATGACACGTGTGTTACTTGTATTGTAATATATTATATTATGTTATGTTGAAACATGTTACTTTCTTGTGTCATGATCTCATGTAGATGGTTGTCATTGAAAGAAATCCATGAAGATGATATAAAGTATTGGAAGAGAGAAATCCCTCGTCTAATGTGTGAAATGCAAAAGTATGTACCTCCAACATTTTTCAATGCACAAGAACACTACCTCATACACCAAGTTGAGGAGATTGAAATTTGTGGACCTGTTCACACAAGGTCAATGTGGATGGTGGAGAGACTCTTGAAATCATTGAAGGCATTGGTTAGAGAAAGAGCACGTCCTGAGGGTTCTATGGTGGAGGGATATATGGTATATCAATCCATGGTGTATAATAGTCAATATCTTCCTAAATTAACAACACCAACTATGCATGTAGTGGATCGCATTTGGGATGTGAACTCCATTAAAAAATTTGAAGATCAATAACATCTATTGGGACAAGGTAGAATGAAAAAAATGAGAGGTAATATATTAATAATTGTGAAAATTTATATTAATAATACATATAAAGTTTCATTTTTTGTGTATATGATCATACTCATTAATATATTAATATAATTTATTTCACAAATTATTAATATTTATAATTACTTGCATATTGGACATTATAACTAATATTTAATATTGGTGAATTATGATTTTTTTGACTTGGTTGCTCAAGAGTGGGATGCACTGCATTTATATATTGCAAATAATCTTGACTGGATGAATGTATGGATTGAAAGATGTAAACAACATAATGGAGGTAGTTTATCATGGCAACGACTGCCTGAATTGGTTAGAGAAGCTCGTCGTAACCAAGATGCCAATGTTACACAGAGAGAAATTGATTTGGCATATGGTTTGAAAGATGGACAGGTAAGAAAATTCACCCATTTTATTTAGTTATTTTATATTATATTAATGTGACTACATGTGTACTGTATTTTTCAGATACTTTTGAACTTATATAAATATATTTTAATTTATTAATTGACAATGCATATTTTACATATATGACATATTGCATTTGAAACACCACAAGGCTATGTGGTGCAATGGTCATAAATTTTGCATCAAACAATTGGATGAAACCAGGAAAACTTCTGATAGTGGGATAACTACAATATTCCATGTCATTTATGTTTCCTCTGGGAGTGACAGACATCCTCGAGAATATGAAAATAGATACTATGGGTATTTAAACGATATACTTGAGTATGACTTTAATTCCTTCAAATTAGTTATGTTCGATGTCAAATGGTATAGGTTACGAATGCATGAACGTGATGAGGAAAGAACTGTTATTCAACATGCCAACGGATTTCCAATGATCAAAACAATGGTGTTTGAAAGAGGACATGATCACTATGTTTTCCAAGACAATGTGAACATGTCTTTTAATCAAATGTTCCAAGTGAAAGGGATTGGTCATTTGTTGTTAGATATGATCCAAGAGGAAGGCCAATTAAGTATACTCATTTACAGGAAGAAGATTATATTCAATATAAAGAAGATGATTCGATAGATCAGATGAAGCCAAAAGATCATGGAGGGTCGACAGATGAAGAATACGAAGAAGATCATGATCCAGGCGTAGGAGACAATATTGCAATTCTTGATGATGATGTTGATGGAAATATGCTTCAAAATGACATTGATGACGATGCTGATATCATCAATCCTTTCAACATCATTTCTGAACAAGATGTCGAGTTCGATGAATAATATCAAGATATAGAATAAGGATGATTACACAAATGTTGAGGTTGGATAAGGTACGTGACTATATAATATTTTAATTTGTATGAATTATTCTCTTAAAATAATGTACTTATAATGTCATGGGTTAGTTACATGTTTTTAAGTTTTATGTGATGTTTTTATATCCCATGTTACATGTTGTTTAATTATTATGTGAAACCTGGAAATAAATGCCAATATACTAAAGTACGTGGTAGAATAAAAATATCATTTAGAAACACATAATTTCATGTACCTTCATTATTTTTTGTTTTTGTAGTTTCTATGCATGAATCTTAATAGGACGTTGCTTTCGATTATTTTCTATTTTATAGATTGGGTTTTGGGGATCAATTGAGAGTGATGTGAGGGGGAGGGGAGGGGCCATATGAGTTTCCACCTTCACGTGGTTGGCCTTGTTCAGTAGAGGATAAATTATTCTTGAAACCAAGAGAAGCTCTTTCATTTTTATACCATCATGATCATATAAGATTTCATCAATATTTTTGTCACAATATTGCATCAATGAAGTTTTGGTGAACATGTTTTTCATTTCTATAGATTTTTTTTGAAACCCTAATTTTCTTTCAAAGTACACAATTTGGTTGACGCACGTTTTAAGTTTGCATCAGTCTTTATTCATTTTTCTTTCAGGTTCTACATTAATTTATATACAATGTATCGGTGTTATAGTTGTGATGAGAAATTCCTCTTTTTCATTGATTGCTTAATCAACACCATAAAAATACTAGAGGCGGACAACAATGACATGTGAATGGGGCCAACGTTGAAATTTTTTCAAACTGTATCTGTATGCATTGAAATTTGACATGGATAGACTATTCACATGCCTTAACTATATGGGATGGTTTTTGGACATAAATTTCACTCTCACACACTCTTTATTCCATCATCATATCATCATGTAAACCATAAACCCTATTTTTCATATGTTCTAGTAGATATGTTAATGATTCCAAATTTCATATTTGTATTTGACTCAAGGTCCAACTAGCTTGAAAAGTATAAAATTTTAATTTCAAGTTGATAACCAAATATGAAATGAATCCAAGCATCATTTGATATCGTCACAAGAGAGACACATGTAAAAAATCTTGCGACGAATTTGCTATACTATCGATGAAAACAGTTCGTCGATATAATTATAGTTAATTTGTCGCAGGAATATTGTGTTTAATTTGAATGATGTTACATGGTTTGCAAGGAGTGTAGGGATTATATAATGGTCCAATGTAGTGTATTATATAAGAACAATCTCTATGCCAAACCTCAAAATGGATAGTACCATATCTTGTTCATAAGACAAATATTCTTTGTATGTTTCCTTTGTGGTGGCTCAAGCCCTCAGTACACATGATGCCTGACAATGAAATGTAACAATTTGACTATTGAATGATAGTGGTATGTCGCCCATGGTTAAGGAAAGAACTTAAGTTTATTAGTTCCTATTTGAATCATCTTAGAATTGAGATTCGTTACATAGTCCTTGAAAAAAGACAAAAGACTTATGTAGCAGATATTAATTTGGTCTTTGTGTGGGACATTTTATTCCATTAGTATGTTTTGTACAAAGATAATGGATCTTGGGGACTACACAATGGTAAAGGAACAAGTAACAAGGAACAAGGAATGATTAATGAGGAACGAGGAACACAAAACAAGTAACAAGGAACGAAAATTGTACTAGGACTAGACATCGACAACAGTGACCTGTGAATGGGGCCAACATTGAAATTTTTTCAAACAGGTTTTGTATGCACTGAAATTTGACATGGATAGACTATTCGCAAGCTAGCTTTGAGAAGAGTGCGAGAACCTTGCACTGGACCTAAAAGCAAAGTGCGAACTCAAAGTATTCTCGCAGGCCATAGTGGGGTTTAGTGCGAGAATGTATGAAACTAAGAAAATATTTGGAAAAAGACAAAAAATTTGAAGGGACTTCTGGACCCAGAGGGTCTATCAGGGTATCCTGAAGACTCAAAGGTTGATAGGAATGGAGAAAGGTAAGGCAAGAGAAAATGGCCAAGGAAAAACACCAAAAATCACAAAGAAAACGGGTTGTTCCCCAGTGGAGTCGCCAAATTTGTTATCGGACTAATCAGTAGGTGCGGACACTAACAGATCTCCCTAGATCCACCTAGATCTAGAACAAAACAGGACATGACATGACTCTTTCCCTAAGTTATGACCATTGAATTAGCTAGTAGGGAGGAACAAGTGACATACCTTTGTATCACTTCCTAGGGTCTCTGTTTCTCCCGCTTCACTCTGGCGCTCTCGTGAGGTCAAGACCAAGACAACACAAACCAACCAAAGTGAAGATAGAAAAATATATTCAATCGTCAACTTATGTGTATGATCAAGGAATACACAATAAAGTAAGAATGAGTTTATGGGAAAAGGACATTCCGTTGTATCATATTAATTGAAAGTAGAAGATACAACTTGATCACCTTGATGTCGCAAGCTTCCTTTCGGTGGCCCTTGGTTCCAACACACACACTTGTTCGATCCTTGTATGAAGAAGATCCAATTCCTCTTGATAGACTTGTTAGAGTCTCCAAGCTCCTGTTCAAGCTAGGTCCTTCACACAATTCCTTCACCTATTCTCCAATTAATCTTGCTTAACCTTTTCCATGAGAATCCCATCAATATATAGGAGAGGATAAGATGGTTACTTGGATAAGAATGATCCCACAATATCAGGGAAACCAGTAAAAAGATAACCATTCGAATGCCAACCCATTCTCTAGAAGATTCCCTTCTAGAACCATCGAGACTTCATCTTTTTCCAAGCTTGAGAACAAGTTCGCACCCTAGCTATGTAGCACAATGCGAGAAGTTCGCACCCTAGCTAAAGGTAGCCTGCGAGAATGGGTCATTCTCGCACCCTAGGATATAAGAAACCTGCGAAATCTCTTCAAAAACATGTTTTCTGGGGAGAGATGAATGTCACTTTTCTCAGGAGAAAGTTCTTATTAGGAGCCTGAGTACACCATCATCAATACACCATCAAGATTGACCAAAATCATGGGTAACAATGGGTTAGGACCCTAACATGGTAGTAGTATCAAGAGGGGCCCCAAATATGAATTTCAAATCCCTTGGCTATTACAGAGTGCCACAACCTCAGAGGAAGACGAGGCATAGAGTAGAGGTGCAGGAAAAGGAGAGGAAGATGGAGGCTCCCCTAGTGGTGGGGGAGAATAATTGGTTATAGTAGATGTTATTTCACGAATACAAGTATGAAAATTTCTGGGTCACTTCACAAGAAATGTTAGAAGAAGATGGAATTACCCCCCCCCCCTTGGACATTTATAATCAAGAAGAAAGGACAATAGATAGTGAGGCGATTGGAATAGGAGAAAGAGTATAAGGAGATATAAGAGAAGAGATGAGTGAAAAATAAGGAAAAGTCGGTGCTATTTCACCAAGGATAATATTAGTGTTGAGAATATTGATACCCAATAGTCAGATAGGAGGAGTTAGTTCAAGCTCGAGGATGGAGAATCAAGATAGTACCCTAAGGTTACTTGTGTTCCATGGAATGGGTAAGGATGATGTGGAAAACAATTGGTTCACGTGTGAAACAATATGGTCTATGAAGAGGATAATATATGAAAAAACAAAGATTGTGCAGCTAGAAATCACGTTCAGGGACAAAGCCTTGACGTGGTACATGAAGTACATGACCACTGTGTTGGCACAACAAGTGAGGTCCCTGAAAAAAATCGAGCAATAGATGCTTAGGGAATTCCAGAAACCTAAGTCAGAGTCTTAGTGTATTACAAAAATCAAAGAGATTAAGCATAAACAAAGAGAAACTGTGTGGGACTATGACCAATGGATCATTATTTTGTTGGATAAGATGACGTTCTAGATCCAGGATGTACAACATAGAGAATGGTTTATTGTGGGGTTACTCTCCCATATCTTAGTTTCCCTCACCCAGTAGAGGGTGATGACTCAAGAAGAGGCCACGGAGATTGCAATGCGCTTGGAGGCTACATCGAGAGGGCCAGAGACATTGACAAGTTTGGTGCAGGTGTAGTCTAAATTGGCCAACTTGATGATGCAGTTGCAAGATATGGAAAAGATAAAACTCATGCATAAGCACATATGGTGTACTACATGTTGATATGAGGGGAATCACATGGATGAATTCCATATACTTGGAAACTATGTGGTGATGGGAGCACCGAGTCCATTCCCAATTAAGCCTTAGATGGAATGTTGCAAGACTTGCAGATAATGGGGCCATGTACCACCCCGCTGTCCAACTTTGGATAAGTATCAGAAGACATATCATACTTCATTCTGCAAATTCTATAATTTCATGGGACATCATGTCAACAAATTCCGTTCACTCCAGCTGATGCATTTAGGGTACAAGAAGAACATAAGGGTGGTGATCATGGCTGTGTAGAAAGAGGTAGATACCAAGGAGGTCTTAGAGGCAGATATGGGAACGTTCACAGATGAGGATATGGAGGAGGGGGAGGATGATCCCTCACTTGTTTCAATTGTGGAGAGATTTGTCATGTATCAATGTTTTGTACCAAACCACGTGCACTTTGTGCATACTATTATAGCCCCGAGCATGTCACCGAGGACTATCCTGACTTACTGAAGAAGTGGGAAGAAAAGAAGACACATTGCAACATGGTGCATGCAGAGCCATGCATAAATCAAAAGAAGGATGCAAAGGTTGAGTTGGGGTGGTAAAATGGGTAGGAGAGAAGACATGGAGGGAATTTGAGCAGGATGAGAGATTGGGTCAAAAACTAGAGGGGAATATTAGAAAGGTAGCACAACCCTCTCCTAAGTTTGATGTTGCCCAACAAAAGAAGTTTATGTGCGACATGTTGAGATCCATGGAACAAGAACGACCGCATGAAGAGATGCAGTGCACAACACAAAGATAACTTGAGGATGCCCGAATCTATGAATAATTGTAGCGAATGACATAGAGGTCACTTGAGGAGGTCCAGATCCACTAAGAGGTACAATGAGAAACACAAAGGTTGCTATAAGAGGCTCATGCCTAAAAATAGATGCAACGTGTGACATAGCGGTTATTGGAGGAATCTCACGTGTGTGAATAAATACAACATGTGACACATAGGTCATTAGAAAAAGCACATAGACATGAAGAGTTGCGATGTGTTGAGAAAAGGGTGATTGAGGAACATCAGCTTGAGGAGTTGAAGCACACAACATGTGAAGAAGCATTGTGAGACTTGGCTCGCAAGATAGACATCGAATACCAAGTAAGTACATTCTTATGATGTTGTTTTAGATTGATAAATTATTTTGATTCTACAAGGAAGTTGACACGAATGTTAGCTACCCGCATGGGGGAATAAGGGAGGGAGAAAACTATATCAACTCCCATACTAGAAAGGGGTATGTGTAAAGGCTAGTAAGAAGAATTGCACGAGAATAAAATTCAAAACAATGATTGAACTTGGGAGTTATGAAATGGATGGAGTCATGTTGGATTTGGGTTTCGTCGTCAATATTCTACCAAATAAGTCATGAGAGTTGGTGGGGAAACCAAATTTGATATGGTCGCCCATCTAATCACGGTTGGAAAATTAGTACAAGATCTATCTTATAGGCCAATTGGAGCAATTTGAGGTGAATATATAAGGGGTAAAGATGAAGGATAACTTTGAGGTCATAGAGATTATGGATGAATTTGATCCATACCTTGCGTTGCTTGGAATTGACTGGGCTTTCAACAAGAATGCAATGTTGAATTTGAAAAAGAGGTAAATGTCATTTGAAATAGACACCCTGTGTGTGATTGCACCTCTAGATCCTATTGAAGGAGACAATATAATGATTTGGTGGATGGGGATGTGTAGAGCTCTCTCTCTCTATATATATATAATATCACTGGGTGCATGGAATATTATATCAACCCCACCACAAATGGAAAGTTGAGTTGGAAAAGTTGGAAGTCATATGACACCAACTCTGAATATGTCATTAAGAGTTGGAAATAGAAACTATATGAAGTGTCTACAAGGAGGTGCACACATATCACTGTTGAGGTGGATGAGGAAACGTTTGGATCCTACCAATACGATGGGTCAGATTCAATGGATACATTTATTTATTGGATGCAACAAATTCCCAAACACCATTGGGTTCGTGCTCTCGATACCATGCTCATAGGAATACTTGCATGAAGGCATGCCACACATCAAGAACCATATCATGAATGGGTAGCTCTAGAGAGGATCACAAGTGAATATAGGCCCATGAAGAGACATAAAATTGAGAGTAGGGTGTCTAGTGGGGATACCAATAGTAGTATTAGTAGTGATAGTAGTATCAAAAGGGGCCCTTGAGATGAAGTTTGAACCCTTTGGATATTGCAAAGTTCCACAACCGCGGAGGAATATAAGGCATAGAGTAGAGGTGCAGGAAAATGAGAGGAATATGGAGGCTCCCCTAGTGGCGGGGGAGAATAATTGGTGATAGTAGATGGTATTTAACAACTGTAAGTAGGAAAATTTCTGGGTCACCTCACAAGAATTGTTAGAAGAAGATGGAATTATCCCCCCTTTGAACCAACCCCTTGCACATTTATAATCAAGAAGAAAGGACAATAGATAGTGAGGCAATTGGAATAGGATAAAGAGTATAATAAAGAGTATAAGGAGATATAAGAGAAGAGATGGGTGTAAAAGAAGGAAAAGTCAGTGTTATTTCACCAAGGAGAATAATAGTGTTGAGAATATTGATACCCAAAAGTCAGATAGGAGGCATTATTTCAAGCTCGAGGATGGAGAATAAAGATAGTACCCTAAGGTTACTTGTGTTCCATGGAATGGGTAAGGATTATGTGGAAATACATTGGTTCATGTTTGAAGAAATATGGTTTGTGAAGAGGATAATAGATGAAAAAAAAAGATTTTGCAGCTAGAAATCACGTTCAAGGACAAATCCTTGACATGGTACATGAAGTACATGACCAATGTGTTGGCATGACAAGTGATGTCCCTGACAAATATAAAGCAAGATATGCTTAGGGAATTCCAGAAACCTAAGTCAAAGTCTTTGTGTATTACAGAAATAAAAGAGATTAAGCAGAAACAAAGAGAAACTATGTGGGGCTATGGCCAATGGCTCAGGATTTTGTTGGATAAGCTGACATTATAGATCCAGGATGTACAACATAGAGAATGGTTTATTGTGGGGTTACTCTCTGATATATTAGTTCTGCTCACCTAGTAGAAGGTGATGACTCAAGTAGAGGCCATGGATATTGCAATGTGCTTGGAGGCTACACCAGGAGGGGCAGAGACATCAACAATATTGGCACAAGTGTAGTCAAAATTGGCCAACTTGATGATGCAATTGCAAGATATGGGAAATATGAAATTCATGCACGAGAAAGTATGGTGTACTACATGTTGATATGAGGGGAATCACATGGATGAATGCCCTATACTTGGAAACTATGTGGTGATGGGAACATCGAGTCCATTCCCAACTAAGCCTTAGATGGAATGTTGTGAGATTTGCAGATAATGGGGCCATGTACCACCCCATTGTCCAACTTTGGAGAAGTATCAAAAGACATGTCATACTTCATTCTGCAAATTCTGTAATTTCATGGGACATCATGTCAACATATTCCGGTCACTCTAGCTGATGCATTTAGGGTACAAGAAGAACATAAGGGTGGTGATCATGGAGATGTAGAAAGAGGCGGATACCAAGGAGTTCCTAGAGGTAGATATGGGAATGGTCACAGATGAGGATATGGAGGAGGGGGAGGATGACCCTTCACTTGTTTCAATTGTTGAGAGATTGGTCATGTATCAAGGTTTTGTACCAAACCCCGTGCACTTTGTGCATACTATTATAGCCCCAAGCATGTCACTAAGGACTATCCTGACTTACTAAAGAGGTGGGAAGAAAAGAAGACACATTGCAACTTTTTGCATGCAGATCCATGCATAAATAAGAAGAAGGATGCAAAGGTTGATGTCCAGGTGGTAACCTGGGTAGGAGAGAATATAGAGAAGGACTTTGAGTAGGCTGAGATGTTGGGTCAAAAACTAGAGGGGAATATTAGAAAGGTAGCAAAACCCTCTCCTAAGTTCGATGTTTCCCAACAAAAGTAGTTTATGTGCGACATGTTGAGAGCCATGGATGAAGAAAGACCTCACGAAGAGCTGCAGTGCACAACACAAAGATAACTTGAGGATGTCCAGATCTATGAAGAATTGTAGCAAGTGAAATAGAGGTCACTTGAGGAGGTCCAGATCCATGAAGAGGTACAATGGGAAACACAAAGGTTGCTAGAAGAGGCTCATGCCCAAGAAGAGATGCAACACACGACATAGAGGTTTTTGGAGGAAGATCACATTTTTTAATAAATACAATGTGTGACACATAAGTCATTAGAAGAAGAACATAGACATGAAGAGTTGCGATGTGTTGAGAAAAGGGTGATTGAGGAACATTGCCTTGAGGAGTTGAAGCACACAACACATGAAGAAGCATTGTGCAACTTGGCTCACAAGATAGACATGAAATACAAAGTAAGTACATTCTTATGATGTTGTTTGATATTGATAAATAATGTTGATGCTACAAGGAAGTTGACACATATGTTAGCTACCTTCATGGGGGAATATGGGAGGGAGAAAACTATATAAACCCCCATACTAGAAAGGGATCTGTGTCAAGCTAGTAAGAAGAAGTGGACGAGAATAAAATTCAAAATGATGATTGAAATTGGGAGTTATGAAATGGATGGAGTCATGTTGGATTTGGGTTCTGACATCAATATTCTACCAAAGAAGTCATGAGAGTTGATGGGGAAACCAATTTTGATCTAGTTTCCCATCCAATCATGGTTGGAAAATTAGTACAATATCTATCTTATAGGCCAACTGGAGCAAGTTGAGGTGAAATAGAAGGGGAAAATATGAAGGAGAACTTTGAGGTCATAGAGATTATGGATGAATGCAATGCTTGGCATTGACTGGGCCTTCAACAAAAATGCAATGCTGAATTTGAAAAAGAGGCAAATGTCATTTGAAATAGACACTCTGTGTGTGATTTCACCTCTATATCCTATTGAAGGAGACAATATAATGAATCGGTGGATGAGGATGCATAGATATATATAATTGAATATATATATAATATCACTTGGTGTGGGGAAGATTATATTAACCCCACCACAAATGGAAAGTTGAGTTGGAAAAGTTTGAAGTCCTACGACACCAACTCCAAATATGTCATTAAGAGGTGGAAAAAAAAACTGTATGAAGTGTCTACAAGGAGGTGCACAGATATCACTGCTAAGGTTCACGAGGAAGAGTTTGGATCCTACCAGTATGATGGGTCAGATTCAGTGGATATTTTTATTTCTTGGATGCAACGAATTTCCAAAGACCATCGGGTTTGTGCTCTCGATACCATGCTCATAGGAATGCCTGCATGAAGGAAGGCTAGACATCAAGAACCATATCATGAATGGGTAGCTCTATAAGACTCCATGTGGGAAATATCCAAACTATAGGTAAGTATCTTCCATTATAAGTATCCTTGTGAAAAATAATGGATAGCGAAGCAATGACATGGGGTGCACGACCAATATCTAAAGGCTCGATGTGCATTGTCAAGAAAACCTCTTATACCCTCGGTCCATGGTTTTCCACTAGGAAATAAAGGGGGTTTCCTATGCAAATAATGGAAATGTTGACTCCCTCTATAATGACCAAAAGAACGTTGATCACTGCACCCTTCTCTATTCCCATTGAGCCAACAAACAATCTAGGCATAATCATGGATGAATTGGTTAATCAATGGATACTACTAGAATCATTTGATCCTAGTGAAACACCTCTATGGCATAATTTTATCATATGGGAACGCATGAGGAGACCCTATGACCCATCAAGGGTGTCTATAACCGAATAACCCAAAAAACAATAAGGAAAGGGTGAAAAATACCATGCTCAATGCTCCTAGAATAAGACTCGTGCATGTACAATTTTTTTTACATCATCATCAATTGAAAAGATCTTTCAACGACAACAAATTTGTCATAGTAACGATCGATAGGACAAGTAGTTGCATCACATAAAATTCATCTGACTTAGGGAATATGGTTTCATTAATGCCGCTAGTAGGAGGAAAATTTGCTTGATTTAGAATAAAGCAGGAGTTAATTACAAGGACTAGTGGAGAAATCGACATAAAGGCTACAATGAATGATTTTCATCTAGCACGACGAATCTGAAAACTAGGATGGAACATCATACCAACCAACTCAGGGAAAATATGGGACAGTAACTTGACATTTAAGGAAATACATGCATCATTGTGGTTTCAATATCTTAAGAAGGAGTGCAATATCCATCTTCCTTACTTTTTCCTTACATTTAGAAAGCGCTCCTTCACTCTCCTTCGAGTAAGGTGTTCGAAGACAAAACTATCCTCCTTTTTCCTTGGAATTTCAGTCATGTTGTCACCATATATGGTATGGTATCTTCGAGAAAACCCCACACATGACTAAAGTATAAGGCAATTCTTGATCAATGCTACCATATGGTGTACCATTTGAAGGTTATACATTCAGGAAGGCATCCCTTCTCAAATGTACCGACTACAACTTCAGGTATTCAAATCAGTTCCCCGAACTACAGTTTGACAAATACAAAGAGATCATCCAAAGAGTAGATGGAACTATAAGAGTAGCGATGAAGGAGTGAGAGAGACCTCTAAATAAATCTAATGTTCTCTCCCTCCTTCAATGTCACCATTTCAGTAGTGGTTAGGTCGTTTAGTCATGTGTTTGTTTCCTCCTCACCAAATTGCATGGAGGATACCTATGATTGGACCAACCCTATATTATCAATCAAAACATTATACATGGGATTTTCGATCTTCCCACTTCTAGAGAAGATCCAAAAGATAGTCTCAAATAAAAAGATGTAGCACAAGAGGAATTCTATTCTAAATTTGGCACACATAGGGGAAAGTGAGGGGTTGTAATCCCCAAAATTACTAATTCAGCTATCAAGTTTGCAACGCAACTACTTGCTTGCAATCTCATTCATAAGTTTAAGAAGGAAGAATGCATTATATGAGTATTTATCATGGCAGAAGTTTGTGTTAATGGGATTCAGATGGCCTAGGATCCCTACTCATTCGAGGAGTTCATCACCGACTATATTGACTTTTAGGATTAGGGGAAATAATTTAACTATAGTTGGGTCTTGTTTTCACTGGGTATGGTGCTATGGAGACTACCACCTAGATTTTAGATCGAAACAGAATATGCCCCATTGTTTCTTTCTCCCTATTTCTTACTATTACAACATTCCAAAAATGCAGAGGTCCACACTGTTGGAGTTGCCCTTGTTTTTTTTAGCATATCACAATTTTCATTTTGATGCTTGAAATCTAAAGATGGTTTTCTTTTTCCCTCTGAGATATTGAGACCTCTGAAACTTTGTCACATGAGTAGTGACGATTTTTCTACTCTCGAAACAAGTCCTACCTTTCATAAGAATGTTCCCTCTTTAGATTCTACTTTGGGATCTCGCAGGTTAGATACTATAACTCATGAATTCACACGTCCCGAGTCACGAAACGGCGAAGTCATTTTAAATTTTCACTCAAGGCAGTAACCAGGGTAAATTTTTTTAACTCATGATTAGACATCGTCGAGGTTTCGCGCCTCGACGTTCGCCAAACCCAAATTTTTATTTTTATAGCCCCGAGAGCCGAGAACACGAGGTCCTTTCTGGATAACCCAGGTCAAGGATTAAAGGCAAAAATATAATCATGGTAAAAGTTGTTCTTGACATTTTTCCACTCGGCACTATCTTTTTCGAAAGTTACAGCTTCTAAACCCCGACTCACGAAGTCACGATGTAATTATAACATGATTAATTAATCACTTAATCCAAGATTATCTTCCCCTTAATTAAGTCTTGTTATCGCAATCTCGCGGTTTCGCAAATCGGCATATAAATATCCCAGAAACTTATCTTCGAAGCTCCGAGTCACGATATGGAGAAAGTTATAATTATAAAATTAATCGAGCCTCAGATCACGATTACCTTTTTGTTAACCAAAATCGCTCTTCATAGTCTTGGGTGTTAAAGACTCAAGATGTTAATGAAAAATCCCCGATATAGCGAGTGGCGAGATATTGATTAACGTTGGCGAGATTGGATTAATTAAACTAAAACAAGACAGATCCTGCATTTCGATGCATGCACAATTCACGAGGAAACCTTTTCACTCCATACGCCAACTGAATTTGAAACCGCCAAAAATTTATGACATTAATGAAGAAATAGGGTAAATCTATGAATATAAGATCGGATTTTTACGACGATAATTTATTTCTAAATATGATTGGACAGGCTTGTTTTGAAAGGTACTGATTTTTCAAATATATGTAAGAGTTGTGTTTCATTATAACAAATGTATTTTCATAGCATGCAAAGCTCATCACTTCTGAGTAAACTAAATTCTGTATGTATACGCAGTTCTATCGCAGAAGAGCTAAAACGCAAGCTTCAGCCATGGCTCCGTGGAAAGCAGCGAAGGTGAATGTTGAGGTTGTAGGATAAGGCACAGACAGTGTCTCTGATACTTTACCCCGAAGTATCGACTCGATCCCTAATTGGTCATTTGTTTCAGACATTCTGCAATCAGAATTGGTGGATTATTTCGACGACTTTGACGACAACGAAAGAGATGATCTAAACACCAAGTACAAAATAGTCATCCAATCCGGAATGCACAGAGTAGCAGCCAGGCCACGGTTTCTTCCATATTATGACATGGTCTGATGGGCATTGGATCATGTGGACATACCAACCAGGACTATCATGGACGAGCAAAGAATTACCATAGGGAATTTTAGGCCTGAGCATCTGCAAACCATGTATAAGCTACCCACGACGTTTGACTACACATATGGCGCTGAGTTCTTGGAGGAATTCAAGGAGAAGGAGTGCACACAGTATGATAAAACCATGCCCAGTTTGATAAAGGATTAGGTTTCACGCACCGTGAAGTTCAGAGATGATAACCACAACGTTTATTCAATCGCTTCGTTGGAACCACAGTATAAATATGTGGCCATGATGAAATGTCGGTTATATGGGAGGGAGGACACATCGCATTTTTTCCTTGCGTGGGTGCCTCTAATGTTTCGGGTTGCAGAAGGTTGTTCTTTTAATTGGGCAAAGATGCTTTCGGATAGCTTGGCTAATCGGGTCATAGAGTATCAGGAGCAGAAGGAAAATGGGAGGTCGTTCTCATTCTTCATGTCCGCATATATTATGGATGCAATTTGTTCTATGACACCATTTCCATTAATGAGCTAGGGTTGGACTTCGGCCGAAGACAAACCCATACATGTATATCATGAAAAACTATGGGAAAAAAAAGCAGAAAATTTCGCGTATGAAATTTTTAACTGGGTGATGGTGCCTCTGCATGTCGCCATTTTTGGTCACCCGCCACCCCGTATCTCGGACAGCATTGCGAAAAATCTGAGCAGCATAGCGGACTGGTATGTGGAGGTAGATTTTTCATACCTCAGAGTTTTTGGGGCTTCTGTTCCCCCGCATGTGCTTCCATTGTTCATTCCCGACAAGTTGGCTTGTTGCGAGGTTGCCCGGTAGACAGTAATTGGAGGTGTGAGTAAAGAGCTCAAAGGGTACTCAAAGAAGGTATGGCCGTCTTTTCCCATTCGTTTGAATTCTTATTCTTTATTAGATTTCGGGCATGCCAAAGCCAAGGCTGCAGCCCTGGAAGACCTAAATTTGGTCTCCATCGAATACAAGAAGCACGATCCACAGAGGGTCATGAGCAATCATTTGGCTAATTACGGGCTCAAAATATTTGAGCATGAGAATTCACCCTCGGACGACATTTTCCGAGGAGCGAGGTCATATGAAGAAATTCTAGCCCAGATTCAATCCTTGGCACCCGAGGATAGAGCCGAGGTATTGACATTCCAAGAACATCGACATAGTTGTCTCCCCACTGTATTGCGAGGAGAGGGTCCAGGCATTTCGGAGACGAAACAAAAGGATGCTGAAGGTTCTAAAGATGCAACTCCTGACCCTGGGAAGCATCAGGACGAGGAGGAACAAACGAAGAATCTAGAAGCAGAGGAAAAGACTCTAGACCCGCCAAAGAAACAGAATCTGGAGACAGGTAAAGACCCAGAACCGCCAAAGAAGCAGAACCCGGTCGACACCCCAGGAAAATTGGTGAAACAGATCGGAGAACCCATCACATCTGTCACCCCCTTGCAATCAACGCAGGGAAATATCAAAGAAGGATGGATATTCAATGAGGATATGAAGCCCATAAGAGTAGAAGAACTCCCTCTGAATGATTTTTTCTTTGATAAAAAGAGAAAAGCAGTAGTAAAAAGGGAATTTTACCAGGAAGGAGAGTCGACTGCAAAAAAGTATAAATTTATGACCGATGGAAAAAATAAAAAGAACGAGAAATTCACCACTGAAATCGTAGGGACACTAGGAGCGTATGCCTCGGTGAATCAATTCTCAGTCGAACTTTTAAAGAACCAGCTTAAAAGAAAAAATCCCCTAATCAGGACTCTTGAAGCCAGATTGGCCACCACCATGGAGAATGCTAAAGGTCAGGCGATCATGGAAATAGAGCAGGCCAGATTGGCCGATAAAAATGAAATAGAGGTGCTCAGAACTAAGTTGGAGCAAACACAGTTGGTGATCCGAGATGGTTGGATGCAGGTGAGCCAGCAGAAGAATTTCATTGAACAGCTGCAGGCTTGGGTAGAGATTGCCGAGAGCAGAATGATAAACATTGGGATGTTCAAATCACAGGCAATCGAGATTCGGACCAGAGTCTCTACGGCACAACAAAATTTTCTCTCCAAGGTGGAAGCAATCTGTGACAACTGTTTATTGGTAAAGCAAGTTTTTGAGAATTTATCGGCTAGAGAAAGGGATGCAGGAGCAGCCTGGGTCGCCTTCTAGGAGGCGGTAATAGCCATTAACAAAAGGGTTTCGGCAAGTACTCTTATATTCACCATTTCATAGAAAACCTGAGGGAACATCCTGTTAAAGGAATGGGAGCATAACATCGCCGAAGGCAAGCAACAAGCCCAAAAGATAACCAATTCCTTGGAGGAGGCCTTTAATTCTATAGATGGTGAGCTGCTGGGCATTGACAGTGGAGGAAATGCTGAGGCGTTGATACAAATGAATGTGGAATAGATCTCACTTGATCTGAAGGAAAAGGAGGAAAGAGATTCGGCCGATATCTCTCAGATGACCATGGTGGACATAGTCCAAGTTGATAAGTGCATGATCAAACCTAGTGCGCAACTATGTGCCATAGACATCATCGATGGATAGATGGAAGATAGGATGCAACAGTTATCCCGAGAATGTTACTTCTTCGAAGCCAGCTGTCAGGCAGAACCGTCTCGGTTAATATCTCAGCTGTTCAAAATATGTGTTGCCTGTACCGAGTCCGCGTGACGACCAACGCTTGGCACCAAATGAAGACAGAGAAGGAGAAATGGAGCGATTGCTCTCCTCCCTGTCATAACCGAAATTTTGAGACTATTGAGATTCTACCTGATTTGTAAAATTGTATAAATATATCACATAAAGAAATAAATGAGGCTGGACCTTTTTGTGTCGTTTGTAACAGATTTTTTTACATTTGAGAAGTTAATACAAGAAAATCTGAAGATTCTCGATTCCGTCAAGACTGTGTTACAAGTTTGTTTCTTTGTATTTCATATTTCATTTCATTTCATAATTCATAATTGATGTGCTTCGTTATACTTTAGTATGACCACTACTAGGTTTTCTATAATTGTTTATTGTCTTTCCTCTGCACCAGCTATCAGCGGGTGTAAGACCAATCTGCATTTTCATAATTCTACATATATTCTCTGCTACATCGGTTATCTCCTTACCTTTTCCTCTTCTGTTTATTTGTGAGATACTACCCTGGTAGAAACCTTACACTATGGATAACTAAATGTTTTTCTCCCACCACGCACCTTTGATTAAAATATAATACAGTTACGGGAAAGAGCCTTTGATTTGCATCCCTATTTTATTCATAAAACCGTAAAATCTCTTTTATTCGACCAAATCGAGAAAGAATTTAATCTCTCTTTGAAGTCTTTCCTACTTTTATTGTTCCTCCATGACTGTCCTTGTGCCAACACAGCCTAATATCGAACCTGGACTATCAGACCAAATGCACATTGCTTTAAACCTTTTTGATACAATACTTAAAACTGCTACTAACCAGGTCGAACTTGAATGTTCATGGGCATCCATTGAACAAGACATAAATATCCAAGAACAGTTGGAAGCTAGACAACGCCAACGTAGAAATCTTCCTTAGTTTCCTTTACCAAAGGTTGACGTTTCTCTCTTCTCCATTTTTTACCCACTTTCAGATGCCTTGACACTGTACTTTTAAGCCTTAAGTACAGACTCAGGAACAACATCTTTTTGGCGCCGTTGCCGAGGATTTTTGAAGTTGATATCTATCCCTGGGAGAACGACATTGTCATGGTCCTATGGCCTAGTTGAGCAATTGATCATAGGCAAATACTGATTTCACATGCTCTGGCGACTCCATTAAAAGTTTCTGATGGTGATTTCACTGGCAGGAGAACTCAGAATTACAGCTTTCATGCTAGGTCACCCAATGGATGGAGGCACTTGGTCTACTATTCTTGGCACTTTACGAGAAAGTACCATCTCTAGTTGGATCCTATGTTGTAACAGATTTCGGAAATGGATCTACTTAGTATTTTTATCCCAAGCACCAATGGGATTCCTTGATATAAGGGCTGATAAAATGGAAAGCACCTCATGGCACGCTCTATGGGTGTTGTGTGGAATTGCACTCTACAGACCGGCAAATCATACTTGTAGATATGGCGAATCTTATGATCATGGAAATATGAATAATTCACCTACAATCACAGCCTATTATGTTTCTATTTCTATTTAAACACCAGATGAATATACATGATAATATAATTCCATATATCATATCAGGTTTTTATGTTTGAATATTACGAAGTTCTTTGATGTTAATACTGGAAGCAACACTAACATTTCTTCTTCCTTTTATCTTCCATTGGATCGAGTGGTAAAAGCATTAAAAATTTTACAGAAATGCAACAACACTGCCATCCATATTCCTCGAGGAACACTCCAGATGACCCTTATCCACAAGGTATTTGATAAGGCATGTCGGTTAGGGCTTCAAGGCAAGGATGAACAATTTCTAAGACAGTCTTTTCCTGTCGAGACGGGAATTCTTGACATAAAATCCGTGGTGCCTGGAGGACCTGCTGATAAGATGCATTTAGAGCCCGAGGATCTACTTTTTCATGTGAATGGTGAGCTTGTAACACAATTCTTGAAGTTGGATACAATGTTGGATGAGTCCGTTGGAAAAACTATCGATTTAGAGGTTGAAAGGTGCGGTGATACTGTAAAAGTTATTTTGGAGTTCCAAGACCTGAAAATCTATAACTCTAGATTATTTCTTGGAAGAGGACTGTCTGCATTCATTGCAGCAGTCATCATTCTTGGACGAAAGGATGTCGAGCCGCCTTCAGAGTTTTCTATATGGATTAGAGTTCATGGAGATTGCGTCGAACAACTAGAAAGATTGACAAATCTTGAACACGCATTCGTGGCTGGGTGGACGGAGCAGAGAACTCGCCACAGCGCTGGCAACGTCCGATTTTACGACATCCACATGTGCCCTTATATAACTTCCTTGGCAAAGGGGATCTCCACTATCATGGCGTCTTTATATAGTTGGAACGGGGTAAAAATGCATGCCAAGTATGACCTTCTCACCCATGTTCTGAAACATCAAATGGGATTCCAGGGATTTATTCTTTCAAACTGGGAAGGAATCGATAAGATCACATCACCCCCACACTCAAACTATACTTACAATGTTCTTGCTTCCATCAATGCGGGCATTGAAATGGTAATGGTTCCCTACGATTTCCAATCATTCACGAGTAATCTTGGAGCACTTGTGAACCATGTGGAGATTCCAATGGGCAGGACAGACGAAACCAAAAGGGTATTGCGCTAAGGATTTAGAATTTCTAAACCAGTTAATTATTTGGTATGAGGCACAACTTTTATATAGTGCACAAACAAGTAATACCAATGTTGAAACTTTTATCCAAGAAGTTGCTAAGCTGGATGAAGCAAGCAATTTGAAGTCTGATTGCATGAGGGTTGTACTGTCAGAAATATCTTGGGACTCTTTCAAGGACTATTTGCAAAAATTTTCCATCTTTCTATCATAAGAATTTGGACTTGGGTCAGGAGATAATGCTATCATTTCAAATGGAAGGGTGGTCCTTCACAAAGAAGACAATTTTGTCAGTGATGATTTGAAGCTTCTGAAAACTGTGGAATATGACAGAAGAATTAAACCCAGATGCAAAATTCACCAAAGGAAAGAGATTCTCTTATGCCATTGCAGTAATCGAGGAACCTCCCTATGTGGAAACAATAGGAGATAACGCCAACCTGGCCATCCCTCTGGGGGGAATCGACGTGATAAGCAATGTATGTAATAACGGTATTTCGTGCCTAATGATATTGATATCGGGAAGGCCGTTGGTGGTGGAACCGTATTTGAACAGGGTGGATGCGCTCGTAGTTGCATGGTTGCCTGGTAGTGAAGGGCAGGGCGTTACGGATACTATATTCATAGATTATGATTTTCAAGGACAACTACCCAGAACGTGGTTCAAACACTTGGATCAGCTACCATTGAATGTGGGTGATAGGGATTACGATCCATTGTTTCCTTTTGGGTTCAGTATGAGCATGAATTTGCAGAGCGGCCATCATCATCATCACTAGAAAAAAAAAATGAATAAGACAAATGAAATAATCACGGCTGCTGCAAATGTGGCTTCAGGAGATGATGGGGGCATTACCATTCATGAGGTGCTCGTCGGTGGTGGTGCAGAACGATGTACTCTATCGAGTGCGAGAGGAAGCAAGTAGGAACTAACAACAATGAAGGTTTTTGAAGGCAGAGCACAGTTACGAAAGATAATACTACAAGGTAGTTTCAACGGCACTGTAGGTCCCGTTCAACTAGAGAACAATAATTTCAGCGGTGTAATTCCTGTGCAACTTCTCCACGATTTCTCGTTGAAACTCAGTTACTCTAGAAACCCATTCCTACTTAAGAGTAAGAGGGAATGTAATCCACAGAATTCAATGCGTTCAAACAATAATAAATTGAAGGTTGTCCTCGGACTAACACTAAGCGGATTTTTAATCAGCGCTCTAGCAGGCATTGTTATGTATGGAAGCAAGAAAAAAGAATGTGTCACAACCAAAAGAAATGGAATGGAAAATGAGCGAGAAAATGTTGTGGAGATGACGTCTAACTCAACAATTATCATGCCAAATCCAACAAAACCCCGTGTCTTCAGTGTAGATGAGATGGCGGCTTCCACACAGCTTCAACGAAATCATTGGAAAAAGAAGTTTCGGGACAATTTACAAGGGAACTTTATCATCTGACAGAGAGGTGGTCGTTAAGAAGTTGTGAGGGGCCAGAACAGTGCAATGTTTACCCATCATATGGTCATGGAGGGTGCTGGAAGACCTGCAGTCGAGCAAACAAAGCAGAGGAAAATGAAGCACCCCACTTAGTAACGGTTCAAAAGCGTTGGCAGAGCATCTGGCAGCCGCAGAATTCCAGAGAAGGTGAACCGGTTCATATTTCCCGGAATGCTAAGAGTTTTATGTTAGAATTTTTCTCTTTTAAAGAATGATGTATGTAACACCAAAAAAAGGAGGGTGCATGAGTGCAGCGCTGGGGGAAAACCTCTATGAAGAGGGGTTCTTTGTAATGATGAGCTAATGTGTAAATCTGAATTTGAATCATACAGATGATTTTTTGCTTGAGACTGTGAGATTCATCACGGTCGATTTATTTTAGCATGTTCTTCTCCTTTTCAACTGTGTTAAATTAGTTTGGAATTCATTTGATATGCTCCTTACTCACAGTTGATGTGTTATCATTTTCATAATGTTATTTCTTCCTTATTCCGTCACAACTGTGTTTCATTTCGTTTTCTTCTCACTGATGTGCTTCGTTATACTTTAGTACGACCACTACTATAACGAATGGATTATGGTTTTCTGTAATTTTTTGTTGCCTTTCCTCTACACCAGCTATCAGTGGGTGTAAGACCAGTCTACACTTCCGAAATTATGCATATATTCTCTGCTACATCGGCCTTTCCTTTTTCTTTCCGCCACTGCATCATGACAATCAAAGCGCTGAAAGATAGACTTACTTTGCCTCACTTTCCGCAAGTTAAATGATCTCTGCTATTGTCGTATTTTTTCAGTTTTCATTTGACTCCATGCCCAATGGACCATTTTCCCTAGTTTAACCCCCAAACTCTAAAAATCCAAGACCATCATTTACCCATAAATCTACCCACCATTTCACGCTTACTAAAGATCATATTGTGACATTTTTCGAGAGATCCATCTCGGGTTGGGGGAGGGCAGCCTTCCAATCCAAAGTGGTTCGAGGTTGCCTCAGGATTGATTTGCCACAACCCATTTCAGTTCTGAGTGTCAACACACACGAAGATCACCAATGACTTATGCCAATGTTACACACAATTGATCATCATTTCCACTAAGAGGTTTCACATCTTGGCACATATCTTCGACAATTATTCCGATTATATTTATTTTAAGTGTAATTTCCATAATGTTTTAATATCTCCCCATGCAGCCATAAACAAGCCGATAGTTGATCTCCCCTTTTGCATTATGGATGGAGTTTCAAACTGGCTAGATGACTACCGTCCTCCCTTCTCGGAGGTACAAGATAAATTTTATATGAGAACAAATAAAATACAGGAACGAAGCAGTGTCGTGATTACTGCTCGAAAACATGATAAAGAAGAGGTGTCCAAGGAGCGTGATTTTCCCCTTTAATATAATCACATAACATTGGTGGATCTGACGCAAATGATATAGTTTCCAAAAATCAAAAGCATGGAACCAAAAATCAAGATTCCCCTCATATTGATATTGGATCCATATTAGAGGGAGATTGATCATCTCCACCCCACAAGACTCTTATTTAAGAATAAACTCTGCTTCCTCCAGCCCAATCAATAGTTAGGACTAGCTCCATCAAACACCGATGCACCACTACCCAAAACTAAGTAGAGATGGTCTCCTCAACACAAAGTTGTAAAATAAACAATATGATGAAGGTGATTTGAGTGCAATTGAAAAAATAGTAGGTGTTCCAAAGTTACATGGTAAGGAAGGTGGACACCCTAGACCAACAACTAGTTGTAACCTCATCACTAGAATATCCACCCCATCACCCCAAGACATCAATGCTCCAGGAACGAGACAAAAAAAATTTCTTAGTTTGAATTCTCTCGTGATGATCTCGTATGACTTAGCTTAGACAAAACATGACTTGTCACAGGTCCCCACTGCTAAGATACATGGATTTATCATCACAATGGTCCACGAGCTGGGTGAATGAAATCAAACTCTCACCCGAGAGAAGGCCTAGTTACACCTTCAAATTTACCATGAAGTATCCAGTCATGCAACCACTAGATCCCAACTACAACAATAATATCATGCACGACAAGAATTTGAATCTTCCTGGAAAAAATTTCAAGAATTACATATTGTTGAAGCGATTATGAATACAAAAATTAAGGGCCAATATGAGGCCATGCTAGCTAGTCACACTAATGTCTTCACTACTTTAGAGGAGGCCTACTCACAGGTTTCTCAACATGAGTAGTTTCAGCCAAAAATTCCATCCCCACAGAAAATTAGAGTAGTCGTCGAATGCATTTAGGTCCTGGAATATTAGAATCTAGAAATTTGCATGTGGGTTCAACAATTAACATTGAGGAAACATAATTACAACAACATATAATGAAAACACAAGCATCCATCCATAATGACCGAAGTTGACCCAAAGATTTTTCAAAGTTGGTCAATCATAGATTTAATTTGTGGAACCATTTGTTGAAATATTTAATAGTACTGAGATGGGGGGGTTGAATCAATACTGGACAATTTAATTTATTTTTCTTCTAAATATTGCTTCAAAAACTTTTATATTTTAATTGCAGAAAAAATTATCATAAGTAAAATGAACATATATCACAGTATTAATCAACACATTCACATTACATAGATATTTTAGGTGGGAACCCATATTGGGAGAAAACCACTTGAAAATATTTCACCAATAAATATCAATTCATTTGTAAATAAGTATCAATGACGACACCAATCCTCTGTAAGCACCAACCTAAAAACATATGAGGACACCAATCCTATTGAGAACCAACTCAATACTTTTAGGCACCAACCTATGAATAGATGTGGACACCAATCCTCTTGAGCACCAACTCAATAATTTTAGGCACCAACATTAGCAGCCAATCCTAGCGAAACTTTCAGTTATCATTTCTTCTCCATGCAGTTCATGAGATATGAAATACATTCTTCTCGCTCATTGTTTTAGACCCCCTGTATTACTCACTCAATCACCTCTCCACCCTCGAATTTCTCCTCCTCATTATTATATATACCATGTGTTTGAACCCAAAATTATATGTCCACAAGGTTAGATTCAAATCTCCATAAAAATTGGGTTTTGTCATTCCTTAACATATCTATACAAGCCCCTTCTTTTCGTTCTTGATCTATTCTTGGATCACTCAACACAAATTCAACAATTAGAAACCATTGGATATGATCCTAGATTCAATCTTGTCCATCAATTTACTTGTTGGTCACCAAAACACTCAATATACTATTAACACTCTGCAACCACCCAATTTGGATTTCAATGAATCATCACCATTGACCTAAAATCATGTTTAATGATCCTACCAAGGTATCAATGCTTCAATGTATAACAACCACCCGATTGGATCCTTTGTTCAATCGTAACCATTGATATTTTACCTCTTTCATCGGGACCACTGAGTCATCACAACATCCGGACCTTGGACCTTTTACTTTACATCCATACTTATTTTGGGTCGACAGCCTAGATACAAAATGACATATGTGCTAGGTCCCACTACTGGGCATTTTATTTGAGATATATGGTTCAATCCCCACAAGCCAAGTGAATTATCGTATTGCTACATGGGATTAACATGACATGGTATCATGGTTGTTGACTTGGCATTCACCATCACTCTATCATGGCTTCCACATGTACTTGATGATGTGGCACCACACAAGGGATACCAACTTGGCCTCCATGTGGACCTAACTTGGTTCATGAGCTGGCCCATCAGAGTAATGGCCTTTTGGGCTCCTTACATAAACTTGAAGTATCTCAACATCATATCACTAGGAATTACAATGCTTCTCATCAGATGATCTCATTGAGGGTCAAGATCTGAAATGATAGGAGCCATTGAACTGTTGGCTATGAGATCTAATCTCTACCATCCAATCTTTTAAGTTATTTCAAAGTTTCTTGGTCCATGTGTCTCCATCTAATCCATTGATCCTCCCTTTTGATTGAACTCGGTCTTGAAAGGACCTTGATAAAACATGCTACCTCCTAAGTGGCTATACACATACGATGAAATATCTCGGATCTCGGGTATATTGGGACTCAACCAAGGTTCAACACCTTAGACCCTCTAATGGAAGATATTCGATGTAATGAGATTCGTTGATGTTATTCATAAATGGATGACTAGTTTTGCTTCTCCATATTATGGTAGATCTTTGGATCATTGTTGATCCTTCCAATGATCAATGATAAATATTCCTCTTGCTAGCATATGACTTCTCCCTATCTTCACCTCTACTTGGCATGTGTCACCTACTTATTGGTAGCCATGTCACCTTCCTTATGGATTTTTATATGTTTCACTTGTCAAATGTGCCTTAACATGTGTCAGCCTCTTAATGGGCCACCTGTCATTTTCTGAGTGGATTACTTATGTTATCCCGATGTATCTTGGTATCATATCACCAAGACATACAACACTCCCCAACAACAAATTCATCCTAAGGGATGAGATACAAGTTGGAGGGGTTCGTCGATCTGATGGCTTGTTTAATCTCCTCCGTCGATTTGCGTTCAAAGGCTTGCCATGAAAACCATATGTTGTGGGACCTTACCTTCTATGTGTCACTTCCTATGTGGAAGTTCTTACGTCACTCTGAAATTCTCGGCATTGGTACCTTAGGAATTTTACACCATCCAAAACCTTATGACCTTTGATGGTGCGAGGTCCGTTGTAACAAGAACCGTTGATTTTGTGGCTTGTTCAATCTCTATTGTTGATCTCTTCTAAACAGGGATTGGTCTCTCCCTTAATATCCTCATATATTTTAACCTCTGACATGACTTTTTTCCGTCAATCTAGATTTGAGATGGATGGCCAAATCTCTTCACACCATCAGCTTTCGAGACTTATCTTTATAACTTTGATCCAATGACTCTTATTCATTGTTGGCTAATCCAAGGAATGTTTAGTTTGGATACAATGACCCCTGATGAAATAATCGTAGCCATCGATTCTCATGTCATGATTTCCCAATATAATCATGGCCATCAATTCCCACATATAATCATCTGCAAAATCGTCTATTCAGTTTACACTGTAGAATTATTTCTACTGTCACCTTATTCAACTGAATGAATCCCGATGCACTTAGATATTTTATAGGTTTAATTCCTTTCTTCAGGGAGCTTGATTTGCTTCAACTATGGGTAGTGTATTGATACATCTTCTAGGATATCATTAATCAATGCCACATATTTATTACTGATACACAATCACTCTTTATTTGACATCAATGACAACCTTCTCAACCAGATATGCACCTTGACATCAATGAAAATATACTCAACAATCTCCCCTTTTTTCATTGATATCAACTCTATTGTTGAGTTTCTCCCCCTATCAGTGTGTTGTTGAGACTTGTTCTTTCTTTCTTGCTTTCTACTCCCCCTGACGGTATGTTGCTCTGGTTTTCCTTCTTTTTCTCCCCCTTTGTTGTATACTACTTTAGTTTTTCTTCTTTCTCTACCTCTTTGTTGTATACTACTTTGGTTTTTATTCTTTCTCTCCCCCTTTGACATCAAGGACAAAGGAGTGAAGAAAATTTTCTCACCTTCTCCCCCTAGGATTATGTTGGCTCCCCTTTCAATGAATCTATCTCTTGGTAATGATACAATCTTCTTGTAATACTTTCTTTCTACTATCATGCCTTGAGATAGTTTAGGAAACATAGATTTGTTAATTTATTTAAGTCAATCCTTGAAAATGTATCAAGTCTTGTTTTAAGACCCTTCTCAATAAACACTCTTTAAATATACACTTGAGTTGTATTCCAAATGATGTTCATAAAGCAATCTCAGATCTGCTTTAAACTCTATTCAACAATGTATTATAAATGCACTCTACATCTTAATGGTGTTCCTCAAGGTTGCAACTGTCACACTTGAATTTTCTCAAGAACTTCTCACAACCTTGATCTGCAAACATAAATATATTGATGTGTGGGGACATTCTTGACTTGCTATGTTTTCAACAGGATTGATCTATATTATTGTCTTCGGTGACAAGGATCCCCCTTGTCTGTAATGACATCCATGATTGTATTTGAAACCTTTCTCTGTCTTTGTATTTGACATTAATGAAAACCTTCTCAACCACATATTTACCTTGACATCAATGAAAATATACTCAACATCATTTATAGAGTCCCCTAGAACTCAATTCTATCCATGATAGAGTTCATGCAATAGAGGTTGAGGTGGAACAAAAAAAAAGAGACCTGGCTTCTTTACCTCCCGGGGAGTGCGTCGTTGCGATGCTAGCGATTGCAACTAAGAAAAAATAGATCATTGCATCTTGATCTAATCATAATAGTATATTAAATATAACCACTTTTGTGGATGATAAGGCCTTGATATTGTTCACACAGCTCTCAGACACGCAAGTTGATTCTGACCCCTTAATTGATAAAATAAACATAATGGACTTGAAAAATACTCGAGTCACAAAATTCAAGGATAATGCATATATTTATATTACCAAGGATCTTTAGGGATACCTTAATGAGCTTGAGCACCAGTTCAAAGAGTTCATGCAAGAAATCATGGCCATAGTTCCATCCATTGAGGCAGTTATTCCATGAGTTAGTTGGCTTAAGGACAAGCCAAGTGATATGTCGGTGCTTTGGGGTATTTTTTGGTCAACTCTAGATGAACCCTAGGTCTTAACACCCCAACATTAATAAATATGTGTGCAAGCGTGAAATGACCCAACACTTATGAGAAAGATCAACTGCACAAAACTAATATTCAAAATATAATATTCAAAATTTTCTAGAACTAATATTTTTTGTTATGCATTGTTCAATTGCCTTAGTCTATGCTTGTTTTGGTGCATACAGGCCATGCTGACCATTGACAAGCGACCTAAAGACTGTAATGTCGTTATACCTGGAGAGCTTCCTATCCATTCAGAAAAGATCAATCTTAAGGGAAAGACAATTAGGTATGGCCACACTCCCTAGCCTTCTATCCCTTATTTTGGGAAAAATGCATTTGATATTTCACTACTAAACGATAAAAATGCAGATCAAGAATGATACATCATGATGCCAAAATATAGTCACATACTAGGTTCATCCTCCCTACATAGTGTGTCCACTTTGGCTCTGATTAAGTGAAAGATTCACCAAGACTTTAAAGGTTTAATAATTAAGTGAAAGATTCACCAAGATTTTACAAGATTTTATAATTCAGTGAAATATTTGCCAAGTTTTTACAAGATTTTATAATTCAGTGAAAGATTCACCAAGATTTTACAAGATTATATAATCAACTAAAAGATTCACCAAAAAACTATATATACATATTATATTATTGATAAAATAGCCTTCAATTTTTCCTATGTATCACGGGGATTCGCCCAATTATTATACATATAAATTTAGGGGGGGTTCTTAAAATCACCCCTGCTCATTACCCCCTAATTGGGGCATATTGTATTAGTAATGTTATTTTATTTATGTCGGCTTTAGGCCATTAGTTGTAATTATACCTCCTAGTCTCCTATATATACCAAGGAGACATTTTCATTTTGAATCATCTTCTACTTGAACATTTAAGTGGGGTAAAAGGAGGTTGCCCCCTCGAAGAGGCTTATTATCTGAAATTATCTCTTTTTCAAGGCGTTGAGTACTTTTTCTGAGGTTTTTTCTATGCTATATTGATATTTGGTTCTTAACATCTTTTCTATAATTGTGATGATAAATATTTTTCCACACACAAGTGTAAGAAACAAGAGATTGTTATGTCCATTTCAGAGGATGTTGTTGAAGAGGAAGTTGAAGTTCCCCCTGTTGAAGAGTTACCCCTTCCTGATGCTACTACTCCCCCTACTGACCCACTAGAAGTTGAACCACTGATTTCCTTACATGCCCTCATAGGCTTCTCTTCTCCTCAAACCCTCAAGCTCATTGGCTATATTAAGCATAGGAAAGTCATCATCCTTGTTGACAGTGGAAGCACCCATAATTTTATTCATTGTTGCATTGCTCAGGAAATCAATTGCTAGATCTGTTCCATTAACAATTTTCAAATCATGATAGCTAATGGCGGTTCCATGAAATGTGGTGGGCGTTGTGAAAATGTATGTCTTCAAATTTGGAAATACCACCTGAAATCTCATATGTTTGCCATCGATATGGGCGGTTGTGACATTTTTCTATGTGTTGAATGGTTATGCAGTTTGTGCCCCATTCTCATGGATTTTAAGGAACTAACCATGCAATTCCAATAGGAGGGACAAAAATATCGCTTCCAAGGCATCACAACAGGTTCCCCTGAGATCATCAGTTCCCATGACATGAAAAATCTTCTCAAGAAAGGTCATTCATGTATTATTGCTCAACTCCATTTTATTCAAGCAGTTGAGACACCCTCTGTGCATCCTAAACTCCAGGTTCTCATATCCAAACACCAAGTTGTTTTTTCCACTCCCCATGGAATTCCCTCTTCTCGTGGTGTTCATGATCATTCCATTCCATTATCCCTGAAAGTCTCCCTCCCAATGTTCACCCTCATCATCATCCCTTTGCCTAGAAGAATGAAATTGAAAATATCATGCAAGAATTACTTGAAATGGGTTTTATTTGTCCCAGTACCAGCCCCTATTGTTCTCCTTTGGTCATGGTCCTCAAGAAATAAGGTACTTGGCGTATGTGCCCAAACTTTTGTGCCTTCAATAAACTCACCATCATAGACAAGTTTCCCATTCCTGTCATTGATGACCTCTTGGATGAATTGAGTGGTGCCCAATACTTTACTAAACTTGATCTTTGATCTCGATACCACCAAATCTATATGAAAGAAGAAGGCATTCCAAAGACTTCCTTTAGAACTCATGAGGGTCACTATGAGTTCTTGGTCATGCCCTTTGGCCTTTTTAATGTCCCATTAGCCTTCCAAAGTCTCATGAATCATGTATTTCGTCCTTTTTATCCGTTATTTTGTCTTAGTTTTCTTTGATGATATTATCATATATAGTAAAACTTGGACACCCCATCTTGCCCATGTGGATCAAGTTCTGCATCTCCTCTCTCAGCACAAAATTTTCCTCAAGCAATCTAAATGTTCCTTTGGAGCCTTAGAAGTGGAGTATGTGGGTTATATTGTTGGAAAGGATGGTGTAAGGGTGGATCCTAAGAAAATTGAAGCTATGCAGGATTGGCCTTGCCCTCAAACTCTTAAGAGCTTGTGTGGATTTGTAGGTTTAACAGGTTATTATTGCAAGTTTTTCGAGAATTATGGAAAAATTGCAGCACCTCTCACGACTGTCCTTAAAAAGAATGTCTTCAATTAGACTCCAGCAACTGATCTATCCTTCCATGCTTTGAAATAGGCTATGTGCACGAAGTTGGTCCTAGCTCTGTCAGACTTCATTGAGACCTTTGTCTTGGAATGTGATGCTTTCGGAAAAGGAATTGGGGTAGTCCTCATGAAAGAGGGCAGGCCTTTGGCCTTCACCAGCAAACAAATTTCATACATACATTTGGGCCAATCAATATATGAAAAGGAAATTTTGTCTATTCTGCATGTCGTGAATCTCTAGCATCCTTATTTATTGGGGCAATGCTTCCAGATTAAAACTGATCACCAAAGACTCAAGTATTTTCTAAAACAAAGACTTTCCTCCCCAGAGCAACAAAAATGGGTAACCAAGTTATTCGGCTACGATTATGAGATCATTTACAAGAAGGGAAAAGAAAATTTGGTCGTTGATGCTCTTTCCCAAAAATATGACAAAGAAGAAGTGTCCTTCTTTTCCCTCTCTTTTGTTGTACCATATTGGCTCCAAGTTGCTCGCCAAGAATGGTTGTAAGATCCCAAAATATCTCACCTCATCCAGCAATTGCAAGAAAATTCTTCAAATTCTCGAGGGTACTCTTGGCACAATAATGAGATTCACTACAAAGGTTGTCTTTATTTAAGCAATCGGTTGTAACTTGAATACACAGTGCTTGAGCTTCATGCTTCACCTATAGTTGGGCATTCAGGGTTTACCAAAACCTATGAAAGGGTCAAACATTCATTTTTTTGGGAAGGTATGAAACATTAAATATACATTTTTGTGGTTGAATGTGATTTCTATCAACACAATAAGGGAGAAACAGTCAATGCCCCATGCACACTCCATCCCATTCAAATCCCCCTTCTACTTGGCAGGATATTTCTATGGATTGCATTGTGTGCCTACCTAAATATGGCAATAATAAAGTCATCATGGTGGTGGTTGATTGTCTTTCCAAATATGCTCATTTTTGTGCTATGCAACACCCCTTCACTGCCTCCACAGTGGCGCAAGTATTCATGGATTATATCTGCAAACTGCATGGCATGCCTCATTATATTGTCTTTGACCAAGATCCCACTTCCACTAGAAATTTTTGGTAGGAATTGTTCAGGCTACAGGGAAACCAATTGCATCTTAGCACTGCCTATCATCCCGAGAATAATGGCCAAGTTAAAGTTGTCAACAAGTATTTGGAAACATATTTGAGGTGTTTTGCATCTGAGAGGCAAAATCAATGGGCTCAATGGTTACCCCTAGCTGAATTGTGGTACAACACTTCTTACCATACAGCTACTCATGTGACTCTTTTTGAAGCAGTGTATGGACAAAAGCCACCTTTAGTTCTCTCATACATTCCAAGTGTCTTGAAGGTCCAAGCGGTTGACCAAACTCTTACATTTCAAGAGGTTATTCTTTGTACCTTCAAAGAGAATTTGGTCATGGCTCAGAATCGCATGAATCAACAAGTAGATCAAGGTCGCTCATAACGTCAATTTGTTGAAGAGGACCAATTATTTCTTCGACTGCAACCTTATAAGTAGACTCCACTTAAGGTTGACCATTGTCAAAAACTGACGCCCAAATTTTATGGTCCTTATACAGTTCTCAAACGAGTAGGACAGGTGGTCTATCAGTTAGCTTTTCCCAATCATTCTAAGCTCCATCCTATTTTTCAAGTCTCATGCTTAAAGAAGGTGACTGGAACTAAGTTCCAAACTCAAACCAGTCTTCTCGAGTTGGATGAAGAAGGCTCCATCTGGTTGCATCCACAAGCAATATTGGACCAACGAGAATGTCGTCTTCGTCAAGGCACCATCAAGAAAGTGTTAGTACAATGGGAAGATACAATTCCAACAGATGCCACCTAGGGTCCAGCTACCATTCTACAACAATTTCCTCATCTCAAGCCTTGAGGAAAAGGTTTTTTTTAAGAGGGAGGGCATGTTAGGAACCTGTTGATGGGCGAAAATGACCGTCCGTCAATTGGAAGAACGAGTCCGGTCCGGGGTTGTCTAAATAACCCAAGTCGTTTGGTATAACTCGTTCTGATGGGTTTAATGGCTCCGTTGGCCAATCTAAAAGTCCTAGAAGAAACAAATAAAATAAATAAAAGAGCTGAAATAACTAACTAATTACTAAACATTATATATATATGTACATATGTTCTAATGTAACTGTAGTAGTTGTATTTAAGCAGAAGATATACAAGTCTCATTTATTTACATGATTTACAAGATGCAAGTTTTAATCGAAACTTACGAAAATCGATGTGAAAAATGATTGCTTCTAGGAAGCAGATAAAGAAAGCACATAAAAATATTTATTGTTTTTCTTTTATAAATTTAAAGAATCTTGCAAAAAATTTAATGAAACATGAACATGTGGATAGTCAAAGATGAACCATATATTCTAGTTTCAATGATATGTAAATGACAGAAAAATACAAAGAAGCTATCCTGTCAGTGAATTAGTGAGGTGTATCCAAGCATCTGCATGAGTGGTGAACATCCAACTACCATGTCCAAGAGAGAAATCTACAATGAACCTTATGACTGTTCTAAATAAATTCAGAACATGTATTGGCAGCTTAGGTTTTAATGACAGAAAAGGAAACACAAACATAAACCTGTGATCTCATAATTATACATGATTACAACAAGATAAATCTGGAAGCAATCTATGCATTTTATCATTCAATTTAAAACTCAAAGATAAATCTCATTATTTAAACCGAAGATATAATCACAGTATTTATATTTTGATTGAAGCAAATGATAGATGGTATTTATAATATAAACCTCCTACACATCACAGATCATTTAATCTAAAGATATCAAACCTGCACATGTAACAGGATTAAAAAAAACATTAATAACAACATTATGAACAAAAGGCTAAAGACAAAATGCATATATGTCATTCTATTAAGTTTTTGGAATCACTTGTCCATTCTATAGTCATGGAAGAATTTTTTTGGATAATAGACTTTAAAGATTGGAAAAATTAATATATAAATGATAATAATTAACCATGTATTGATAAAAAAAGACTAAAGCTATTTAAATCAATGCATAATCAATTATTCAAAGAATATGAATATATTATATGAAAATAAAACCATTTTACTCACAGGACAAAAACCATTAAGCAACTTGGAATTCTGTATTCTTCTTTGAAAATATTCGTCCATTCTCCCGAAGATTCCAGCCATCCATTACTCCATTTGAAAAGAAATAAAAAAGTTTACAAAAGATATAATATACAAAAGAGAAAGGATAAAAATCCTCCTCTCCAATTCTTGGATCTCCTACGGCTCTGATCTTTCTCATATATTTATAAAATGAATGAACAGTCTGGGCGTCACTATTAATTTTCACCACCTGAAATTTTCCTCTAAAAGAGACCCAAATATCTCTCAAATCGTGCATTTGTTTGGGAAAATATCTACATCAAAGGTAAATGGGTCCATTTTGGTTCTGTTTTTTCAACCGTTTCTTCAAATTCCTCACGGTTTGGCTGCAATTAGTTCTGCAAAATCGTCTATCTGATCTTGACGACTTTCCAAATTTTATCTGTTGTTGCTCATAAAATTATTTGTAGAAATCCAAAATTATTTTTGGATCAATCATCTTGAACGTATTTGGATAATAAAATCAAGTCATGATCAGATCCGTATCAAATATTTGATAATAGAAACCTGTGAAACAAAAAGAAACCTAAATTAATCGCCTAAAAATTAATAACCTAAAAATTGTGAATAAAACAAAATCTAGAAAAATAAAAAATGAATTTAAACTAACTATGAGTTCTAAACAAATATTGTTTATATTCTACTTTCAAATATGATCTTAATTCTAAAAGCTTAGTTAATGGAGAAGAGAAAAATATTAATATTGGTTTTTCACAAAATCAAACAAATCATAGATAATTCTTTTTTATTTTTTATTATTATTATGAGATGCAAAATGAAAAAAGAATTTAATTAATTAATATCACCAAATGATTTT
>ML790568.1:469508-494162 GCA_009831015.1 Picea engelmannii
AAAAAAGAATTTAATTAATTAATATCACCAAATGATTTTATGAAAATGAGAAACCAACCAATATAAAATTTGATGAAGTATTGAACACATTATTCAAAATAGTCAAACTTACTAATGAGCAAAAGAATGAACACATAATCATAATTTAAACAAAAGTAAACATTTGATAACAATTAACGTTTTTGTTTAAATTGAGATTTTTATGCTCGTTTCTAACTTTTGACATATACTCTTGTAATGAATGTTTCATACTACAGTGAATTTCTTAAGTTTGTCTCAAAGCAAGCCAAGGCATGGAACTATTTGAAAAGGTTGATTTTGTAGCTCATTTTAATTATCAAGATTCTAATAGGGGCCCTTTAAATTTTGTAAAAATATAGGGGGAGTTGCTGGGGCCTAACATAACCTAACCTCCCTAACCCCTCATGTACGTAGAAGAATATATTTTCCATATAATAAAGGTCAATATTAATAAGGCCTAGTAATAAGGAAGAATAATTCAATTGTAAGAACACCTAATAGAAGCTTCCGCTTCTAGAAGATCTTCCTCTAGATTGTTCTTTTGGTAGATAGATTTAGTATAAATAAGAGTCGAGGGCATGATATGTCTTGTATTGAGAATCATTGTAATAGAGAATTTATCTTTTGGAGGTTGCCCACTCGAAGAGGCAAGTGAACATTATTTCCTATTGTTGGCATCAGGCCAAAGTGGAAAGAAGGAAGGGTGAAGTGGAAAGAAGGATGATCATGGGGAAAGAAACCATGCAGAAGCTTAAGTGAAAGCTAAAGGAAGAACAACACGCGTGCATGCAAGAAAGTGTGCACAAGGAAAGAGACAATTGGAGGAAGAACAAAAAGCATGCATGGGAGGAAGACCCAACGTCAATAGGGTTAGGGTTTTGGTAATACATTGTAAATGACCGAAGAGCCCGATAGATATAAATATATATACGTAGGTATCATATCGGGACGGTTCAGTTGGTCTATCCCTTATTAGTTCGATGTTTTGTATTATAGATATACGATTTGATGCGTTATGTAATTTTGTTAGGAACTATTTTGTAAGTTGTTGAGCTAGAACAGAGGATAGAAGGAATATATGAGGATTAGACCACAGGTTGTGGAGCCTGGTGTTGTCTAGTTCGCTCCATATAGATCTTACCCATATGAGGAGAATTGTAAGCGCGTGGTGTCGGAGATACAGAAATACCATAATAAAAGAGACAAGAGACAAATCTTTGTGGACGTAGCCCAGAAGGAGGTGAACCATGGTAATATCTTTGTAATGAGATGAATGCATGCATATCTTTGTCTTCTTTCAACAGTTAATTTTTATGCTTAATGAATGAGTTAATATATTGCTATGAACTATGATTGTGTTGTTAAGGGAATAGATTGTGGAAGATAAATGTATAACCATGAATAATAGTAGATTGCAACCACAATTCATAGTAGATGGCTCTGAGTAACAATCCCCTATATCATACTCAATCCTAGGTTGTAAATTCCTGAGTCTTACAACCACCCATAAAGTTATCTCGGGTGAGATTGTGAAGTGCATTTTGTGCACTGTGTTGTCTTCTGGTTTACCAAGAGGGTTGATAGTTTTAGAGGCTTTGTTGGAAACCCGAAAGACATGAAACCTAGGTCAATAACTCAGTCGGTCAAGAAAGAAGAATAAGCGACCAACAAATGGTTCTGTTGTCGCGTTGATAGGAACGAGAAAGGACTGAGTAGAGGAGACAGGTTGAGTGAGAAAATAACGAGGAGAAGAAGATGAGACATTAGAAGGGAATATTGAAACTGTGGAATCCCACAATAGCAGAAATCGAAGGCTGGTTGAGAACCCAAGTGCTAGAGTTTGCACAGAAAGACAATAGAAACCCTAGAATCACACCTCGTAAATATCTGGATAAATACGTATTTATTGATTTACATGAAGTCTTTTTCTGTGATTTTTTGCATCTACTATAGGATTGGATACTAAGGTTGAAGGATAACCATGTGATGAACTGGATTAGACATCTATATTGGACCTTAGTACAAATTGAGTAGTTACAACAGGTGAACAACAAATTCACCCGTACAGTAGACTTTTGGCTTGACAATATTGTGGCAGGCTTCATAACAAATTTTGGAATTGACACAGCGAAGTCATATAGCGCAGCAGAGAAAGAATTTCTACGTGGACCTCGAGGAAGGTACATTCGATCACTGTATACTTCTATTAAGATACTGCTATACAAAAAATGTGTAATGACAATGGAATCAAACAACTAAACTTCCCTGCGTGCATGGGGGAAGGGGGGAAACACTGACAGAGAGGGGATAAATGGAAGGAGGTAAGGATAAAGGAAAGAAGGAGGAGGAATCTATGGACCCGATCATGATGGAAAAAGACCATATCAAGTGGATCTTGGCATCAATAGGAAAGACGTGTAGCGGATTACCCTACCAATACAAGATGCATACCAAGAAGAGAGCCATAGCTGTGAGGGAAGGCTTGGCGAGTGATGAGGAAGAGGTAGAGGATCTACGAGACGTGGAGCAGATTGAGGAAATCCTGTGCACAACATATGAGAGGAAGATGAGAGGTCCAAGAACGGGAGGAGAAGGCAACCATCCTATCCATATTAATGTCAATGTGGAACCCATAAACCCATGTGTGACTAATACACCAAAGAGAACATCATCGTTTAGAAAACCGAAGTTCGAAGGAAGTCCGACAGTAGGGAGTACATCTACACAAGGAGAAACAACTAGAGGATCTGTTTCAAGCCGCATTAGTCAAGTATCTACACCACGCGGAGGAGGTAGTATTTCAGTATTCAGAATGGTAGGACACGATCCCACTATCAGATTACCAGAATTTCAAGGAGAAGTAGTAGAAGACCCTGAGAAGAATTTGTTCATTTGTGCAAATATCTGGGAAGCAAAATAGATTACTGATGAAGATACCAAACTCACGTAGCTAGCGATTATGCTAAGAGACCACGCAATAGACTAGTACATGATTCTAGACAGAAACAGTGCCCTTGGGATGACAAAGACATTGACCGACATTAAGAAGTTATTGATAAATGAGTTCCAGAAGCCGAGCTCAGAGGATCAGTACATGAACGAGATGATCGAAATAAGACACAAACCAAAAGAATCTGTATGGGAGATTGATCATAGATTCAAGCAACTGAAGAGAAAGCTAAAATACCTTATGACTGATATGCAACATCGACACATGTTTGTCAACTCACTACTCCCACACTTAAAATACCCTTTACGACAAAATAAGTTTCAGACGTAGGCAGCGGGTTTGTAGGCATCCTTGCAACTAGAAGAGAACTAGTACTAGCAGACAGACCCAACTATCGAAGAATTGAAGGAGGATTTGAATAATCTAACGTTTCAGCTGAACCAGAACAAGAACAAGGATAAACGAGAAGTTGTTTGGTGTACCACATGCAGGATGGAAGGAGACCACAAGAACGAGTGACCAACATTTGCGCAGTATATGGCAACAGGTATGCCAAACCTGTTAGCACAGGGATTTCTATGGTGTGAAATATGTAAGAAACCAGGTCACGACCCTTATCACTACACTATGATGCAGAAATACTAGACAGTTCCAAAGAGTTCGTATTACACCTTTTGCAATTCAGTGGGCCATGACAATAAATATTGCAGATCTATGGATTTGATGCGAGAAAGGACATTGGATTCATATAGAGTACATGTCAAAATGATGATGGGGCAAAAAGCACCACAATTCAATCCAGTCCCAGCTCCATACAACACTGCACAACAACAATATAATAATGTGCAACAACCATACAATAATGCGCAGCCGCAGTACAACCCGACACAACCCCAGTACAATACCGTGCAGTACAATCAGGCACCCCAGTATAATGCACCAAGAGGTGATCGAGCGGGCTACAGAGGAGGAGGATGAGCTAGAGGAACAGTCACATGTCATAATTGTCAGCAACCGAGACATTATGTACGAGAATGTCCACTTCCACTAGCAACTTGTATGTATTGTCGTGCATCAGACCACGACATAGAGGAATGACTGACATTATTAATAAATATTCAGGAAAAGAGGAACTAGAACAATCAAAATGTGCAGTAGATTTCATCCGAAGCAAGGGAGGATGGACGAAACATCAATATATTCACTCGTGGAGGAATGAAAATAGGAAATGACGCAGCTTGACAGGAACCAGCACAGAACCAGTGGGTAAAGAGGAACACATAACCAAAGAAGAAGTTCGACACGTAGAAGGAAAAGGATATCTTTAAAGAGGCTGAGCAAGAATTTCAGAAGGAGGACATAGCATCGACTTCCACTGTGCAGTGACACCAAGAAGCACCAGAGTATGAGATGCCGCCACAAATGGATCATACCAGCAGAATGCAGCCCAAGGGACAAGTAAGTACAATCAAAGGCTTTTTTCAATCATGCGTAAAAGTATTAAGTGACCCATCATCTGTAAAGATATTGCAAAACATACTAGAAAAGTGTAGCAATGAGACATAAGAAAAGCGAGAACCCAAAATAGTTAATCACCTACACAAAATAAGAAGAACAAGTAGGGAATTTAGACTAAATTCTAACATAGGGGATTTCAATATGGGAGACATTATACTAGACCTAGGATCCGAAGTGAAGATATAATCACAGTATTTATATTTTGATTGAAGCAAATGATAGATGGTATTTATAATATAAACCTCCTACACATCACAAATGAACAGGATTAAAAAAAACATTAATAACAACATTATGAACAAAAGGCTAAAGCCAAAATGCATATATGTCATTCTATTAAGTTTTTGGAATCACTTGTCCATTCTATAGTCATGGAAGAAATTTTTTGGATAATAGACTTTAAAGATTGGAAAAATTAATATATAAATGATAATAATTAACCATGTATTGATAAAAAAAGACTAAAGATATTTAAATCAATGCATAATCAATTATTCAAAGAATATGAATATATTATATGAAAATAAAACCATTTTACTCACAGGACAAAAGCCATTAAGCAACCTGGAATTCCATATTCTTCTTTGAAAATATTCGTCCATTCTCCCGAAGATTCCAGCCATCCATTACTCCATTTGAAAATAAATAAAAAAGTTTACAAAAGATATAATATACAAAAGAGAAAGGATAAAAATCCTCCTCTCCAATTCTTGGATCTCCTATGTCTTTGATCTTTCTCATATATTTATAAAATGAATGAACAGTCTAGACGTCACTATTAATTTTCGCCACCTGAAATTTTCCTCTAAAAGAGACCCAAATATCTCTCAAATCGTGCATTTGTTTGGGAAAATATCTACATCAAAGGTAAATGGGTCCATTTTGGTTCTGGTTTTTCAACCGTTTCTTCAAATTCCTCACGGTTTGGCTGCAATCAGTTCTGCAAAATCGTCTGTCTGATCTTGACGACTTTCCAAATTTTATCTGTTGTTGCTCATAAAATTATTTGTAGAAATCCAAAATTATTTTTGGATCAATCATCTTGAACGTATTTGGATAATAAAATCAAGTCATGATCAGATCCGTATCAAATATTTGATAATAGAAACCTGTGAAACAAAAAGAAACCTAAATTAATAGCCTAAAAATTAATAACCTAAAAATTGTGAATAAAACAAAATCTAGAAAAATAAAAAATGAATTTAAACTAACTATAAGTTCTAAACAAATATTGTTTATATTTTACTTTCAAATATGATCTTAATTCTAAAATCTTAGTTAATGGAGAAGAGAAAAATATTAATATTGGTTTTTCACAAAATCAAACAAATCATAGATAATTCTTTTTTATTTTTTATTATTATTATGAGATGCAAAATGAAAAAAAGAATTTAATTAATTAATATCACCAAATGATTTTATGAAAATGAGAAACCAACCAATATAAAATTTGATGAAGTATTGAACACATTATTCAAAATAGTCAAACTTACTAATGAGCAAAAGAATGAACACATAATCATAATTTAAACAAAAGTAAACATTTGATAACAATTAACGTTTTTGTTTAAATTGAGATTTTTATGCTCGTTTCTAACTTTTGACATATACTCTTGTAATGAATGTTTCATACTACAGTGAATTTCTTAAGTTTGTCTCAAAGCAAGCCAAGGCATGGAACTATTTGAAAAGGTTGATTTTGTAGCTCATTTTAATTATCAAGATTCTAATAGGGGCCCTTTAAATTTTGTAAAAATATAGGGGGAGTTGCTGGGGCCTAACATAACCTAACCTCCCTAACCCCTCATGTACGTAGAAGAATATATTTTCCATATAATAAAGGTCAATATTAATAAGGCCTAGTAATAAGGAAGAATAATTCAATTGTAAGAACACCTAATAGAAGCTTCCGCTTCTAGAAGATCTTCCTCTAGATTGTTCTTTTGGTAGATAGATTTAGTATAAATAAGAGTCGAGGGCATGATATGTCTTGTATTGAGAATCATTGTAATAGAGAATTTATCTTTTGGAGGTTGCCCACTCGAAGAGGCAAGTGAACATTATTTCCTATTGTTGGCATCAGGCCAAAGTGGAAAGAAGGAAGGGTGAAGTGGAAAGAAGGATGATCATGGGGAAAGAAACCATGCAGAAGCTTAAGTGAAAGCTAAAGGAAGAACAACACGCGTGCATGCAAGAAAGTGTGCACAAGGAAAGAGACAATTGGAGGAAGAACAAAAAGCATGCATGGGAGGAAGACCCAACGTCAATAGGGTTAGGGTTTTGGTAATACATTGTAAATGACCGAAGAGCCCGATAGATATAAATATATATACGTAGGTATCATATCGGGACGGTTCAGTTGGTCTATCCCTTATTAGTTCGATGTTTTGTATTATAGATATACGATTTGATGCGTTATGTAATTTTGTTAGGAACTATTTTGTAAGTTGTTGAGCTAGAACAGAGGATAGAAGGAATATATGAGGATTAGACCACAGGTTGTGGAGCCTGGTGTTGTCTAGTTCGCTCCATATAGATCTTACCCATATGAGGAGAATTGTAAGCGCGTGGTGTCGGAGATACAGAAATACCATAATAAAAGAGACAAGAGACAAATCTTTGTGGACGTAGCCCAGAAGGAGGTGAACCATGGTAATATCTTTGTAATGAGATGAATGCATGCATATCTTTGTCTTCTTTCAACAGTTAATTTTTATGCTTAATGAATGAGTTAATATATTGCTATGAACTATGATTGTGTTGTTAAGGGAATAGATTGTGGAAGATAAATGTATAACCATGAATAATAGTAGATTGCAACCACAATTCATAGTAGATGGCTCTGAGTAACAATCCCCTATATCATACTCAATCCTAGGTTGTAAATTCCTGAGTCTTACAACCACCCATAAAGTTATCTCGGGTGAGATTGTGAAGTGCATTTTGTGCACTGTGTTGTCTTCTGGTTTACCAAGAGGGTTGATAGTTTTAGAGGCTTTGTTGGAAACCCGAAAGACATGAAACCTAGGTCAATAACTCAGTCGGTCAAGAAAGAAGAATAAGCGACCAACAAATGGTTCTGTTGTCGCGTTGATAGGAACGAGAAAGGACTGAGTAGAGGAGACAGGTTGAGTGAGAAAATAACGAGGAGAAGAAGATGAGACATTAGAAGGGAATATTGAAACTGTGGAATCCCACAATAGCAGAAATCGAAGGCTGGTTGAGAACCCAAGTGCTAGAGTTTGCACAGAAAGACAATAGAAACCCTAGAATCACACCTCGTAAATATCTGGATAAATACGTATTTATTGATTTACATGAAGTCTTTTTCTGTGATTTTTTGCATCTACTATAGGATTGGATACTAAGGTTGAAGGATAACCATGTGATGAACTGGATTAGACATCTATATTGGACCTTAGTACAAATTGAGTAGTTACAACAGGTGAACAACAAATTCACCCGTACAGTAGACTTTTGGCTTGACAATATTGTGGCAGGCTTCATAACAAATTTTGGAATTGACACAGCGAAGTCATATAGCGCAGCAGAGAAAGAATTTCTACGTGGACCTCGAGGAAGGTACATTCGATCACTGTATACTTCTATTAAGATACTGCTATACAAAAAATGTGTAATGACAATGGAATCAAACAACTAAACTTCCCTGCGTGCATGGGGGAAGGGGGGAAACACTGACAGAGAGGGGATAAATGGAAGGAGGTAAGGATAAAGGAAAGAAGGAGGAGGAATCTATGGACCCGATCATGATGGAAAAAGACCATATCAAGTGGATCTTGGCATCAATAGGAAAGACGTGTAGCGGATTACCCTACCAATACAAGATGCATACCAAGAAGAGAGCCATAGCTGTGAGGGAAGGCTTGGCGAGTGATGAGGAAGAGGTAGAGGATCTACGAGACGTGGAGCAGATTGAGGAAATCCTGTGCACAACATATGAGAGGAAGATGAGAGGTCCAAGAACGGGAGGAGAAGGCAACCATCCTATCCATATTAATGTCAATGTGGAACCCATAAACCCATGTGTGACTAATACACCAAAGAGAACATCATCGTTTAGAAAACCGAAGTTCGAAGGAAGTCCGACAGTAGGGAGTACATCTACACAAGGAGAAACAACTAGAGGATCTGTTTCAAGCCGCATTAGTCAAGTATCTACACCACGCGGAGGAGGTAGTATTTCAGTATTCAGAATGGTAGGACACGATCCCACTATCAGATTACCAGAATTTCAAGGAGAAGTAGTAGAAGACCCTGAGAAGAATTTGTTCATTTGTGCAAATATCTGGGAAGCAAAATAGATTACTGATGAAGATACCAAACTCACGTAGCTAGCGATTATGCTAAGAGACCACGCAATAGACTAGTACATGATTCTAGACAGAAACAGTGCCCTTGGGATGACAAAGACATTGACCGACATTAAGAAGTTATTGATAAATGAGTTCCAGAAGCCGAGCTCAGAGGATCAGTACATGAACGAGATGATCGAAATAAGACACAAACCAAAAGAATCTGTATGGGAGATTGATCATAGATTCAAGCAACTGAAGAGAAAGCTAAAATACCTTATGACTGATATGCAACATCGACACATGTTTGTCAACTCACTACTCCCACACTTAAAATACCCTTTACGACAAAATAAGTTTCAGACGTAGGCAGCGGGTTTGTAGGCATCCTTGCAACTAGAAGAGAACTAGTACTAGCAGACAGACCCAACTATCGAAGAATTGAAGGAGGATTTGAATAATCTAACGTTTCAGCTGAACCAGAACAAGAACAAGGATAAACGAGAAGTTGTTTGGTGTACCACATGCAGGATGGAAGGAGACCACAAGAACGAGTGACCAACATTTGCGCAGTATATGGCAACAGGTATGCCAAACCTGTTAGCACAGGGATTTCTATGGTGTGAAATATGTAAGAAACCAGGTCACGACCCTTATCACTACACTATGATGCAGAAATACTAGACAGTTCCAAAGAGTTCGTATTACACCTTTTGCAATTCAGTGGGCCATGACAATAAATATTGCAGATCTATGGATTTGATGCGAGAAAGGACATTGGATTCATATAGAGTACATGTCAAAATGATGATGGGGCAAAAAGCACCACAATTCAATCCAGTCCCAGCTCCATACAACACTGCACAACAACAATATAATAATGTGCAACAACCATACAATAATGCGCAGCCGCAGTACAACCCGACACAACCCCAGTACAATACCGTGCAGTACAATCAGGCACCCCAGTATAATGCACCAAGAGGTGATCGAGCGGGCTACAGAGGAGGAGGACGAGCTAGAGGACCAGTCAGATGTCATAATTGTCAGCAACCGGGACATTATGTATGAGAATGTCCACTTCCACTAGAAACTTGTATGTATTGTCGTGCATTGGACCACGAGATAGAGGAATGACTGACATTATTAATAAAGATTCAGGAAAAGAGGAACTAGAACAATCAAAATGTCTAGTAGATTTCATCTGAAGCAAGGGAGGATGGATGAAACATCAATATAGTCACTCGTGGAGGAACGAAAACAGGAAATGACGCAGCTTGACAGGAACCAGCACAGAACCAGTGGGTAAAGAGGAACACATAACCAAAGGAGAAGTTTGACATGTAAAAGGAAAAGGATATCTTTAAAGAGGCCGAGCAAGAATTTCAAAAGGAGGACATAGCATCGACTTCCACTGCGCAGTGACACCAAGAAGCACCAGAGTATGAGATGCCGCCACAAATGGATCATACCAGCAGAATGCAGCCCAAGGGACAAGTAAGTACAATCAAAGGCTTTTTACAATCATGCGTAAAAGTATTAAGTGACCCATCATCTGTAAAGATATTGCAAAACATACTAGAAAAGTGTAGCAATGAGACAGAAGAAAAGCGAGAACCCAAAATAGTTAATCACCTACACAAAATAAGAAGAACAAGTAGGGAATTTAGACTAAATTATAACATAGGGGATTTCAATATGGGAGACATTATACTAGACCTAGGATCCGAAGTGAATGTACTACCAAATATGACGTGGAAATGCATGGGAGAACCAACATTAGGATACTCAACTGTTCAATTAAAACTAGCAAATCAGCACAAAGTCCTACCAATAGGTAGACTCAAAGGAGTGACAGTAGATCTTGATGGAGTGCGCACTAAAGCAGACTTTGAAGTCATTGAAATAGTAGATGGCACAAAACCTTACCTGACATTTCTTGGTCTGGATTGGGCATTTGAAAACCAAGCCATAATCAATTTGAAAACCAGGAAAATCACATTTTTGTCTGGATAATACAGGGTCATAGCACCACTAGATCCATCAGAAGGGGAGAGGTGTGTAGAACCCACTTGCCTAGACTTAGAGGAAATTGGCCAGTTGTATAGAACAACTATGTGCGACGAGGATTACGTAAACCCAACTGTCAATGGGGTACTCAGTTGGCGGAGCATTACTTCTTGTGCAACAGACTGAGACACCAGGTTAGAAAACTGGCAACAAAGGCTACATGAAGTATCCATGAGAAGATGTGCAAGAATAGATCGTGCAGTAAGATGGGTAGGCACAGAAATCAGGGAACCACCCAGTTTCCATGGACTGAATGATTTGGAAACATTCTTGACACAATACGAAGATGCAATATTAGAGAATTAGAGACTGTTAACCATTGACTTAGCACTAAAGGCCACACCCACAAGATGGTTGGGTGCACACAAAGAGACAATCACAGACTGGTATCAATGTAAGTGATTATTGTGCATAAGGTTCGGCGAAGAATAGGAAAACAACAAACAACAGAAATATGAAGGACAAAAGGCACCATTGAAACACTTGGCGAAGTGAAGAATGTTGTGGAAAATGACACCACCGGAGGAATGGTCTCATCACTTCATACATACTTTAGAGGGAATACCAGCGAATTGGTATACAGACCAGGAATTGTGCCAAGGAACTACGACATGGATGACATTGCAACAAAACTTTACAATCACTTTCTCATTCGAGAATGAGAACCCCAACATAGATGCAGCCCTGAAATGGATCAAAGGAGTCATATTCATCAAAGAATCGGAAATAGAACTTATCACAGAAGAACAACATCGAAATAAACAGACAGTCAAGGAATTGTTGTCATGTTACCATGTACAAGAGGAAGCACCAGATGAAGATGATCAATGTGATATCCAAATCGAAGAAGTAGAAGGCAAAAGAGATGTGGAAGGACCACCCATAGAATCAAAAGTCATTTCTGTGCCAATCAAGGTAAATAAAGTTAACATCGGGACAATTGAGCATCCCAAAATAGCCAGCATTGGAGATTACTGGGATGAGCAGACAGTAGAAAGCATCACAGAATTGTTGTGTGAATATAGCGACCTCTTTCCCACAACATTTACAGAGATGAAGGGTATAGCCGAAGAACTAGGAGAAATGAAGATACCACTCAGATCTGACATGAGACTTATTAGACAATGAACCTACAGACTAAACCCCATATATAAACAAAAATTTAAGTATGAGATTGACAGGATGCTCGAAGTCGGCATCATCGAACCGGTTGAGGAGTCAGAATGGATAATCCTGATGGTAGTACAGGACAAGAAACAAGGAAGAGGGACCAGGATATGCGTAAACTTGAGGAAGTTGAACGATGCATGCCTACACGACCCATTCCTTACACCGTTCACGGATGAAGTGTTAGAGAATGTGGGGGGACATGAAGCTTACTCATTCACTGATGGATTCTCAGGATATCATCAGATTAAGATCACACAGGAGGACAGACACAAGACCACGTTTGTGACAGAATGGGGATCCTACCAGTACATAGTCATGCCATTTGGAGTGAAGAATGCACCCGCAATATTCTCTAGAGTGGTCATTGCAACATTTAAGGAATTCATCCATCAATTTCTTGAAGTATACCTGGATGATTGGACAGTTTATAGTCTATTGAAAAACCATGTGGAAGTTTTATAGGTCATGCTAGAATGATGCATACAGTGCCAGATATCACTAAACATTAAGAAATTCATATTTGGAACACCATTTGGGATACTATTGGGCCATATAGTATGCAAACAAGGTTTATTGGTCGATCCGGAAAAGATTGTAGTCATTGTTAACTTGCTAGCACCAAAAACATTATGTCAGCTAAGAGCAACGTTAGGACACACAGGATACTACAGGAAATTCATCAAAGGATATGTGCAGATCACAACACCAATGGAAAATTTGTTAAGAAAGGATACAAAGTATCAGTGGAACGAAGAGTGTCAACACGTCCTAGATACCCTGAAGGAAAATATGGTTACCACACCGATATTAGTATTTCAAGACTGGGAAAAGACATTTCATGTGCATGTAGATGCATCAGCGATAGCACTTGGAGCTATCTTAGCATAGCCAGGAGCAAGAGACTTGGATCACTCGATAGTGTTCACAATTAGAAAGTTATCAGACTTAGAACAGAATTATAACATGACAGAAAGAGAAGGCCTAGCCATGGTCTATGCACTGTAGAAGTTCAGACATTACCTATTGGGAAAACACTTTAAGATGCTCACAGATCACTCAGCCCTGAAATAGTTATTACATCCTGTGTTGGGGGGGAGAATCTGTCGATGGTTATTACTATTTCAAGAATTTGACTTTGAAGTAATAGTTAAACCAGGAAAATTGAATGCAGGACCTAACCATCTGTCAAGGGTCACAAATGGAGAAGAACCTATGAACTTAGAAGACAAATTTCCAGATGCATAGTTATTCTCAGTACAGATTGATGATGATTACTTCATAGAAATCATCCAGTACTTGCACACAGGTACTGCACTGCAAGAATATACCACCGCACAGAAGAAGAACCTAGTAGTATGTGCGGCCGACTATCAACTGATTGCATGAAATTTATACAAGATGGGTGCAGATAACATTTTGCAATGGTACATGTTAGAGCACGAATGACAAAGAATTTTAGCAGAATCCCATGAGGGAATAGTAGGAGGGAATTATGCAGGGAAAGCTACTGCATAGAAGGTATTATGCGCAAGACTATGGTGGCTTATGATTCACAGAGACTCGAAAGAGTACTGTTAGAGATGTGATGTTTTCCAAAGGGTAGGCAAACCCAACAGAAGGGACAAGATGCCACTATGACCACAAGTAACATTATAGACATTTTACAAATGGGCAATAGACTTTGTGGGACCAATTAACCCACCAACCAAAAGAATAGGGGCAAGGTACATTATCACCGCGACGAAATATCTAACAAGATGGGAGAAAGCCGCACCAGTAAAAGATTGCAGTGTCGAAACAACTGCACACTTCTTGTTTGAACAAGTAATAACTAGATTTGGGTGCCCAATAGTTTTGATGAGTGACCAAGGCACACACTTCATAAACAACACCATCTATGTGATAACTGAAGAGTTTGAAGTTCATCACCAGAAGATCACACCTTATCATCCACAATCAAATGGCATAGTAGAAGCCTTCAACAAAATCCTGGAGAACGCATTGACAAATATTTGTAACATCAACAGAGATGATTGGGACCTCAAAGTTCCAGCAGTATTATCGACATGTAGGACTACATGTAAAAATTTGATCGGGCATACACCATTTAAACTAGTTTATGGTCAAGAAGGAGTAGTGCCATTAGAAGTTTTGGTACCCAGCTTGCGTGTAGAAGCTATCACCCAAATGACAGAATGAGGCACAATATAGGAAAGACTAAATCAACTATTGACCATGGAGGAAGACCGAATCTTGGCAGAATTCCATCAACAAGTGCAGAAAGAAAGAGACAAAGCTTGGCATGATTGACACATCAAGAAGAAAACATTCAAGGAAGGAGATCTAGTATTGATGTATGACAGTAAATCATTTCATCACCCGGGAAAGCTTAGAATGCATTGGTTAGGACCATGTGAAGTAAAATCTGTCACAGAAAGAGGAGTTGTAAAATTAAGAGATTTGGCAAGCACAAAACTCAGAGGAATGATCAATGGGAGCCGACTGAAGCTGTATAAGGACAGTCGACCACCCACCGCGCAGTAAAAGAAAAAGAAAAAGAAGGAAACAAAACTAAAGAGGGAGTAACATGCCAGAGATAGAAAGGCCACATGAAGTTCGAAACACGAATTCAGCAAAGGCAAGGACAACAGTTATATACAAAGGGAAACGAGCGGGAAAAGAAAAATCGACGAAAGCAAGCTGACAGGAACACACTAGGAGGAATTAAAGGACGGCAAGGATCGATGGGACATCACATTAATCGCACCAATTGGAGACGGAAAAGAAAGCCTAATGGAAAGTATGAAATCGTCGCAAATGCATTGAACCCAAAGTTATGGTGCATTAAACCCATAATGAAGGAAGCGTCCTCGACAAGATTCATGGCAAGCCAATACAACACATGAGCACGCGAGCAACTAGTCTATTCACTAAAGGAGAAAAACCAGAGATTAATAGTAGCCATAACGGATAGAGAGAGACTACAGAGATCATAGAATTTATTCAAACCCAACAAACATTCGATAGTCACCACTATGGTACCACCGAAGCCAGTAGAAGCAATCCAGAGTGCCAGACCGACTAGGGTTCAAACTAGGTCACGAGGACCGTTGAAAGAGAATGAACATCATCAGCCGGAGATTGTTGATATTGACGAAATCCCATCCTAGAGATGATATCGGTGAACTCTACATCGATAATGGAAGAGATTCAACAACCAAAAGTGGAGGCCATGAAAGTGGATACGCCAGTAGCAACGTAGGAGCCTCAGAACCAGGAAGTGGGAACCCAAAAGGAAGTGCAACAAGACAGCACCGAAGCAGCCATGGAATTTAATGGAACGACACAAAATGCCACAGTAGTAGTGGAGCTAGATGAGTCTCAAATGACCATCTCCAATCAACCAATAGGGGAGATCACTGAAGATGCCTCAGCTTGGCCAGAATGGCTTATGGGGGAGAAACCAGAAGTTGTTGGAACTTCGATCCAACCACCGCAGCAGAAAGTCAAAGTGCAGATACCGATCTCACCCCGCAAGAAACCTACAGTAGAAATTGTTCTACCACGTATACCAGCTAGAGTACAGGAAGGACCAAAGGTACTGGGCCACGTTGGGAAGCTCAAATATTCATACCATGATGTATCAAATGAAACCAATTTCCCAAAACTTGCGTAGAGGGTATTTATGCAGACCATAGGCACAACCCATTTTGGAAAACCAATCAACCAACCACACTAGTGGGCAGCTGGGCTGGAGAAAACATGAATCTTAGGTCTGTTGAACCTACCACATTTTGGCAGAGGCTAGTACATGATAGCATGTGTCAAGTAGCTGTTAGAGGTCACACATGGAGGGTACATATGGCTAGACAAACCCGTCCCCATAACTATTGAGCTTATTGTGCAAATAACAGGGTTACCAATCTAGGGTATGGATCTCGCGTTGATTCTAGACGAAAAATCCAAGGAGAGAGCGCTGGAAGAAGAAATGAAGAAGAAGTATGGCACCAACAGGGGAACGAGAGGCATCATGATCAAACAAATCAACAACGCAACTACACTATTGGGTGCAAAAATACTAGCCTGCAAATTGCTAAGAAAATGCCACAAAGGCGAAGTACCAGTTGGAGTCATTGCAGTTGCAGCTCAGTGCGCAGAAGGCACCTCAATGAGCTCGGCACCATATTTATTGAACTTATTCTAGGAGGACTGCAAATATGTGCAAGACCTAGGCAACGAGTTCCATTACTCATGGTTGATCACTCTAATAGCCTTCATGGGATGGCAAGAACCAGGGTATGTAGTTTTTTGTACCAGACCACAGCCAGTGTGAGCAAGATACCTATTGTTGAGAGTCAGGCCGCATGCTAGGAATAAGAGGGAGAATGGAATTATATTTGAAGCATACCTATGAGATATCTAGGAAGCCATCAGTTGATCATGGAGAATAACACCAGAGGCTGTTGCGCGATATGTGGACATCACCAATTTCCAGGCCACACAACAAACAATGTGGATACAGGCAAGGCAGGATCTGACTAAACAGTGGATACAAATGCGCTACTACATCACAGAGGGTGACATCGACATGGTCATCAAAAAATGGCCCGATGAATGGAGGATCCCAGTTATTACCCGAGAAGTACCGGAAAGAACAACAGAAAAAGAGGCATAACAGGGAGACACGAAACCTCCGAAAATCCAAGTGCCCAAGAAACCAAGGATGGGCCAAGGCAAGCCGACTCAGGCAAACAAAGGATCAAAGAAGAAAGAAACCTAGAAGGGGAAGAAAGAGACCACACAATTGACCAATGAACAGTAGGAACAGACTGAGGGAGCGTAAGAAACAACCCCAAATCCCAACACACATGAACCAAGGAGAAATAAGAGACCAGACGTGCAGGCAAGAGGTGAGTGCAATAAATCAAAGGTGCAACGAGCATCGCCAGACTATACGATCATGGAGGATGACGAGGAAATGATTGCCAGAATGGTCCAGGATTGCATAGCATAAGATTTAGATCATGCAACACATCACAGGGATAAAATGAAAAATGAACTAGTTGAAATAGGACAGTTCCTCAAGAAATTTGGGGAAGTACAGATAGCAAGAAATAGTAGGGGTATAGAGACATTAGCATCACAGACCGATGAAAGAGTAGAGGTAGAAGAATGAGACCCATTCCACTCATTGCCACACACAAACACAACGGTCTACATCACACCTACCATGCTACGCATGGATGAAATCATGGGGTAGACACCCTTGAAGGATATAAACCACATCCAATTGGTCTTGACACGGATGCCATCAAGGTAACTACACAATTTGCAGGTTAGCATCGACCATGAAGTACAGTCTCGGGCACACAAAAAATTAGTCGAGCTACAACAAGCAACAAAGAAGCAGGAGGTGCTGGAAAAATTTTGTGAGCAGGCCAAGTTTGAAACCCACGAGGAAAAAGAGCACAAGAAAGAACTGGAATGAAGAGTGGGAGGAATTTTTTAGAAACTCCCAAACACTGCGCAAGGAAATGAACTCCCAGTAGCATAAAAGATCAATCAGATTGCATAGGCCATTGATAAATATCAAAAGGAGATCGAGAGTCTTTGAGAGCGGCTCATACCCACCACTCCACCAGTAGTGAGGGAGAAAAGGAAGTAGGAAGAAAAAACACAGCTACAGGAGATAGAGCAGTGGGTTAGAAAAACAATTGAACTGTTCGATCAAGCAACACAACTTTGGACAAGGTTGGAGGAGGACCCACGGGTCCAACACTGGGATAAGGAAGAGGAATAGATCAATGAAGTGATCCAAGAGTTCAAGCAGAGACAAAAGACCATACCAATCCTAGAACGAGTCAAAGGAACACAAGAGATGAAGAAGATGCAGGCAGAACTTATCACTGTGCAAATGCAGAAACATGAGCGTCAGGCTGAAATAGAGCCATTACAGGAAAGGGTAACAGAAGTAATTGAACAGGCAGAGGGAGATAAAACATAGATAGCACAGACCCAGGAAGAATGTGTAGGATTGTTGAGCGATGAAGTGGTCATCCAAGTAGTGGACACCATCAAGGAAAAGACCGCACAGGCACTGACAAAAGCAGTAGAGCTCAAAGAAAAGTTTCAGATGATCACCAAGGAGATCGAGGAAGCTCAAAAGGATTAGGTGACTCGGGACGAGTCACATGTCAGTGTTGGGGACCTGTTGGCATCATGCTAAAGTGGAAAGAAGGAAGGGCAAAGTGGAAAGAAGGATGATCGTGGGGAAATAAAGAGCGCATAAGTTGAAGTGACAACTGGAAGGAAGAACGACACGTGCACATGCAAGAAAGCGTGCACAAGGAAAGCGACAGCTGGAGGAAGAACATCACGTGTGCATGGGAGGAAGACCTAATGTCGGTAGGGTTAGGGTTTTTGTAATACATTGTAAATGGCCGAAGATCCCAATAAATATAAATATAGATACATAGGTATTAGATCGGGACGATTCAGTTGGCCAATCCCTTATTAGTTTGATGTTTTGTATTAGAGATATATGAGTTGATGCGTTATGTAATATTGTTAGGAACTATTTTGTAAGTTGTTGAGCTAGAACAGAGGAGAAAAGGAAGATCTGAGGATTAGACCATGGGCTGTGGAGCCTAGTGCAATCTAGTTCGCCCCATATAGATCTTACCCATCTGAGGAGAATTGTAAGTGCACAGCGCCGGAGATACAAAAATACCATAATAAAAGAGCCAAGAGACAAATCTTTGTGGATGTAGCCTAGGAGGGGGTGAACCACGGTAATGTCTGTGTAATGAGATGAATGCATGCATATCTTTTTCTTCTTTCAGAAGTTAATTGTTATTCTTAATGAATGAGTTAATCTATTGCTATGAACTATGATTGTGTTGTTAAGGGAATAGATTGTGGAAGATAAATGCATAACCACGAATAATAGTAGATTTCAACCACAATTCATAGTAGATGGTTCTGAGTAACAATCCCCTATATCATAATCAATCCTAGGCTGTAAATGCCTGAGTCTTAGAGCCACCCATAAAGCTCTCTCAGGTGAGACTACGCAATGCATTATGTGCACTGTGTTGCCTTCTGGTTTACCAGGAGGGTCGATAGTTTTAGAGGATTTTTTGGAAACCCAGAAGACATGAACCCTAGTTCAATAACTCAGTCGGTCAAGAAAGAAGAATAAGCAACCAACAACTATCAATAAATATATTATTATGGTATTGTGGTTTCATATTGTAATATTCCAGATATAAAAAAGTATGCAGAACAGAAATAAATAGCTAGAAATGGTAGATGAACAACAATATAACCAAAACAGCGCCACAATAATACCAGAATAACACCAGAAAGAGCACTTTGATTACTAAAAGAAATGTTCACTTGCCTCTTCGAGGGGGAAACCTCCAATAGAGCAGAGCTCTATTACAATAATATCCAAGACAAAAGTTCTCATACCCTCGACTCCTATTTATACTAAATATGTCTATCAAAAGAACCATCTAGAGGAATATCCTTTTAGAAGTGGAAGATTCTATTAGGTCTTCTTACATTGGAATTATTATTCTTTATTGCTAGGCCTTATTAATATTGACCTTTATTACATCAGAATATATTATTCTACCTACATGAGGGGTTAGGTCCCTAACATGTCCTCCCGCTTAAAAACAACCTTGTCCCCAAGGCTTGAAATGTGGAAATTGCTGCAGAATGGTAGTTGGTTTCCAAGTGGAATCTGTTGGAGTTGTATCTTTCCAATGGACAAACACTTCCTTGATGGTTCACTGATGCAAACGAAGCTCACACTGGTCCAAAAATTCTTATGGTTGTAGACAAATGAAGCCTTCTTCGTCCAACTTGAGAAAGTTGGTTTGAGTTTGACACTTAGTTCCAATCACCTTCTTTAAGCAGGAAACATGAAAAACATGATGGATCTTAGAATGAATAGGAAAATCTAACTGATAGGCCACCTATCCCATACGCTTGAGAATGGTATAAGGACCATAAAATTTAGGCGCCAGTTTCTGACAATGGTTAGCCTTTAGGGAATTTTGCTTGTAAGGTTGCAGTCGAAGAAACACCTGATCCCCTTCTGCAAATTGACATTCAGAGTGACCTTGATCTGGATTTTACTTCATACAATTTTGTGATCTAGGTGGATATCATTTGTCACCCACCTTTTCCAACTCTCTCAAAACAGTTTTCTGGCAATTTTGGCAATTTACTATTTTTAGCAATTTTGAACTTTCGGGGCCATTTTGAGGGTCTAAATGAAGGTTTTTAGGGATAAAGATTCTCAATTATAGCCAAAGTCTCTCATTGAGCACCGAAAATGAATCTCCTCGATGATACCTTTCCAACGATCTATTGTGCGCTCCAAACAGAGATCGTATGCCAAAGTTACGCTCCCGGGAAGTTGATACACCAAACTACCCAAAACAAGGTCCACAAAACTATTGGATTTTCATCTTCGGGGGTTAGGGTTTTGGATTTTATTTATGATAAAAAGGCCTTTGGAGTCTCATTGTAAAATGATCTTCTTGCGAATGCGAGTAGCAGACACATCTCTTCTCAGAGATAAGATGCCACCATTCTAGCGAGTCTTTCACTCTGTATTTTACAGTCTTTGTACATTTTCGCTCATAAATAGAAAATTGTGTATTATTGTATCTATGTGTTTATGGTTGCATCTCTGATACATTTCTGTTATATTATTGGATATCCTAAATATATTTGTACATTTCTTTATTATATCTGCAATATGCCCAGGCAGAGCCCCAGTTTTAATTATGAATTGTAAACATATTGGATAGGTTGGTGAGCCGAGTTATATTAAGCTAGGAGGCTTATGTGGTGATTAGGCCAAAGATCCTAGATGCAAATGCCAATGAGCCTACTATTTTATATGTGTAAATGCTCATATAATTAATATAATTACATCGATGCGTGTAGACCGACCACGAAGAAAGAGTGATGGGGGACTAAGCTTCCACAAGGTTGGGTAAGGGAGAGAGGGTTGAAAGGTTGGAAAGAGGGGCTAAGATTAGGGGCTTAAGTCCTTGAGAATAATAATTTATTATTATTCCAAAAGATGTGTGAAAGACATGTTTTTATTCTAAGTTCCTGGGAAAGGGAACAGGTGCGAAGTGGAACGCATACGACTGTAGGAAGACATGTGTCGACTTGGGTGCATGCAGTTATAGCTGAGAAAGACAGCACTATTGGGGGTCGTCCTATCCATTCTTCCATATTCAGGATGAACCTGAAACTTCCATGATCGACCTCTGCATTGTTTCATGTTCACGCACCCTGAAACTCGTGGGGAAAACCAAAAGACTGATCTGTGTCTCTGGGAGAAGTCTGAGTTATCCTGTGTGTATCCTGTGAAGTCTAAGTATCCCATAATTGTCTGAGTTGTGTGGTGTCATAACTGTGGGTTGTTGTGGCCACACAATTCTTGGACTGAGTGTGGCTTGCTGCCATCATTTGTTCCTTACTGAACCTTGTTGTTTCCCTTACTGTGTTGAAACTGGTTGAAGAAGCGGGTTGGTGGACCCATGGTTGAAGAGGCAGGTTGTCAGGCATGTGAGCAGCTCTCTCCAAGTGAGAGATTTTGTTGGGAATTGGTTTTCTCCTAGAGAGAGTCCAACATTAGCTACGGAGCTTTGAGAATTCTTGATTTGGCATGTTGCCAAGACCTTGAAAGGGGAAGTGGAGTAGCCGATGGACTGTGTAACAATGAAGGTGCATATTCCCGATGTGGAACAGGCATGTGGGGAATGAGAGTCTGTGAGTAGTGGGCATAAGAAGGATCCTGGAGAGAATCCTTCCAGTTGCACTGTGCAGTTTCTTGTAACCTCAGCCTAGTCTATGATTTCCTTTCCCTAGGTGGAGCTTAGTCCCAGCTCGAGGGTGACCCACTGTTGAGCGTGATGAGCATCGTGGTCTATGGATGGGAGGTTCATGGAAGGTCTACACATAGTTGGTGGTGTTCTAATAAAATATAAGTATCGCTTTATGTTCATTTACATGTTGTGTAATGGTACATATGTTGTAATTGATGAGTATTGTCTGTGTATGTTGTATATGATGCATGTGTAGGCTTACTGTTATTTCCGCAATAATATGTTATATATATGTAGAATAGTCATTCTATGTTTATATGGATGTGTATGTTTTTCCGCAAGTATCTCTGTGTGGCATAGCCCAGTAGTTTAAGGCTGGATCTGCCACAGATAACATTAGTAAAAGGAAAAGTTAAGGGTGTTTTTATAGCATTACCTAGCCCATGATGGACAAGGACGTTACAAATTTGGTATCAGAGTAGTCAAGGTAAAGTTAAGGGGTTTGGGTAGTGTCATTTGGCCTGTTGGTGGCCGAGGATGTTACAATTTGGTATCAGAGCCAAGGTTTCAACACTAAGCCTATATGTGCCATGTTAGTAGAAGTTGAAGCAAGAGTTTGGAAAATATTATTGTTGAAATAGACAAAATTCAAGATCGGAGCCAAGGTTTTTAGCATTGAGCCTGGATGGGCCAATTAAGTGGTCATGAGGACTAAGGTTTCAAGTGTAAATTGTGTCTGGAGGAACCAATTTTGGACCTCAGAAACATTCCTGAGTGTCAAGAGGTTAACTTGGCCATGTTACGAAGCTCGGGAAGAGTAGCAGTATCGTAAAACCATGACAAAAGTGGTATTGGACCGTAGAGTAATGTGAACCATAGTATCTGTTCGAAAGGAAGGGAAATCCTTTATGACCATCAGATCGAGAGAAGGTGTAGAAGGGTTAACCTAGAAGCCCTTCGGATTCCGCAACTTTGGTGAAGTTAAAATAAGAGAAAAGGATGAAACTCAAAACTCCAAAGTCTTGAGGGAGATCTACATCGTAGATCTGAGGAAAAGAGCTCGACTATTAGATCATAACTTTGGAATTTGATGAACGGGAGAAGTGGGATGTGTTGATGCTCAAACTTCTGAAACCTGAAGTTTCGAAGAAAAAGAGCAAATCATAATTTCGGATTTCAGGAGAATTAACGTAGGATGAGGGGAGAACTTTCGAATTTCGAAGTTCCGAAGAAAAAGAGTAGACATGGTGGGTCTGGATGATGTCACCAAGGGTGACGTGGACCTTTCCTAGGCATGCCACTTGTCACCGCTTTAGATGGTGATATCTGTACTATGTGGATCCAGAGGCTAAAGAAGTGCGAAAATTCAAAATTCAGGTGTCTTGAAGGAAGCAAGCACGAAAATATGAAGTTCCAAAGATCCAAGGTCCAAAGTCCCGAAGCTACAAAGTTCTAAAATCTCAGAGCTCTGATGTCTAAAGTTCCACAGTGGGTATCAACCGTTGGATTTTGGGTATCCGTGGACCATCGATCCACCTTACTTTGTGAGTTCATTAATTCTTAACTCCAAGAGATTGTTGAGATGTACTTTGAATACTTATGAAACCCAAAGTCCCGAGTAAGCACCCAATTATTAGCACTTGGTCAGATTCGTGGTCCCATGCAAACTAAGGGCTTCAGGAAAATGTGGGCTAGTGCCCGAAAACTGTGTTAAAGAAGGGAAAAGGGGTTAGGAAGGAAGCCTATGGGTTTCGTCTGGTTCAGACTTGCATCAGGGAGGTACTGAAGACCTGGGAACTTTATGATAGGGTCCAACAAATATCTAAGATCCATTAGCTCAGAGAAAAGAGATCGTTGCACAAGAATTTCATCAGAGAAGAAGCACAATTTTTAAAGGATCATAGCTTTCTACTCAAGGCTCATAATTGAGCAAAGAAGCTGTAATTGGAAAGGTCTCAGAAAGAGGATTCTAGACATAATGGTTACATTAAAACAAAAAAAGTGCTAGATATGTCTTCAGATAGAAGAAAGAAGGTCAAGGAAAATTATTTATTCTACATTTGAGATTTTTCAGAATTCATTGGATCGGATGTTGGGTTCGATAAGCAGCATGGAAACCCCAAATGGAATTCTTGTTTGGGGAAGACAATCTAGGTGATAATATTTTCACATCAAATGTGAATGCTAGGTAGAGAAGAGATTAGAGAGGATTGTATGGACAGAGAAGTTGTCGTTGTTGAAGACCATGTACAGAAGCACTTAAATCAATATAAGAATGCTTTGATCCAATTTTATGGTGTATTATGGTTGTTGTATGTATCAATTGAATGATATGTTTACAATTTGGCTGCAATCTCTATTATGCATGTGTTTTTTTTTATGCTAAATGAATAATATTTCATGTTGAATGTGTGAGTCTGTGAGAAGTGTATAAGCTTCAATTGTTTCTCTTCTTGAGAATTCCTGCAAGAGTGCAACGTGTTATCTCTCCAGGAAACTCTCCTAGGTTGTAAGTCGGAGATGCCTGGTAACTAACTCTTTTTGGAAATATTTTCTAAATAATTGAAATGGGTTGTGGATCAAGGTGAATAACTAGAGGCTGGACTGCATTTTTAGGACTGTCTAAAGATACAAAATTTCACAAGGCTTTCTAGCACCGTGGTCAGATAAAGTTTGATTAAATGGGGGAAAGGAAATAGCTATTGAACCAGATTATGTTTCATGCCAACAAACACAATGGGTCTAACAACCA
>ML790568.1:507694-525815 GCA_009831015.1 Picea engelmannii
ATTTACACCCCAGAAGTATGTACACTCTTCCACGCGGGGGAGTGCAGAGGGGGGGTACCCCCTCTGCGGGGTCCGGGGGGTCCATCCCCCCGGCTGGGGGGTCTGGGGGCAAGCGGGCCCCCAGCGGGGGTTCGGGGGCGAAGTCCCCGAAGCAAAAATTGCCTTATAAAAGTATATTGTAATTTCATTGTAAATCTGGATCGTTCGTTATAAGGTCGCAGATCTAATGGTAGAGATTATGTTAGGGTTTTTTCCCTGGAAGGCAACCCTCTTTTATGAGGGAAATGTATTGTGGCTATGTACGAGGGTGAATATTGTATTATGAGAGAGGAGACTGTGAGAGAAAGAAGAGGAAGTTACAGCGGGTTTTGCTATAGGTTGTATCCCTTCATTTGCTGGATAATAATAAAGGAAGGACCTGGAAATTTCTCTGGTGGACGTAGCCCACACTGGGTGAACCACATAAATCTGTGTATCTCTTGTATTATGTGTCTTCTGTGTTTTTGTTTCTACATTTGTTTTATTTTATTGCTCCGCGGTCCTGTTTTTTCTAACAATTTCTCCATTCACCATTTTTCCGACAGGGAAAAGATCACCTTCGCACTCCTTAAATCTCTCCCCCATGTAAAAAATTGGTGGGAAACTTACTGGGAGAAAAGTTCCACAAAAGAGTCTATAATATATGGGGTCGATCCCACTTGAGATTTTTTTTCTGGACGCGGTAAATGAACAATATTACCCTATTGGAAACTATGATGACCAATATATGAGATGGAAAACACTACGACAAGAGAGGGGACAAGCAGTTTCAAAGTTCACCAACACTTTTCATACCTTGTGCACCAAGATGGGTATCAAAGACTCTAAATGACATTTGGTTCTGAAATACCGTGGGGCTCTACACATATACATCCAAACTAAAATGGATTTTCTATACATCTCATCACTCAGTGTTGTTTATCAATATGTTGTTAAAATCGAGAAAAAATTTAAGCACTAGAAAAAACGGGAGTTTAGGTCAGCAAATCCACAACAACCAAAGTATGATAAAGATGGCCCTAATAAACAATCTCCTAAAATCTAATCCAAGCCATAGGAAAAGAAGGGTCATGGGAAGACGAAGAAGGACACCGTAAAATGGTGTGATTTCCACAAAATCCCCTAGCACAACACCGATGAATGTCGCTCAAAATAGTCATTGGTGGTCGAAATCAAAGACAAGGAGTCGAACCCTGATTTAGAAAATACTGACAGAAGATAGATCATTGACGCAGATCCCACTGCTATTGTCACGACCGTAGCAATTCAAAAAAAAGAACCAATAGATCCTGAAGAGAGGGAGCTCCTTTTTCATTCACATATGTGGGTGAAAGGGACCCCACTTCATTTTATTGTTGATAGTGGAAGCCAGAAGAACCTCATCTCAACAGAGGTCGTCAAACAGTTGGGATTGTTGACAACACCACACCCACAACCATACAACATTGGGTGGATTCTCTAGGGATGAGATCTTCGTGTCAGCCAGTAGTGTCAATTTTCATATGACATCCATCCCTTCAAGGATGAGGTATTATGTCATGTTTCCCCGATGGATGTCTGTGATGTTCTCTTGGGCCAACCATATATGTGGAAGCACCATGATATCTATGAGTCTTGACCCCGTAGTGTCATTGTTACTCTGGGGGGTCATCTCTACAGGATACCAGAGGTGGTTCTAACTACTGTCCCACCTAAATAGTGCCACAAGGTAGTATCTCATACTACAATTTTTAGCTTCTTCACAATATGTTCAAAAGGTGAACATAAGGATACTGCAACCACTATAGCCTTGGCCTAAGCACCTTCTATCCAACAGAAGTAGGTCGACAAGAATGTAGAAAAGAACAAATTATCCTTCTTCACACAGACATCTCATGTAGCCAGACTGGTTAAAAAGGTCCAATCCTTCCAGCCATAGGTTCGTGACAACCTTCGAAAAGCTAAGCAACGCAACTTCTCCAACAAGGCAAGCAACTCATCAAGATGTAGATTCAACAAACTATTTTCCCTCTCCCCCAAGCACTCAACGGAATGGATACCATTTCTTCCTAAGGAATGAGGATTGTTCTAGGTGGATATTGGTGGCCATGCACCTTTTCCAGCTCGCTCAAAACAATTTTCTGGCAATTTTGGCAATTTACTATTTTTAGCAGTTTTTAACTTTTGGGGCCATTTTGAGGGCCTAAATGAAGGTTTTTCAAGATCGATATTCTCAATATCCAAAGGCTATTATTTATCCCCCAAAATGAATCTCCTCGACGATACCTTTCCAACGAGCTATTGTGCGCCCCAAATGGAGATCGTATGCCAAAGTTATGCTCCCGAGAAGTTGATACACCAAACTACCCAAAACAGGGTCCACAAAACTATTGTCTTTTCATCTTCCAAGGTTAGGGTTTTGGATTTTATTTATGATAAAAATGCCTTTGGAGCCTCATTGTAAAATTATTTTCTTGCGAATGTGAGTAGCGGAAACATCTCTTCTCAGAGATAAGCTGCCACCATTCTAGTGAGTCTTTCACTCTATATTTTACAGTCTTTGTACATTTTCACTCATAAAGAGAAAATTGTGTATTACTGTATCTCTATGTTTATGGTTGCATCTCTGATACATTTTTGTTATGTTATTGGATATCTGAAATATCTCTGTACATTTATTTATTATATCTCTACTCTCATTTCGTGCTGAAAATAATCCAGATCATTCTGGGCCATGACCAAATTCTCTTTGAGGGTACGAAGAATAGCCTCTCGAAATGTAAGTGTTTGGTCAACTTCCTGGACTTTCGAGATACCTGGAAAATATGAGAGAACTGAAGGTGGATTTTGTCCATATACCGCTTCAAAATGTGTCACACGGATAGCTATATGGTACGAAGTGTTGTACCACCATTCAACTAGTGGTAACCATTGAGCCCACTGATTTTCCCTTTCCGATGTGAAACACCTCAAATATGTTTACAAACACTTGTTGACAACTTCAGTTTGACCATCAGTCTAGGGATGATAAGTTGTGTTGAGATGAAATTGGGTGCCTTGTAGCTTGAACAGTTCTTGCCAAAAATTGTTGGTGAAAGTTGGGCGCGATAAAAAACAATAGAATGCGGCATGCCATGAAGCTTGAAGACCTGATCCATGAAAATTTGAGAGCACTGAAATGAGCATACTTGGAAAGACGATCAACTACCACCATGATGACTGATTTATTGTCAGATTTAGGTAAGCCTACAATAAAATCCATAGAGATATCTCGCCAAATAGCAGGTGGAATCGGAAGTGGTTGTAGTGTGCATGAGATTTGATTGTTTCTCCCTTGTTGCATTGACACACATCCCATTCAGACACAAAATTACGAACGTCCTGTTTCATACCATCCAAGAAAAAAGAACATTTGACCCTGTCATAGGTTTTGGTAAACCCGGAGTGCCCAACTGTGGGTGTATCATGAAGCTCAGAAAGTACTATGGATTCAAGTTTTGACTGTTTACTTAAATACAAACGGCCTTTGTATCGAATCTCATCATGGAGCCAAGAGTACCCTGGGGAAACTGGAGAATTGGACTGCAATTGTTGTATCATATGCAAAATTTTGGGATCGTGTAGCCATTCCTGGCGAATAGCTTGGAGCCAATCTGGTACAATGAAGGAGAGAGAAAAAGGGGACCCTTCATCTTCATATTTTCTGGAAAGTGCATCAACAACCATATTGTCTTTTCCTTTCTTTTAAATGATATCATAATCATATCCAAAGAGCTTAGTTGCCCATTTTTTTCTCTAGGGAGAAAATACTTGAGGCTTTGATGATATTTCTTAATTTGGAAGGGATTCCCCAATAGATAAGGGCACCAAAAATCAACGACATGCAGAATAGCCAACATTTCCTTTTCATAGATTGATTTGCCCAAATTTCACTCAGATAGTTGTTTGCTAGTAAAGGCCAAAGGTCGATCCTCTTGCATAAGGACAATGCCAATTCCTTTCCATGAAGCATCACATTCCAGGACAAAGGTCTTTGTGAAATCAGGAAGGGCCAAGACTGGACTGGTGCACATGGCCATCTTCAAGGTTTGAAAAGCCTAAGCAGCTGCTGGAGTCCAAGTGAAAGAATTCTTTTTAAGGAGTGCAGTGAGAGGTGCCACAATCTTTCCATAATTCTTAACAAATTTGCGATAATAACCTGTTAAGCCCAGAAATCCATGCAATATTTTGAGAGTCTTTGGGTGAGGCCAATCTTGCATATCTTCAATCATTTTAGGATCCACCTTGACGTCGGCCTTTCCAACAAGATGACCCAATTACTCGACTTTCGAGGCGCCAAAATCATATTTAGATTGTTTCAGGAAAAGTTGGTGCTGAGAGAGTAGATGGAGAACTCGATCCACATGAGAAAGATGGTTTGTCCAAGTTTTGCTATAGATGAGGATATCATCAAATAAAACTAAGACAAAATGATGGAGAAAAGGACGGAAGACATGATTCATGAGGCTTTGGAAAGTGGAGGGAGCATTACACAAGCCAAAGGGCATGACCAAAAACTTGTAGTGGCCCTCGTGAGTTTTAAAGGAAGTCTTAGGAATGTTTTCCTCTTTCATATGGATTTGGTGGTAGCCAAAATGAAGATCAAGTTTAGTAAAGAACTGGGCACCACTCAATTCATCCAAGAGGTCATCAATGACAGGAATGGGAAATTTGTCTTTAATGGTGAGTTTGTTGAGGGTGTGGAAGTCAGAACAGATGTGCCAACAACCTTATTTCTTAAGGACCATGACCACAGGAGAAGAGTAGGGGCTCGTACTAGGGAGGATAACACCTGCGTTGAGCAGTTCTTGAACCATTTTCTCAATTTCAGTTTTTTGGGAAAATGGGTGACGATAGGGACGGATATTGGGAGGAAGGCTTCTTGGGAAAAGGGGAATGGAATGATGATGAACACCATGGGAAGGAGGGAGTCCTTGGGGAGTGGAAAAAACCACTTGATGTTTAGAGAGGATGTATTGGAGGTCCTGCGGCACATAGGGTGTCTCAGTTTCTTGTATGACATGGAGTTGGGAAATAACACCAGAATGACCTTTTTTGAGCACCTTTTCCATACGATGGGAACTAATGACAATTGGTGGTGATGCCTTGGAACTTATATTGTTGGCCTTCCTGGTCGAATTTCATGGTTAATTCCTTAAAATCCATGAGAATGGGACCCAAAGTCCTTAGCCATTCTACACCCAACACAATGTCACAACCAACCATGTTGATAGAAAACATATGAGATTTCAGGTGGTATTCACCAATTTGGAGATGCACATTTTCACAACGCCCTCCACATTTCATGGACCCGCCATTGGCAATAATGATTTGGAAATTATTGACTACACGGATATAGAAATTAGTTTTTTGGGCAATGCGGCGATGAATAAAACTATGGGTGCTTTCATTATCAACAAGAATGATGACCTTCCTATGCTTGATGTAACCAATTAGCTTGAGGGTTTGGGGAGTAGAGAAGCCAGTGAGAGCATTTAGGGAAATGACCGGTTCTAGTTCAGGAGGGTCTGAGGGAGGGATTATGTCAATGGGTTCAGGGGACACAGACACAAGGGGAGCCTCAACATCCTCTTCCGAAACATCCTCCGATATGGCCATAAAAATATTTTGTTACTTACACTTGTGTCCCAAAAAATATATGTCATCACAATTATAACAAAGGCTTTTGAGTTGGCGTTCAACCATTTCGGCCCTAGTCAATTTTTGGATCTTTAGTGGAGCATAAGGAGGAGTGGGATTTACTGGTTTAGTGTGAGGAATAAAGGAGGGTTTTCGGTTTTGAAAAGAGACAACCTGTTGTGATTCCTTAGCTCTTTTAGTAGCCTCCACGCAACTTTGAGGCCGAGCCATGAAGACATGGGCACAAATATCATCCTTGAGGCCACTAATAAAACATTCTTGGAAAAAAGCATCAAACATGCCCTCTGTACGAAAATCCAGTTGCTCAAAAGAAACTATAAATTCTTCCACTATGCCAGATTGCTTCAACTTTGTCAAATGACCTAAATGGTTGGTGTCAGTGTCAAAGCGTTCATAAAGATCTGCCACAAAGTGTGTACAAGAAACATACCCTTGGTGGGTAGTTTTTCTTCATTGCCACCATTACTAACGTTCTTGATCTAGATGGAGAACACCATACCAGAGTTTGGCCAAATCATCTGTAATGTCGTACAAAGATAAATAATGTTCCATTTGAGATACCCAACCAGTGGGATCTGATCCATCAAATTTGGTCACATCCACATGCGGAAGGCGTAGGTCACGTTGAAAGTGATGGGGATGAAAATTACGGGAATGAGAGGAAGTTTCACCTTAGGTATGCAAAGGTGGGTAAAATAAGGGAGGATATGCAGGGATATGTAGCTTGGTGTAGATCATCATAGTGACAGATTCAAGCTGGGTAGTAATGTCTTGTTTGAGTTCCTCGATTGAGATGACGATGGAGGAATGCATGCTTTTATTGATGGTGGCAATATTGGCACTGAGTTGTCTCACTTCTTGTTAAGTCTATGTGAAATTAGAGTGAAAGGTATTGAAGCGATCTTCCAAGTCTTGGCTACAGGTATGGGCCATGATGATGAGGGAACCGAAAAGGGGTGGGTGGGGTCACAGAAAAAAAAAAAATGCTAAAAAATAATAGGTATGAATGCGATAACGGCAAAGAGAGAAATCCAATGGAACGGGTCTCAAATAATGGTGCTAAAAAGATCCAGACTTTTGTTTTTACACCTGTGAAGTTATACTTCGATCTGAAGAATACTACAGTGATGAAATTCCCAAATGCTTAATCAGGAAAAAATGTGTAGTAATTTGGAAACTTGAATGTAGGAGACACAGTTGTGCGGCAATATATCTTGTATGTTCTGTTTTTTTGTTTCGGTCCCCAAAGGTTAGGTATTCAAGGGTTCTACAGACAAGGGTTTGCAAGGTGCTATAACTCTTTGATATATGTGCGGGGTCCAACAATAGTACTTGGCCCAATATCTCAGGGCACCAACTAGGGATTCTAGACCGTGCCCTTAGCCATACTACCTGACTACCCAGGTACTAGAGAGTATGTTCCAGAGTGTTGTTCTCGATGGCACTATAACAGCCAGGTGGCTGATCGATTTATCTATGGAGGGCTTCAGGAAATCTAGGTCGATTTGTATACATGTGTTGTCTGATGCGCTACCACTTGAAGGGGTACCAACATGGGTTACAAGGGTGGCCAACAGATGTGCACTTAAGTACCGCTTGTAATTCTTGTGTGTATGAATCCCCGACTGTGGGTTTATGCACATAATGACAGAGCTCTGTAGCTTAAAGATGTCAGAATACATCTCTACCCTGAAAAAAAATTTAACCTACAATTTTCTGTCGAGGAAGGTGCTATGATACCACTTGTAATATTCCAGATATAAAAAAAGTATGCAGAACATAAATAAATAGCTAGAAATGGAAGATGAACAATAATATAACCATAACAACACCACAATAATACCAAAATGATACCAGAATAACACCAGAAAAAACACTTTGATTACTGAGAGCAATGTTCACTTGCTTCTTCAAGGGTGCAGCCTCTAGCAAAGTAGAGCTCTATTACAATAATATCCAAGACAAAAGTTCTTATACCCTCGACTCCTATTTATATTAAATATGTCTATCAAAAGAACCATCTAGAGGAAGATCCTTCTAGAAGCAGAAGCTTCTATTATGTCTTCTTACATTGGACTTATTCTTCCTTATTTCTAGGCCTTATTAATATTGACCTTTATTACATCGGAATATATTATTCTACCTACGTGAGGGGTTAGGTCCCTAACACATATATTGTGTTGTTCCATTCTTATTATTTGCAATATTTATGTTTTTTTTTTATTATAATAGATCTGGTACCTTACATTTTTAGGCAAACAAATCAAGGATTTGGAGCTATTTGGACTGACTCACTCTAATGAAACTAATATACCAAAGCCCTAACTCATTAACATATAATACTTCATTATAATATGTAAAAACTATTCTAAATATACAATAAGATTAAAATATATGCATTAAGATTGATGTGCATACACCGGTAGGTAATCTAATTTGAAGGTCACTACTAAGCCAAAGACCAAATTGGTGTTTGAGACCCCTGAATTTATATTAATAAAAAATCGGTGGTTAGGGCTCATAGCTCGATTACATCGGAAGGAGAAAATTTGATTGCTTGTCAAAATTCCAAGGCATGTAGTATTGTTTCAAAAACATACTGAACACCCAGGATGAGTAGTATGGATTCATAATAGTATTGAACTATATACATCTGGTAAAAGAGACCCGATATTCTAATACTTTGAAAACCATACAATTCAACCTAGGGAAGTGTCTGCATTGGCCTGGAAAGAGTCCTCTTGATATGTCGTCGATGCTTTCATGTTCAAGTCAAGAAGTTGGGAGCAAGGGTACATTAAGTTCCCAACTAAAAAACTAGGTGAGAAGGATAATTTCTTGGGCATCAATGAACCTCCAAGCACGGTTGTGTCCAATTGATGACGAAAGTGACTAATTTCGACCTCCACCCGATGAAGAGGTTGGTAATGTTGAATTAGAATATCCATAGTAGCCACAACCTGATCATTTAAATTGAAATTTCAGACTTGAATATGCCTCACAGTGTTGTGTAGCTCTTCAATTTGTTTTGTGAGGGACTTGAGGGACCCCTGCATTTTCATGATTTCACTCAAAGCATGATACTAGAAGAAAAAGCCATTTAAATACAAAGAAAATTTCCTAAACATTGTGGAGAAGATACATCAGTTGAGAGATTGATCCTGAAAGATAAATAAGAGGCAAGATGATCTCAGTGGCTTCATAATTATCAACATCCTACTACATCTCATCTGGATTTTAGTATCCACCTTCATGACCCTCATTGCATAATGATCACCCTATTGCACGAACCAATTCTTCACCACACACAATATCCCACCACCAACCCAAAGCTTAAATGCATATGTCATAAGAAGGGTATCAAATTGTGTCATTCCCTCTGTGTGAGTCTCATGGATTCCAACCATCTGTGGTGGAATTAGTTGCACCTAATTTTATGTGAAATATATTATGGGATTGATTGTTTGTAGATATTGTTATTAATTAATATATCTCCCTCACTCCTTTTTATAGCCTCATTAGCATTGAAATATACTGGGGAATTGTTCTCATGGAATACATGGAAGAAGTCCACGGTGGGAATATAACGTAGACAATCTTGAATTCTACTAAAAATTGCACTAAGTTTGGAATCTTGAGGAGAGGAATCCTCAATTAGGTGCATGGTTGTAATTTTTGAGTCACCGATTATGATCATATTTTGATTTCTTATTGAGCTAGATAAGTTGACCCCTTGAAGGAGAGCATATGCTTCAACTTGGTTATTGGAGGTCAAGACAAGATTCCAAGCATACAAGAACACAATTGTTTCAATGGAGTTAGTGAGAACCCATCTTGCACCTACCACCCCTAAATTTGAAGGACATGGGGGTGGGATTTGATACACTTATGTCTGCATAGGTCACAAGACCATTTAGACTTCATTATAATACATAACACTATTCTATATATGCAATAAAATCAAAATACATAAAAACAATGCATACATTGATTTGATATGTTGTAATCTGTTGAGAGCAAGTTGTGATTTTAGTACATAATCCTGATTTTTTTAAGTAACAACATGCCATGATGGGCTACCAGTAGATTTGAACATCAAATAGATGGGTTGAGTATTTTCATCCCTGTATCTTTAGACATGTGAAAATTTTGATCCCCTATCAAATACGATTTGAAATGGAAAAAACATTTTATAGAATGTCAAATTCCAGACCTAATTGGAAGGCTATTATAACATTATAAGTAGCCTCTAGATTGTTGTGCAACTTTATCGTGATATTTTCAATCCAACATCATTATTAATAAATGTGTGTAGGTAAAGATGGCATCCATTAGATGTGAATTCTGTTAGTGTGTTATTTGGTTTTAGAGGGCTATAAATAATGTTTTATTTTCTCCTCATGACCATACCTACCCTTATAACCTTTAGTTTTTCATTCCACCTTTTCCCTTTGGTTTGTGTACCCAGCAACATTGCAACTTGGGTGGGCTTGCATTTCTTAATTGTGAGTGAATGTTGTGTTATGGGTTGCATGATGTGGTATCCATTTCCAAGTTTAAAAATGGATGTACATGCATAAGTACTTGAGGTTCATGTCACTTGTAGAGAGTGTTGGCACAGGGGCAGACCCAGGGTTCAACGCTACAACAGTGCACCAACAAATCCCTAACTACCGACCCTTTTGGCAACACCTATGAAGCAAATGAAGTCTCACCTGAGGTAGAGGCAGGGGTGGTTGCAAGACTCAGGTGTCTGCAACCTTAGATGGGACACAGATCTATGATTATACCACTTAATAACACACTCAGCATCGTCAGTTCCCCAATATACAATCATTAATCACTTCACCAATAAAACAAGGCTTCACAACATTCAAACTGATCTAATATATTCAAGCACTTAACATCAATAGTAAGTCAGATCTAGCAGATCAAGCACCCAACACATTCATATAGATCAAATCTAACTCTCATATACATTATTAGCACTAAGCATAAGAAGATTGATCTAATTAACTTAAAGCACTTGGAAAAAGAAGACATAAACACATTAAGACAAGCACAAAGCAAGCTAACACGGTGTTTACGTGGTTCACCCCCACCTTGGGGCTACGTCCACCAACTCTTCTTCTTTATTATCTCAGTCAATCAGTTACAAGCACCGAGCCATCAAAACCCTTACTCCGCACAGGACAGAAGATCTGTGCAGCTCTCTAGATCCTTCTTCCTTGCGCTACAACACAAAGCCTTTCACCTTCTGTTGCAATCACTTGGACTTAGCTCTAAAATTCTATTACAATCATGCACAAAGCACTTACAATCCACTCTAGAACTTAGCATACATTCACATCACATAGATGCACTATTCCACTCCTCTGCCACTTCTTACATTGCCTATCCTTCTATTTACACATACAAAATAGGCCTAAACATGGGTAAACCCATGGCCGACATCCCATTCCTGTTACATATTCTCAAAAACCCAAAAAGGCTCCAAAAGTGGGCCGAGATCCTATGATCTCTACTTCATCTTGCACTCCTCATTCGATAGGTTGGCGAAGTCCCAAAATAGTTCACTATGACCAATGATCTCCCAAAACTTGGTCAAGGGCCAACATGCCCCCAACACTCACCTGTAACTTGTCCCGAGTCACTCAGGTCTGAGCAGTTCTTCCTCGAGCTTGGCTCAAGCTGCTTTGACTTGCTGCTTTGTTGTGGCCTCTTGTTCAGTGAACTCTTGGATTACTGTGCCATTCACTAGCCCTTCTAGGCATTGTTTTGTTGTGGTGACGACATGTTTCTAACTCTGCTCCTTGGCTTTCTACCTTTGTAAACAACAAGCATTCCTTATCTTGCATAGGTTGAATCCATTGAGTGACTTCCATCACTTTACTTTGAAGAATATGGATCTGCTGTTGAGTTGTGCGTTGTTCATGAGACCTCTTTATTCTATCTACGGCTGATAGGGCCTTCAGCTGTGCCTGAAGTGTATATGCATGTTGCTTTGCTTCCTGGAGCTGCGACTCCAATGCCTGTAACTCAAGGTTCTTAGGGAGGTTTTCATAGGTCTGAGCATTGCGGTTACTGAGCTTCTTGCATTCTAATGCAAGAACTTTTAGTTGGTCAATTGTGTTGTGGGCAGTTGCTTCTCTTTGGTTCCTTATATCCTGTGGGGTTTTAGGTACTGCGTGGAGATCTAAGTCGACAATGCGTTAATGTAGCTTCTATATTACCTCTTCTAGTTGTTCCACCTAATGTGGAACTTGTTCCTCGGTCTGTACTTAGACAACTGTCATAGAGAGAAGTGCTCTGTTGACCCTTTCCTTAAATTCAAGTTGCTCGATGAGCAATTGTTCCTTGCTTTGCTGTAACTGTGCTTTTTCTTCATCCCATTTCTCTTGTAGAGCAAGATTTTCCTGTTCTGTAGTAGTTCGTTGCTCTTCAAGGTATTTCTGTACTTGTGCTAAAGCCTGGGTGGCTTGTGTTGTCTCTTCTTGAGCTCGTCGAAGGTGAGCTTCAACTGTATCGGCAATGCGGTGTAGTTGAGCTCGCTCATCACCTAGTTCTGATGTTTCCAATGATGGAGGCACAGTGGAAACTACGCAGATGGACTATAGTGTCGGTTGCACTCCTTGGAGCTCATCCTTAATCTGACTGAACACATCCTCCTACTTAGCTACTTGCTTCTCTACTATCTCCAACGAAGCATCGTTCAGTGCTACAACGATGAATTCAAAGTCGTTTGAGGTGAGGGTGGTCTCAAATTTTGTCTTGGTTGCTTTCGATTTCTTCCTTAAAGAAGGTTTTGGAGGGGAATCCTTCCTTTTCTTTGAGGGGTCCTCCTCATCTCTAGGTGGTGTAACCTCACCTTTCTTTGGTTCAACTTCTACGCCATATATCTCTCTGCTATCTCCTCCTTCCTCTGCTGAGATGGAACCAATCTTCACAGATGTGCTGTCTAAATCATTGACCTCTTCAGTCTTCTTTATCTTGCTAGGTCTTGCTGTATCCGACGCAGTTTCGGGACTGTCAACATCGGACATCTCTGCAGGGTTCGCTAGAATAAGGAGGTTCATCTACCATTCCTTGGTAATTTCTTCCAAGTCATCCTCTATCAACTTGTAGTATGACTACAGTTGTTTTTTATGCTCATCAGCACGCACGGTGATATAGATGAAATGGTGGTCCACGCTAAATTTCATTAGAGGTCGAAACATGTGGAGAGTATTGGGCATGATACGAGGCACAGACTGTATGGATACCTTCAACTGGTTGTAATAAGTGTGGAAAACAACATTTGATTGACACTGTTTATTCATGTCGTTCGAGTACCATAGTGTACTAAAATTCGCGGCCAAAGGTTCAAAGGTCTCAGTGTCCGGGAAGGTCACACCTTCCGGCATCTCCCATGCGATGAAGGCAATCAGGATAAGAAGCCAACATAAGTGGAATTCGTATCCCTAATCTTGTGCTTGCCTGCAGTCCAGTTCTAGCTGGTTTACAAGGTACTTCACCCAATTCATTTGTAGGCCCTCCGCGCACTTCCCTACGAGGTCGACTACAAATCCAGTTACTTGGGTCGGTCAGTTCTTATGAACTAGCTTTCCTGCGATCGACTGAAAGGAAAGGTGCACTGCATCGCTCTAGATAGATGCTACCTTGTAACCTCGCATTCCTTTCTCGACATCTCTGTAAGTGTCTTTTATCTTCTGCCCAAGAGCGCGATCCGCGGTCCTTCCGGGGTAGAACTCTTGTAGGTCAGGGCCTTGCATGCTAAGCCTTGTGATTCGGTTGATCAAAGTTGGATCCACTATGATGTAGCAATTCAACCATAAGTATCCTCCATGGTAGCAGGACAAAAACAACTTGACACATCCGTTTACTTCTTGGTGCCTTCCAAAGTGAGGAATCTTCATTACATTAAGCAGTGTGGATTGCTCTAGGTTCATGGTCCATGATTGAGGGATGATCTTCAAGTTCTGGTTAGATACTTATGCGGGGTGAGCATATTGTAAGCCTTCCTGTTGTTGAGGTTTAAGTTTCTAAACTTCAACGCTACGATCTTATCCTGGTCTACGCACACTGCACGTATCCCTTTCGGGAGGTACGCAGTGACCAATTCATATTCAAAGTATCTAGGCACATTGTCTCGGTTTATTGTGCTGCTCAGAGATGGTATATAAGTAGGTAGAGTGCTCGGAATCAGCTTAGCATTCACTAAGTCATCCTTGTGCTTAGTTCGCCATTCACGGGACGGTCCATCTCCATGAGAAGTGGATGGGGATGCTTGCATGGTTCTAGTGGAGGAAGCCTAGATGCCTTAAAACATCGACATGACTTTCTTAGTCATCAATTCGATCAAAACTTCCTCAGCGGCCTTCTCTGCAGTGCTCAATGCTTTTGACATACACACTTGGGGTGAACAATTCGCAGGTTCGAGGAACAACTCAGACATGGTAATGAGATAGAGAACAACAGAAAAATGATCACTATATAAACTTGGCTGAGGCTGTGGGCTTGAATTCTCATTTAGCAAAAGTGTTCTCGGTGCATGGCATGACGAGCTAAATAGGTAATTCGACAACAGTTAGCTTGCAACGGGTATGAGCCTCCATTAACTCTTGTTTGATCTATTATGGCACGGTCCAATAGTCTGATGATGAACCTTTATTGATTTCTACCCATTCAAAGTGTCGATCAAACGATTATAATATCCCCAACGACTATATTGCTTCGTCATGAAGAAGTGCCATGTGGCGCTGTTCTGATATCCCGACGAAGCTCCAATTATGCAATTTTTCTTTCTGTGAGGTCTCCTCTAGAACCTCCTGTAACTTTTCAGTCTTATCCCTCTTCTTTCTTAACTTTCTATCCTTCTTTCCAGTGAGCTTCATTTCAGTAGTTCTTTTCCCATTCTGATTCTTATCTTCTGTGGTCTTAGTTACTTCACGTTGTTGAATTTCTTTCCTCAGGTTCCTGGATAACACTTCTTCTTTGTCTGGGATAGGTACTTCAATATTTTGTGAGTTCTCTACTGCTCTTACAGCTTCAACATCTGGGTTTCTAGCATTAAATATCTACAATCTGTCCTCCTGTTCTTTAATCAAGAACGCGATCCTTCTAGTCATAAAATATTTTAACTATTACTTCTTCTGTTCCAAAACTTCTTCTTCTTCTTTTCATCTGGTCTGATCTTTGTCAATCCAAGGTTTTCCTATTAGCATGGTAAATGGGGCACTGTCTTCTACAAATTTAATAATCTCAAAATCTTCTTATGTCAAAGTTCCATTGACAGTCATAGGTATCCGAGCGAGCCTTCCACATACATTTACTAGCTTTCCTATGAATAAACCCAGTCCTCCTAATGAAGGGATCATAGTAGGTTGTCCTATAGCTTCCCAATTTCTCTATGTCATGATATTCACTTGTGTTTCCTCATCTAAAACACACTCAATGTCGAAGTCTCCTATTCTTGCTTCAATGCATTCTTTCTCCTTGAAGATCTTTGATAATCTGACATGTTGGTGGTCATTCAGGATTTCTTTCATCTGTAGCAATGCTTTCTCTAATTCTTTCTAAAGTTCATCCATAGTTTCTAGATCTGCCTTAGGGTTTTCTTGATTCAGATTCATTCTTGCAATCTTAGCAATCATTCTAGGGCAATCCAATACTTCATGGTCTAGATCTTGACAATAGAGGAAACTAGGTCTTCTACCAGGGCATTCCTTAATAAGATGTCTTGGTCTTCTGCAACTGTAACAAAGGGTTAATCCTCTCTTCCTTTTAAATGCTCCCCAACCTCTTTTGTACTGTGCACTAGGATCATGGGCGCTAACCCGAAAAAAAATATTTCTTGGATCCCACATCTAATTGTTAGTCCAAAAATTCTTTCTATGCATAGGTATAACATATCTTCCACTATTCCTATCAGATCTACTGATATCAAATATTCTTTCATCTATCAATTCCCTAGCTTTCAAACTAGGAGAGACTCTATTAAACAGACCTAGATCCATACTCTAGAAACAAAAATTTCCATTTATCTTACTTCTACAAGGCACAAAGCTTCCAGATCTAAAAAATTTAACTATTCTTACCTTTTTCAGAGCACAGAGCTTGTAGATCTTACCTCTTTTAATCAGAGATTCTTATTGTTACCTTTCTTAAAGCACAAAGCATTTAGATCCCACTTCTTTTCTTCATATCTGACCTCCTTTCTTCAGATCGGGCTTCTTTCTTTCAGATCCAACCTTCTTTCTTTAGATCAGGCTTCTTTCTTTTAGATCCGACCTTCTTTCTTTAGCACGGATATTTATAGATCAAGTAGAACACTGCACACTAGGGCACAGATCTACGCATAGAGATTTTCAGGTCAACTCCTTGCACAAAGCTTCTTCTTTCTCAGTTCCCAACAATCACAGTTTCAGGTCCTGACAACGAAACCATTTGTTGGCACAGGGGTAGACCCAGGGTTCAACGCTACAATAACGCACCAACAAAGCCCTAACTACCAACCCTTTCGGCAACACCTGTGAAGTAGATGAAGTCTCACCTGAGGTAGAGGAAGGGGTGGTTGCAATACTTAGGTGTCTGCAACCTTAGTTGGGACACAGATCTGTGATTACACCACTTAATAACACACTCAGCACCGTCAATTCCCCAATATACAATTATTAATCACTTTGTCGATAAAATAGGGCTTCGCAACATTCACACTGATCTAATATATTCAAGCACTTAGCATCAATAGTAGGTCAGATCTAGCAGATCAAGCACCCAACACATTCATATAGATCAGATCTAACTCTCATATTTTTATCCATGATTTTGGTCGTCGTGATGATGAATTGATTGTGGTATAATCAGGCTCTTCATTAGAACTTTCTCCAGAGAAAAGTTACCTTTGTCTCTTTCCAAAAATCACAGTTTTGAGGAAGGTTCGCAGGCTATCAATACATTTGCCTGTGAGAATGCATGATTCTCGCAGGCTGCCTTAAGCCAGGGTGCGAGAAGTTCACACTGTGTCTAACTACTAGGGTGCGAACACTTTCTAATGAAGGGGAAAAGATGAATTCTCGAACCTTCTAAAAGGGAATCTTCTATAATGATGAGATGGCATTCAAATGGTTATCTAAGTACTGGATTTCCTGATATTTTGGGATCATTCCTATCCAAGTAACTAATCCATTCTCTCTTATAAATTGATGGGATTATCATGGAAAAGGTTAGAAGCAAACTAGCAAGAGATTTATTGGAGAATTAGTGTAAGATTGTATGAAGGATTGATGCTACAGCAGCTAGGAACACCAGAAAGGTTAGCAAAAGTGGTTGATCTTCTTCATGCATGAGCAAGGGTGTGTGTCAGAGCTAGGAGCCATTGAAAGGAGGTTTGCAACATCAAGGCTCAGATTGCAAGTCTTACTTTCTATCAATTTAATACAGTAATATGTCCCTTTCCCATAAAGCTAATGTCACTTTATTACATAACTCCTTGATCATATGTATAGATTAACTGTTGAATATATTGAGTTGTCTTCACTTTGATTTGTTTGTACTGTTGTGATATGGATGGTACAAGAGCATTTGAGCGAAGCTGGAACAAAAAAGACTCAAGGAAGCGTTCATAAGGTATGTTTATGATTCTTGCCTCCTAGTTCATTCAATAGTCTAAATCTAGGGAAAGAGTATTATTCTGTCATGCTTTGTTCTAGATCCAGGTGGATCTAGGGAGATCGGTTTGTGTCCGCACTTACGGATTAATCCTAAAACAAAATTGGCAACTCCGTTGGGGAACAATCCCATTTTTTGGTGAATTTTTTTATTTTTCTGTGGCCATTTTCTCTAGTTTTACATTTCTCTTGTTTTATCAGTCTCTGAGTCTTCAAGATATCCTAATAGACCTTCTGAGTCCAGAAGATTTTTGAAATTTTACTTCAATTTTCAAAATTTTTGTCATATTCAGGACTTCTCGCACTTCATTCAACTACAGCCTGTGAGAACTGGTCAGGTTCGCACCCTGCTCATAGGGTTCAGTGTGAGGTGTTCGCACCTTTCTCAAAGGTCGTCTGCGAGAATCTATGATTCTCGCACTGTGTTATACAGCTTGCCTGCGAACTGTTGGATCATGTTGTCATTGATGCCAATGGTTTGATTGATTGATGTCATTGATTGATGTCAAGTGATTGATTGATGTTAAAGGATTGATTGATTGATGATTGATGTAATATAATATGTATTGTCCTTGATGAGAATGCATAGAGGAAGATGGATCAATGAGTTGTCATTGATACATGATGAAGATGGATCGATGTGGTTCCATTGGTATATGATGCATTGTTGGAAAAATGTATAGATGAATCATTATTGTCTTATCATGATTGATAAGGTGTAGAAATGGATGAAC
>ML790568.1:536879-556422 GCA_009831015.1 Picea engelmannii
TTTCATTTTATTAATATTTAATTAATTAATTAAATCACTTTAATTAATTAATTAACCTTTTTACCTTTGAAAAGATCCTTATCTCTCCTTGTGGCTTCCCTGGCCACTGAAAGTCACTTCTAGCCATCCCATCCTGTAGTGCTTCTATTCCCGATTTGAATGAGATATTACACTGAGAGGTTCCTCCAAGTAATGTGCCCAAAATGCCCTCTTCAGTGATTTTAATGAACTTATAGCTCAAAATAGTCAAAATCATGGAAATCGTCGGAATGGAACGAAACCAAAGCCAACCTGTGTGGAATGGATCATGATGATGGAATATGATGATAAATGCCAACTGGACCCCACAATGCCTCTCAAATACCCCTGTATTCGCTATAACATCATCTGGCTACTCTGGTCATCATAAGTCTCTACCCTGTGATGATGTCCCAAAGTGGGGACATTACAAAGACACCCCTTGGGATGATGGACATCATCGTTCCATACTCTTTTTTGAAAAACACACTCTCGAGAACTACCAACGGATGTTGACGCCGTCGACCGTTGTTGTCATATCGACTGTTCCTGGATCAACACATGATGTGTTCGCCGAAGGGAACCTCAGTAATATCTCTCCCACGATTCCCATTGATATATCCATTAAACCTGGGATAGTTGAAAATGTTCATATTGGAGCTTCATGTTCTGCCAAAGAAATTGTCACTTATACTTCACTGTTTAAATAATTTCGTGATATCTTTGCCTGGAGTTACGAAGAGATGCCAGGTATCGACTCTGCTATTATTGTACATGAGATAAAGACATACCTTAGAGATAAACTTGTCCGGCAGTGCCTACATCTAGTACACCCACGTAAAGCGGCGGCTATCAAGCTTGAGGTTGAAAAACTTCTCAAAGCCAGTTTTATTTATCCCGTGGCTCTGATAGAATGGGTTTCCAACCCTGTACCGATTGATAAGAAAGGAGGAAGTATTCGTGTATCTGTTGATTATAGGGACATTAACAAAGCCTATCCAAAAGACAACTTTCCAACCCCTTTTGTCGACCAGATTGTCGATGACTGTGCCGGCAGTGAAATATTTTCTCTCATGGACGGTTTCTCCAGCTATAATCAAATTAACATCGCTCCTGAGGACCAACATAAAACTACTTTTATTTTTCCTTGGGGTACTTTCGCCTATAGGAAACTTCCCTTCGGTCTTAAGAACGCGGGCGCTACGTTTCAACGTGCTATGTATTATGATTTTCATGATATAAAGCATATCATTCAACCTTATTTGGACGATTTACCAGCTCATTATTTACGTCGAGTCGATCACCCCACTCATCTTCGAGCAATTTTCGTTCATTGTCGGTTCTATCACATTCGTTTAAACCCTCATAAATGCGTTTTTTGCATAGAATCCGGCCATCTTCTAGGTTTCATCATTTCACGTCAAGGGATCAGGGTGGATCCTATTAAGGTTGAGGCGATTCTTAATCTTCCTCCTCCTTCTACACTGTTCCAGTTGCAAAGTTTGCAGGGGAAAGCAAACTTTCTTCGTCGTTTCATTCCTAATTATGCTGAGATTACTCATGGTTTCACCCGGCTACTAAAGAAAGATTCTGAGTTCATTTGGGATTCCATTGCTAACAATTGTTTTGAGGCCTTGAAGTTATCCCTCACGCGAGCTCCACTTCTCTTTCCTCCTTATTATAGTCGTGATTATTTTCTTTATCTTGTTGCCTCTGAGTATACCATCAGCATGGTTATGGTCCAAGAGGATGATGTGCACAATGAACATGTTATTTATTACTTGAGTCGAAGTCTATCGTCAACAGAAATCAAGTATCAACATATTGAAAAAATGGCCTTGGCTACCGTTCAAGCCGTTCAACGCTTTCGGCATTATATCCTTTCAAGGAAAACTACGGTGATTTCGCATTGCAACCCTATGCAACACATTTTGACACGTCAATTGCTAGGGGGAAAGTACTCCAAATGGATTGTCATACTCCAGGAGTTTGACTTGGAATTCGATCGCGCCACGTCTAAGAAATCCTTAGTTTTTGCTGAATTGACATGTGATTTTCCTCACTCTGCGATGGAAAATGTAGCAGTAGATTCATTACCCGATGAATCACTTTTCCTTATAAGCACTGACGAAATTTGGTATGGAGATATCATTATATATCTCCAAACTCAGACTTTCCGGCCTGCTTTGTCTAGTAATGAACGATGTCGTATCCGCTATCAGGCTCGTCAATACATTCTCCTCGGCGATACTCTTTACCGTCGTGGAATTGACTCAGTTTTTAGACGTTGTTTAACTTTTGATGAAGCTGAGAAAGCTTTGAATGACTGCCATTCCAGAGCATGTGGTGGTCATATGTCTGGGTATGCTACTGCCCAAAAGATCTTACGCGCGGGCTATTTTTGGCCTTCCTTGTTCAATGACTGCATTACTGTTGTTCAGAAGTGCCATGCCTGCCAGACCTACAATCAGAAAATTCGGTCGCATCCTGCTCCCCTTCATCCTGTGGTCTCAGTTGGTCCTTTTGCAAAATGGGGCATTGATTTCATGGGGCATGGTTACATCATTGTAGCTGTTGATTACTTTACAAAATGGGCCGAGGTGATGCCAACATTTGATAATACTGGAAAGACTGCATCGTTATTTCTTTTTAACCACATCATAGCTCATTTCGGTGTACCTCAAGCTATCGTAACTGATCATGGTAGCCATTTTAGGAATTTTATGATGTCTGAACTTACATAGAAGTTGGGTCTTCGTCATGATAACTCAACACCCTATTATCCACAAGCTAATGGCCAGGTCGAAGCAATCAACAAAGTTCTTATAACTATGCTTCGACGGATGATAGGAATTCATAAGACAAGTTGGCATACAATGTTGTTTTCGGCATTGTGGGCATATCGAACATCTGTTAAATCCGCTACGGGGTTTACGCCCTTTCGATTAGTCTATGGCGTGGAAGCCATTCTTTCGATAGAATGTGAGATACCTCTCTGAAGCTAGCTGTCGAACTTTTATCCAATACCTCTGCTGAAGAAGAACATCTATTGTATCTGATGCGATTAGACGAGACTCGGCGTGACGCTACTCTAGTAATAGAAGCCCAGAAGAAATGTGTCAAGGCACAGTATGACAAGCATCTCAAGCCTCGCGTTTTCTCTGAAGGTGATCTTGTTCTTCTGTATGAACAGGATAAAGATGTCTTAGGAGCTGGGAAATTCGAACCAATGTGGTGTGGTCCTTACATTGTTTGCAGAGTTTTGGAAAAAGGAGCGTATGAGCTGGTTGATTATGATGGTATACCTTTGAGTGAACCCATGAATGGGTTGTACTTGAAGAAGTACTACGCATAAGTTATTTGTGCACAAGTACTTGTATTTTATGTATCATACTTTGTGTGTGTTACTTTAGTTTGCTTTTGACGTTATCTGGTATCTTCCCTTACGTGACGTTGTGTTTGATTTCCAAATGTCAGAGTCTTCGCTACCTTATATCGGCTTCGCTGATGGTGCTAGCCGTAGTACTCGGAACTTAGCTTCCACTGCATGGGCGATCTATGCCCTAACGAACAAACTTATATCTTTACGAGGTGTATGTCTTGACCGTGCAACCAATAACATTGCAGAGTATAGCGCAGTTATTGAATTATTGGTTGATGCTATCTCCCTCGGAATTCGTCATTTGGTTGTGCGACTCGACTCACAGTTGGTGGTACTACAACTAATTAATGTCTACTCTATTCGAAGTCCTACTTTATTACGAGTATATTTGTGAATTCGCCTCTTGGAACAATATTTTGATCACATTGAATATCAGCATATTCCTAGATGTCTTAATACATTAACAGATGCATTGGCTAATTATGTATTGGACAGACATTTAAATCATTTATGAATCAAACACATTTAAATCCACACAATATAAAGTAAACTGGTAGACGCCATCTGTATATATAACGATCAAAAGAGTTTGTTTTTTACAAAACGTTTGTCCGAAGACCAAAATATCAAAAATGGAAGCTTATAGCTTCTACAATGTGACGTCATGGATGACGTTCATGGTAACACACAACTGCCCTGGCAACCCTACAGAGCAGTCAACCCATAGCTGCTAAAACTCCTACAGTGTGACGTTGATCACGTCATAGAATCTCTTCCAGAGTCATATCTAGAATGTCTGTTGTCAGACCCTCTAAATTCTTCTCCACAACCTGATAATCTTTGGCATACTGTGGTACTGCTGCTGCTACCTCTCCTCGTCACTGGATAGGAGAGGTGCCAGGAGGTCTATATGGTCCAACATTTGTGTTATCAACAAACGTTTGGTGTTAGTCTTCGAATAAATACATAAAACAAAAACATTTAAATATGATTAAAAATTCAAAAACATTTAAAAAGAGAAAATGAGTGTGCTTCTTACCGAGGTCTCCCCACTGAGCATCCTCAGGTAGTGCTAGATCCGGATCTCCTCGGAAATCCAACCCAGCATAGGCATAGTCATTGACCATCAACATCTAGTTTTGCAACCAGTCAAAGAAAATATCGTCATATTTGACGATTGGTCATGCCACGTGCTGGGCCATGAGCCGACACCACCTCAACATCCTTGGATCTCTCAGACCTAGTAGGTTCCACTCAACTTGTAGTTGGAATACAGGGACTCTCTCGAGGAAGCAGGACACTAGTAAAGATCCATATCCAAATTGTTTCAGTTCACCCCGCCTGCACTTGGTTAGTTGTCTTTTGATACTGCGCAGCACTGCATCAACCCAGTTAAATACTCGGGGCTCAGTACACTCGATGGCATACTAGAAATAACTCTGTAATTCCATATGGGGAGCGGAACTCCCAGCCATCCGAGCAATCGTGAAGAGAATAGTGCGGAGAGTCAAGTTTGTTACTCCCCAGATCGCCACTTTCCCTTTCTTTCTTTCGGCCTCAGGTGCACAATATTGGTTGCAGTATTCACTCATTTTCAACCTGCCACCTCTGCTGCCAGTCAAAATGACATGAGACCCGCACCTGGATAATCCGGTCAATAAGTATATGTCCTCTATGTCAATGGCTAATGTGTGAGCTCCTACATTGAAAACTTACTGGTCTGGATCCCACATGTGGACTAGATACTCCAGTAATTGGACTTGGGCTCTCATGCCCGGGATACAAAAGTATTTTAAGAGACCACAGTCTCTCAATGCAGCTATGGTGGGAGGATGATTCTCAGCATTTGCATTATCCTCCTCATGTTCTCGTTCCCGCCACTCAAGCACCATGTTTGTGGCTATTTATCTGCATAAGAAACATACAAAAGGGATTAATGATTTTATTCATGATATAAATCTTTTTCATTGGCTAAACTTTAAAAAAAAATTGAGTTATGCGCTGCTCCCAGGTGCCTTATTATGCACAGTGCGAACATCTCACAGGTGGCTCAAGGCCCACCTGTGAGTACGAGTCATTCTCGCAGGTCCCATATGGGCCACCTGCGAGAATGGCTCTACGCATATATGGTTCAAAAAATAGTTTAAAACAAAAGTTTTAACCAATGGAATCAAAATGTTAAACCATGAAAAGATCAAGAATGAATAACTTACTGTAATGATGCTGACGGTTTGTCAAATGATCTCTCGTAGCTCTCGGAAATCAACGCCGAATTCAGAGGGTAAAATGAGGGGTTTTGGAAGTCAATAGTGCAAATATGAAATGATATGTTAAAAGTGTGTATTTACTCATTTAAATTACTTTTTACTATGTTATTTTTGGGTTTTTATGCTTATCTATTGTTTAAGCCTAATCACTAATATAAAAATGAGTGTAATGACTTGCAGGTGTGAAACATTGAGGATTACAAACATGGATATGAACATATTTTTCTCCGTTATGGTGTGATTTTGATTGTTTTTCATGGTTTTTACATAAAACCTCAAGCGTCTTTTTGTCCGTTCTTACGCTCGTGAATATAAGAGAATGTGATCGAGCATAGTTTTATCGCTTTTTCGGGCTCACAAGGTTATACGAAAAAGGAACCCCCCTGGAGTCCTCTTTAAGCTCTTTTCAGACTCTCTAAACATGAAAAGATCGCCAAGCGACCTTGCTATTTTCACGCTCGATAAAGTATTTGAAGTACGCATCTTTCGAGCGATAGTTTAACCCTTTTTCGGTCTCGTTGGACTCCTGTACGAAAAAGGAACTGAGAGAGTTCTCTTTTGAGTGTTTTTCCAAACTCTATAATCTTGAAAAAACTCCGAGTTTTCTATCTCTGGACTCGTTAAACAAACACTGACAGACCCGTGATGGGACTGAACCACTCCTTCTTAGGGTTCATTAAAAATACTCCAAGGGACTCGTCCGAAGGATGAGCTTATATCAACAAGCATATGTGATCCTCTTCAAGCTTGTGTAAAAATAAAGAGGTACTTGCCAGAAATGGTGGGGGAAAATTTGGGAAAGGGATATATTTCATCTTCATAATGATTGGCAGTAAGTGTCGCTCTTGAACATGACACCCCCTATTCATCATTTGAAGCCAGTTTGGGAAATCCATTTGTCTCTCTTTCGATTGATTATAAGGTCATTCCATGTGTCGTCTTTGAGTCAATGCTGCCAAATCATTGGTCGTGTCGTTCATATGTTCAAGAGCAGTCCATTTGAAACCTATATTGAGTCGGCCATCTGCAGTTATCCATTCACTCCATGTCGGCCTTCCCTGTGTCCAAAGTCCAATTGTCACCTACTCTGCTTCATTTTCAAACTCAGTTACTCATTTCGTGTCATTGATGGGGGATACATCAAGCCCCTCCTATGACGAGTTTTGTTCCGTCGACTTCAACTCATTATCCGGAATCGAAACTTAGAAATTCTTTAGTACCTTGGAGCTTGCATGCCTCAATGGCAAGTTTCCTCGCTTTCGACAGTGGGTTTACATCATTGACCCTTGATCGAAAGATTCCGTCAGATGTTCGACATCAACTCATTTATTCACACTCGATGGATTGTACTTTGGTACCTTGGGAGTCATTGACATCAATGGTGATTTCCCTCGCACTTGTTAACGGTTACATCAATGACCGGTAATCAAGTGGTTTCTACCATGTTCGACTTCAACACATGTAATCACATGGTTAGATTCGTACTTTGAGCGATGAGATTGAAGACCCTGGATATCATCTTTGTGATCCAGGTTGCGATGGACTATGTATAATTTGCGACACATAGATCCACTGTGTATGTTTTGTGGCTATGTCGTCTTGATTTAAAAATTCTCGCATAGATCCACAATGTATTCAGGTGGCTATGCTATATTTTGACGGCATGGATCCACAGTGTATGATTGGTGGCCATGACCCATGTCTATGATGTTATCAGTCTGTGATCTGAGTTTGGGAATGCCTACCTCAGAATTGATATATATGATATTCTGTCAATGCTTGGTTGTTCACAGGTTTCCGAGTAGATGTGCTCCTGGTTCTCGACACACACATGCAGCTTACAAAGTCTATCGACTGTCACTGGTTCCAATCTCAGACTTTGGGGGGCATTTTGTTATCCATGATTTTGGTCGTCATGATGATGAATTGATTGTGGTATAATCAGGCTCTTCATTAGAACTTTCTCCAAAGAAAAGTTACCTTTGTCTCTTTCCAAAAATCACAGTTTTGAGGAAGGTTCGCAGGCTACCAATACATTTGCCTGTGAGAATGCATGATTCTCGCAGGCTGCCTTAAGCCAGGGTGCGAGAAGTTCGCACTGTGTCTAACTACTAGGGTACGAACACTTTCTAATGAAGGGAAAAAGATGAATTCTCGAACCTTCTAGAAGGGAATCTTCTAGAATGATGAGATGGCATTCAAATGGTTATCTAAGTACTAGCTTTCCTGATATTTTGGGATCATTCCTATCCAAGTAACTAATCCATTCTCTCTTATAAATTGATGGGATTCTCATGGAAAAGTTTAGAAGAAAACTAGCAAGAGATTTATTGAAGAATTAGTGTAAGATTGTATGAAGGACTGATGCTACAACAGCTAGGAACACCGGCAAGGTTATCAAAAGTGGTTGATCTTCTTCATGCATGAGCAAGTGTGTGTGTCAGAGCTAGGAGCCATCGAAAGGAGGTTTGCAACATCAAGGCTCAGGTTGTAAGTCTTACTTTCTATCAATTTAATACAATAATATGTCCCTTTCCCATAAAGCTAATGTCACTTTATTACATAACTCCTTGATCATATGTATAGATTAACTGTTGAATATATTGAGTTGTCTTCACTTCGATTGGTTTGTACTGTTGTGATCTGGACAGTACAAGAGAATTTGAGCGAAGCTGGAACAACAAAGACTCAAGGAAGTGTTCATAAGGTATGTTTATGATTCTTGCCTCCTAGTTCATTCAATAGTCTAAATCTAGGGAAAGAGTATTATTATGTCTTGCTTTGTTCTAGATCCAGGTGGATCTAGGGAGATCGGTTTGTGTCCGCACTTACGGATTAATCCTAAAACACATATACATTATTAGCACTAAGCATAAGCAGATTGATCTAATCACCTTAAAGCACTTAGCAAAAGAAGACATAAACACATTAAGACAAGCACAAAGAAAGACAACACAGTGTTTACGTGGTTCACCCCCGCCCTGGGGCTACGTCCACCAACTCTTCTTCTTTATTATCTCAGTCAATCAGTTACAAGCACCAAGCCATCAAAACCCTTACTCCGCACATGACAGAAGATCTGCGCAGCTTGCTAGATCCTTCTTCCTTGCACTACAACACAAAGTCTTTCACCTTATGTTGTAATCACTTGCACTTAGCTCTGCAAGTCTATTACAATCATGCACAAAGCACTTACAATCCACTCTAGCACTTAACATACATTCACATCACATAGATGCACTATTCCGCTCCTCTGCCACTTCTTACATTGCCTATCCTTCTATTTATACATACAAAATAGTCCTAAACATGGGTAAACCCATGGGCCGACATCCCCTTCCTGTTACATATTCCCAAAAACCCAAAAAGGCTCCAAAAGTGGGTTGAGATCCCGTATCTCTGCTTCATCTTGCGCTCCTCCTTTGACAGTCTGTCGAAGTCCCAAAATAGGTCACTATGATCAATGATCTCCCAAAACTTGGTCAAGGGCCAACATAGAGATTGTTGGAATGCTGTGAATGTTGGGTTGGAATGTTGTGAACAACATAGGGTCTTGGAAATTTCTCATTTGCATGGACTAAAGAGATTGTCTAGAACATTTTTGTTCTAATCAACTATACAGAAACACGTATATTGATACATCTATCTTTGGGCATACATGTAATCATTTTCTTTCTAAGTTCTAACAACGTGTTTTCAAATTTTTTTCGTTTATTTATCTATTGTATATATACTTGACACTACTAGCATGCCAATAGTAATTATACATCTATTTTTATTGATTTTGGACAATTAACTTAAATGATTTTGATGTTATAGTAGTCATTTATGCATTTCATTTAATACATAGAATTTGTTTAATTCTTTTTATAACTCATCTTCCTTTAATTTTCAATAGTCTTAATGGTTAACATGATTATTACTAGCTTCTTTAAGTTTCCATGCATTCATTTCACTTACCATTAGTTTGCATAACAAATAGACTTAGAATATGTCCTAACAACACACTTTAACAACAAATTTACAACAAACTTAAGCCTCATTTGTTGAAATAAATTAGTCACATTAATTGAAGGACTAGTACCCTACAAGGGTGCTTCCTTGTTCTTGCTTGTTATCCACTTCTCGCATCAATACCCATCATTGCCCTACAATTGTTCCGAATCCATTTTCAGCTAAAATCCAATTGAAAAAAGACTTTATAAATGGTTAAAAGTTTGAGACATCCAAGACAATATATATCTCTCATGAAGAAAACATAAAATTGAAAATTGAAAATAAAACCTCTAATTTCCTATGGAATGATGAAAATATGAAACTCTAATTTCATATGGAATGATGAAAATATAAAAGTTAAAAAAAAAAACTATGTTATTATAAAAACACCATTAATCTCAATCTTACCTATCCTTCCTACCCTAATAATGTTGTAGGCCTTAATTATCCTTCCTACCCTAATAATGTTTTTTCTTGGTTAGTGTTATATGATTTTATAAGATGGGTGACTTGACGTTTGTGATTGATGAGCACGTTCTCTACTATTATAGTAGATAACGTGGAAACTGGGTTTACAAATTTATATACTTTTATTTTTTAAATTCACACTCAAGAGCGATAGTTTACCAAATATACACATCATCTCATGAAAAAATTAACATATTATATTTATCCTTATTTTACATATATAATTATAAAAATTTTAGTTTTTTCACATCATCTCATTGAAAAAATTAACATATTATATTTATCCTTATTTTACCTATATAATTATAACATTAAAATAAACCCAGTTTTCCAAATCTATTAAAAATTATCTTTTTCAGATCACCTCATGGAAAAGTTAACTTATATATATAACATAAAACAAACCCTTGACCCTGGTTAATGCGCAGTTATACACCCAGTGTAGCCCTGTCGCTTCGCCGTGGTCCTGTACCCCCATGGCTTTGCTGTGTCTTTGGCACGTTCTCCATTTGATTCAATCTCAGATTTTATAATAATATGCTCAGATTTGATTCAATCTTCGTTAGCACGCTTTGTGATTTTATAAGATGGATTATATATATATATATATATATATATATATATATATATATTTATTTATTTATTTATTTATTTATTTATTGGAAATTGGGTTTCCCCATGCCCGTCCACGTTCTCCACATTTTATAATATCTGCAAATTTGGGATTCTCTCATTGTTTGTTCTTCACCCGTCATTAACACGTTCTTCGTTAGACTGGGATTGATTAGGATCTCACCTTGACTAATCGGACCGTCCCACTCACCTAAATACTTGTTTTTCTTCAGAGACTAAGCTTTGGCAATAAATTGATTTCTTGTTAAAAATAATTAATATATTAAATAATAATTTATTAATAATTATGATATTAGCATAATTTAGAGAAATAGAAAAATATTTTTTTTTCTCTTTAAATGGTAAAAATTATTATAATTTAGTAGTGAATTAGTAGTGATAACATCTATCATTTTTTTAATTTAGTAGTCAATTAGTATTAGTGACAACTATTACTAAATCCATATTTTCACATTTCAACAAAAACAAGCTCCTGTGGTTAAAAAAGATTTTTAAAACTTATTACAAAATCAAAAAATAATTATAGCCTAGATAATAAGTAAGTTAATTCAATATCCTTTATAATCATATACTTTATAATAAGATTTAACCTTAATTATATATATGAAACTCTAGATTAATTAGATTATAATTTTACATATAACTTAAAAATAAAAATATAAAAAATATAAAAAATATAAAAATATAAAATTAAAATTATTTATTAAAATATTATAAAAAAATTAAATTTAAAATTATTAAATTAAAATTATAACTCTTTCTTATAAATTATACTAAAGCACCAAAACTCTTAATTTAATTGGATAACACATTGCCCTCGTTCAATAATCACGATTCTTAATTTAATTAGATTACACATTGTCATCTTTTCAATAATCATAAGGCTCATACTTACACATAAATTATGAAAATCACATAAATTTAAATAATTATAAATATTTATGAAACAAATTAAATATAAAATAAAGTACATGTTATAACATTTGTTTTGATAAGTCTATTTTGATGAGGAATGGGTTTTTCAAAACTAATTTGTAGATGGTAGTTGTAGATGTCTCACTAAGGTTACAAAATAAAAGAAAGAAATATAAGATTGAAGAAATGGTGCACTAAGGTTAAAAAATAAAAGAAAGAAATATAAGATTGAAGAAATGGTGCGCTGAGGTTAAAAAATAAAAGAAAGAAAAATAAGATTAAGATTTTTTTAACTCTATTTTTTGTAATTTATTTTATATTTGTAAATATGGTTTGTGTTTATGAATGTTTTAAGAAGATATCTATATAATAGTATATAATAGTGTTGTATGTGTTTTAAGAATGAGCGAATGTTTTAAGAAGAAGATATCTATATTATAGTGTTGTATGTGTTTTAAGAATAACTCATTCTTGTCATATTACATGATGATTTCTTTCTTCTCACTTGGTAATAAACATTTATTTACCAAGTCACATATATTTATGTTATTTTCAATATATAACAATATTTAGTTTATTTATAAATTATTTGATCACAAAAAATGGAAAAAAAATACACATAGTAGGTTACTCTTTATTATGGCTAATTTATGAAGAAGATATTGTGTTATTAGTAATCACAAAGATAGTCTTAAAAAATATCTTGATATCCTAAACAAATTTTTTGATTATTTTGAAATAAAAAGTAATACAAACAAAACAAAAGTAATGACAATAGGTATTTGAGATAAAGCTATAACTATTACATTTAATGGTGTCAAACTAGAAATATTTTCCTTCTTGCAAGTACTTAGACCTTGAATTTGAATTGAAACACTTGTGTGGAGAAATCTCTAATAGGAAATTAATATGAGACATGAAGGATCTATTCTATATGCAAAATAAATACAGGCAACTTCAATTGTGGAGTTTGAAAATTGAAAAAATTGTTCTTCATAACATTGTCACAAATACAATTTTTGTCTATTTCATTAGTTTGCGGTTTGGGCCTCTTCAAAGAATCTTGGAAAAAAGAGGAGTTCTTATTAGAGGAACTAGAATTTAAAATGAAAACCTGTTAGTCTATGAGTTAGGAGAAACATGTATGTTACCATTAGAAAAAAAAACAATATGTCAATTTATAACATATATAGCCAAAATAAGGCATATGAACACAAATCTATTACCACTCCTATAATACCCTTATTCGACAAATGTTGAGCCTTGGGGATAATCTTAATGACTCCATAGCGTAGATGTGTAAGATGTCTTGTATATAATCCTAGTTCGGAAGCTTAGTGCATTAGATCAATTCATTCAAAGGGTTATTCCAAGGTGGAGTTTACCTACTTAATGAGAACCCTAAAAAATTCTCGTTTTCTTAGAAAATACATTTAATGGTTATTTTTACCCTAATATCAAAATATTAAAACACATCTTTTATCCATTGTTTTTTTAGATCTAGAGGAATCAGTAGCAAGATTACATTGATAAAACACAGGTTCAAATCTGACTGGATACCACTTCACTTATTGTCAATGTATAATTATAAAACTAGTGTAGGATTATGTCTTTGGCATGTTCTCCACATGAAGATTCGTAATCACATTCACCAATATTATAATATGCTCAAATTTGGATTTCCAATATTGGTGACTCACGCTCCCCACTTTTGTTGACTCATGGTCCCCACTTTTATAATTAGGTTATAAACCGTTTCCCATCTAATCGATCTCTTGATGTGACATTGAAAGATTCATTACGATCGATCTCTTGATGTGAAATTGAAATATTCGTTACGGTCGATCTTTGTTAGACAACCATAGACACATTCTTCACCGTCCATCTTTGTTTTTACCCCGTAAGGTGTTTCCCCCTCCAATCTATCTCTTGATGTGACTTGTTATGTTATCCTAGCCGTCCATATTAGTTAGAAGACCATCCACCTATGTTGAACCGTTCATCATGAATAAGTATTCTTTTATAGAAGCAAAATTTTTCAGATGGGATGTGTGTTGTGCCTTGTCCATCGATTTGGTTCAAAAAACATGAAACCAATTCATGGTCGTCCAAATTGTGACAGTTGTTTCAGCTGTAGATGACAAGGTCGACGACATTGTCGTAAGTGTCACTAGAGACCATCGGGAAAGCGTTTTTGAAAATATGCAAATACTTGTTGGGAGATCATGTATGACGGTTCTCGTGGTCACCTGTACAACAATACTCTGGAATTCCGAAGGCATTGTATGCACTCCTGCAGGAAATCACCTTCCCATCACGCTTAGCTCCGTTGAGTAGATGTTGCACCCAACAATTCTTTATCAATGTATTTTTTCCATGCCAATACTTTTCCCAATGTCATATTTCCACAACTTAACCGGTGCAACATATCCACTTACATGCCAATTTCCTCCCATACCTAAAAGGCTACATGGCATGAGACTCTTTGTTGCTCGATTGCTAATGTATTTATTAATTGCATTCATATCATATTTATTATTCATTTATTTATTGTATCAGATCATATTTAGACCATATTTATCCCTTTCAACTTCACTAGCCCTCCAATGAAATCGGGCAGGGTTTTAATCTGGTTAAAGATCGTGTCTAATTCAACGAGTGAACACAACTAATCCGGCAGGGTTTTAATCTGGTTAAAGATCGTGTCTAATTCAACGAGTGAACACAACTAACATATTAAATCCACCATGACTTTCAAGTAGCCAAAATTGCAACTAACACTAAGAATTTGACGAGTTATCGAGTTTTCCATGTATTCAGGCATAAATCTGAGCTTATTCATATGGACATCCAAAAGACACAAAGACATCAAGAATAATATGAAGGAAGGGAGATAAGAAATTTTGTTGGAATGAATAGAGATATTCTACAGGTTAAATAGTTTGATGCCCAGTGTTTCAAGCAACCGATGTAGCTTGTTGAAATCAACCCCAAGGAAAAGTACACACTAGGAGATTACACTCGTTTAATCACCCCAGAACCCTATTTCATCTTTTATGCCTATTGAAATATTTTCTCACAAATTACAAATATTACACTTTAGAAAATAATTTATGGAGGAAAATCAAGGAGTAGACTGACTCTTCACCTGCCTTTTCAACATCCTATAAAAGATGAGGTAAAAAACCTAATTTGCAAGGAGAAAGAGAGCAGATATAACTCTATTCTACAAGTTGTGTAATCTTAATTCATTCTTTCAACCCTCAATAGCTTGACAATGTTAGCAATGGTAAGTAGGTAACAACCTAAGGTCCATCATTAGGGTTAAAGCAGAGCAACGCTCCTTAGAGGTAAAACTCTATCTATTTGTTTCATGTCAATGTCCTTTGCAATATTTTCAAGACTAACACTACCATGAATGCATATCTCTTCAAACAAACTAAGTGTGGAGTGGCATGCTTCACACTCTCACGGGCTTCACCCAATTTGAACTTTGGAATGTTGTGAACAACATAGGGTCTTGGAAATCCCTCGTTTGCATGGACTAGAGAGATTGTCTAACACATTTTTGTTCTAATCGACTATACAAAAACACTTATATTATAAATCTATCTTTGGGCATACATGTAATCACTTCTCTATGTATATTATTGAATTTCAATTTTTTGCTTTGCTTCTAACAACATGTTTTCAATTTTTTATTTTTTATTTATTTATCTATTCTATATAGCATTACACTAGTAGCATTGCAATAGTAGTTATACATCTAATTTTATTGATTTTGGACAATTAACTTAAATTATTTTGATGCTATCCTATATGCATTTCAATTAATGTATATAATTTGTTTAATTCTTTTTATAGCTCATCTTTCTTTAATTTTCAATAGTCTTAATGGTTAGCATGATTATTAATAACTTCTTTAAGTTTCCATGCATTCATTTCACTTACCATTAGTTTGCATAACATATAGACTTAGAATAACTCCTAACAACACACTTTAACAACAAATTTACAACTAACTTAAGTCTCATTTGTTGAAATAAATTAGTCACATTAATTGAAGGACTAGTACCCTCAAAGGGAATGGATCCGCACACTTATTTAACAAACCAACCTAATTGCATAGGTTTAGTGATTCTAGGGCTTAAAGCAATTCATGATACCATCCACATTTTCCCTTGACAACCCTACAAGGGTGCTTCCCTTGTTCTTGCTTGTTATCCACTTTGGGCATCGATACCCATCATTGCCCTACAATTGTGCCTAACCCATTTTCAGCTAAAATCCAATTGGAAAAATACCTTGATAAATGGTTAAAATTTTGAGCATCCAAGACAATATAACCCTCTCTCATGAAGAAAACATAATATTGAAAATTGAAAATAAAGCGTCTAATTTCCCATGGAGTAATGAAAATATCAAAGTAAGAAAACTATGTTATTATATAAATACCATTAATCTTAATCTTAATTATCCTTCCTACCCTAATAATGTTGTAAATCTACTTGGAAAAAAAGAATTAGTAACCTATGCAACTTAGAGGAGACTAAATATAAAAGCCATTTTCTTCCAAGATATCATTTAAACAACAATATTATATATTCTTACACTGGTATCTCTACAATAACAATGTGGTGCATGAAATCTAATGTTGATGTCTCTGAGCCACCTATAATGTCATACACACAACATAATTACTATAACAATAAACAACTCAAACATTTAAACATAATGATAACCATATTTTGAAATTTATTTGAGCACGCATAAACTTACATATCAAAATATCAAAATATTTAATACACAAGACAATACAAATTTCTACTCCACGTAGTGTGTACTAATTTAACACACAACCCAAAAAAGTTGTGAAAAAAAAATACACAACCCAAAAAAATTGTGAAAAACCTAAAAAAAAATTGTACTTAGTGTATATATATATATAGCTTGGATGGTTGTGAGGAATGATTGTTATCCTCCCCATCCAAATTCAATTCTCATAATGACATGAATAAAACTTATAATGAATATGTTGTAATAACTTCGAACCTATATATATATTAAAAAATTACCTTTAAAAAAAAACATTAAAACATTAAAATATTAAATTTTTTTTTTTTTAATTTCTTACAACTTTTATATATATATATATATATATATATATATATATATATATATATAACAAACACTTTATAATATTCGTGATGACGTTCCAAGTATTATAATATCGGCGATTCACGTTCCCCACTTTTATAATAAAATGCTCAAATTTTGTTCGTTCTTGGTTAGCACGTTATGTGATTTTATAAGATGGGTGACTTGATGTTTGTGATTGATGAGCACGTTGTCTACTATTATAATAGATAACGTGGAAATTGGGTTTTTCTATGTGCCCGTCCACCTTCTCCACTTTATAATATGTGAAAAATTTGACTCCCATCCACCTCGATCTTCGTTCATCACCTCCTATCCATCACCTTAACCTTTTTGTTTGGTTAATTAGTTAGGAGTAAATTTGTTCAATATAATTGTATTAAATAATATCATTAAATATAATTTTAAAATAATAATATTATCATCAAATATAAATATAATTTTTTTATTAATATAATAATAAAAATATTAATATAATTTTTTTTATTAATATATAATTTATTAATACAATAATAAAAACACAAAATAATGTTTTTTTTTTTTAAATAAAAAAGTGTGGATCCTGCTACATTAGATAGACAAAACTTTTACAGAGTTATACAAAAGAGTAGGTCTGGTATCACCCAAAATGCTGTCGATTATCGGAAACCAGCAAGTATAGGGAGTGAGTAGCAATAGCATTATAAAACATAAAAACGGAGTGGCATCTGTCCTGCCCGGAGGGAACCAGGACATATGTCTTTGGTCTAAGTTCATATAAAAACAGTAACATAAAAACTAAGAACCAAGAGAACATAAAAACCTAGGTGCCTGGTGACCTGTCATCCTCGCCAGTCTGCCGCGTGGTCCCAACCAGGATGGCAAAAGCTTGCGAGCATAGTGGACATTTCCGCTTGGTTTGCGCGTTGGAAAATGCGTCGAGGAGCATGTCCATTCTCTGACCCATGCAGAGGGCCCGATACTCCAGATCAGCCAAGTGTCCACGGAGGTCGAAAATGAGAGCTAGGTGTTCATCCCGGATGAGTGAGCCATGCACGCTGCCACCCTCGTCCACCGCCGCTCCAGAACCCGCATCTAACAGCCGTTGTTCCACAGCATCTTCTGCAACCTTCATGCCCGCATTATGGCAACTGCAATTATCGTCACCAGGCCAGGGTATTTCCTCCACGATACATCCGGGGATGTAATCAACCAGTGCCGGAGTGGGCTTGCAGTCCTCCCTCTTGATTGCCACTCGGGTGAACTCCATAGTCGTCAGGTCCTCCACAAACGGGATTTCCTCCACAATGCAGGGGGGAAACTCCTCCTCAGTTCCGACTTCCTGCCTCGCTCCCAGTGCTTTCTCCTTGACATCACGGCTGCATCCAGCTCAAAACACAAAATAATGTTAACTCGTATGATTATTTAATATAAAAAATTTCCTAATAATATGAAATTTATTGATATAATAATAAAAACAAATTTATAAGATTCGTAATAATATGCTTGATTTAATCTTCGTTAACACGCTTTGTGATTTTATAAGATGGTTGACTTGACGTCTTTGATTCATTATAATATAGTGGAAATTGGGTTTCCCATATGCTCGTCCACGTTCTCTACATTTTATAATATCTTCACATTTGGGATTTCCTCATTGTTTGTTCTTCACCGGTCATTAACACGTTCTCCTTTAGAGTGGGATTGATTAGGACCTCACCTTGACTAATTGGACCGTCCCAGTAACCTAAATACTTGTTTTCTTGAGAGATTAAGCCTCGGCAATAAATTGACTTCTATTTAAAAAATAATCAATATATTAAATAATAATTTATTAGTGGTTATGGTAATAAATTGATTTTTATTTAAAAAATAATTAATATATTAAATTTTATTAGTGGTTATGGTGTTAGCATATTATAGAAAAGGTTAGAAGATGAGGTTACTCTGCTGTCTTTTTTATGGTATGGAAATAATGCAAGTACAAAGGAGAGGGCACTCTCTATGGAGTCACCTAAGACTTGTGGCCCATTAGGATGCTAAAAAACATTAACCTCCTATGTTATTCTCTCTAATTTTCCCACTCCTAGTTGTTTTTCTATATTATGGAATAAAATACAACAAAATAGAATGGAACCCTTTCTTCTCATAGCGGCCCGGTATTTAACATAGCTTGATAGTCGTCTAGGGTTAGGGTTTCAAATTCTTCAACCCTTAATTGTGATAAGGTTTTGGACCTTCTAGAATCTTCTTGAAAGTCCTCACGTGGCTAGCCCCATATGCACGAGTAACAATGGTTGATGTGGCATCCTCTCGTACCATGGTGATCAACACAATAAGTCAACTTGCAGGAGGCATAACTTTTTCATACGAGCTTCGATTGATGTGATTGTTGCATCGTTGAAAAGGTCTCAATTTGTAGAATAACATAACGTGGTCCAAGCTATGTGAGGAAAGTTTTGACCCCAAAACATTTCATTTGATTCCTCAAAATGGCTTAAGAAGATTTGAAACCCTAATTTTCCAAACTGGGACCTACCACTAAATTGACCCTGCCAACTAATTCCTCCATTTTTTTCCACTTTGAAAGCATCAAGATAGATGAAAAATAATATAATGATCCAATCTCTATCACTCTTTCTCTCCCCTCTCCCCCCCGTCTCTCTCCCCCTCTCTCTTTCTCCCTCTCTCTCGCTTCGCCCCTCTCTCCCGCCTCTCTCTCTCCCCC
>ML790568.1:563998-586875 GCA_009831015.1 Picea engelmannii
AAGTCCGTTAAGCAGGTCGCCATTGTAACTGTTCCACCCTATCCCCACCCCTTCTGGACTTGATCACACGATGTTGGATTTCATCACCAACTAGTACGGTCATCAAAAGAAGGTCCTGTTTGCTTGGTTGTGATTCTTAGATTTTTTTAGCATGTGTTGTTTCTTTTCGCTAGTTGGCCATAGATTTCTTTCATCGACTCTTTTCTTCTGCCAACATCGACCCTCCACGACGCTCGCGGAGGCTATAGGGACTTCCTCCAGAAAATATGGAAGGAGACATCCCTTTACCCCCTCATTCTACGGAACAATCTCCCCAACAGGGCGAGGTTCAAAGCACTACAACTCCTCAGGAAGAAGTTCCCATCCCTATAGAGAATTTTAGAATCGTCTTGGAATCCCCGGAAGCTTATCGCATTCCGGAGGGATATGAATGACAACTCCTCCACCTGAACTCTGCTGGAGAATTCATTGTCATAAACCCCTCTAACGCTCCGGCTGGGTCTCCTCAACACCCTTTACCCAATGACCCTTTTTGGACTGAAAACATTGTTCGGAGTCCACCACGCTTGGTGCGAGATCTTTATGGAATGGGAGAAGGCACCAACGTACCTTTCTCCTACACTGTACCCCCAAATCACTTCGTCGGTACTACCAATTTTATGGCCACACCGACCGTTGCTCCGAGCACACCACCCGTTGGTCCAAATGTAACATTCGTTGGCCCGAGACCTACTATTCCCCTCCAGACAGCCCATTCAACATTGACCCCGCACGTCCTGACCATCCCCGCCGGTAATGCGGTAGTTAATCAAACACCGATTGGTACACCTGTAACACCAAGACCCAATCTCCCTTTTGGATTTAGGGCACTGAACGCATCTGCCACTACCACTGCCCAAACCACTTCTCAAATCATACCAGGAAGTTCCATACCTATCCAACAACCCGGAGGGACTGTCCTTGGTAGTTCTAACCCAATCGGAAATATTGGTCAATCTTTAACGTCTGGCCCTCAAATCCCGAGAACTCTACCTCAAACTAAGGGGCATCCTCCCATCGGAGGACAAATTCCATTCGGGGGAAACCCTCATGCTGGGGGGCAACCTCAAGTCGGAGTCCACCATCAACCACAAGGACAAAACGTGTCCGTCCCACCTAATCCATGGAGCATCCCTTTTCAAGGAAATCCGCATGCCTCCACGATGGGACAAAACGTGCCCGTTGCACCCAATCTGTGGAGCGTCCCTTTTCAAGGAAATCCACATGCCTCCACAGGACAAACCGTGCCTGCTGCATATAACCCTTGGAGCGTTCCTTTCTCAGGAAACCCACACTCCTCGGCATGACAAAACTCGCAAAATCTGCAACAACCCCCTTATGGACAAATGCCCAACCCAACCCATAACCCTCAAAACCCATCCGGTTATCCTCCACTCATGCATACTTCTCAAAACACTTCAAATCCTATGTACCTTGGCCAAAACCAACCTCACATGAGAGGGCCCATGAGTTATAATTATCCACATAACCCAGTTTTGGGCCCCACTGGTGTTCCTCTACCGCACCAGCATTACCCCCAGGTTAACCGACAACTACCTTTCCTAGCCACCCTGGATCTTCCCGATTTGTCTCGGTTAACGAATGATCCCATTCATCATTCTTTGGGTTGGCCAACTATTCCAGCAAAGCTCCCTTCTGATATCCCAAAATTCGATGGAAAATCCGGAGAAGACCCAAACAATCACGTGATGACCTTCCATTTGTGGTGCTCATCCAACTCCCTCATGGATGATTCCATTCAATTACGTCTTTTCCAATGGACACTTACGGGTTCCGCAGCTAAATGGTATATTGAATTACCACGCGCATCGTTTTACGATTTCAACTCCCTCGCCATGTCCTTTCTCACACATTTCCAACTGCCCATCCGATACAAGACGGGTACTGAACTATTAACCTCTCTTCGTCAGACAACTTCCATACACATCTCCGATCATATCCATGAATGGAGAAGATGACGAAGGCTAATTAAAGCGGTCATCCCAGACCAATTATTAGCGGAATGGTTCACAAAATCTTTACTACCCCAGATCGCTCGTGATGTTTCCATGGGCGGCGTGGTCACTGAGGAAGAAGCCATTGCCCAAGCTCAGTACTTAGACTTAGTCTATTTGCAATCCGGTACTCTGTACGAGTTGATACCAAATTCTACCCGTCCCAATAACGATCCATCCAAACCATCAACCGCTTCGCACGCGGATGGAGTTATTGGCTCCGTCAAAACCCAATCTACCACTCAGTCTACTGGAACAATCCAGCGGCCCGCTGCCACGACCGCCCCCAGCTCGACTACACCCTCTTCTACCCCCATCCAAACCCAAGTCTCTGATGTGAATGCGGTCCAATCAACCCCTTCACAACAACCTGGGGGCAAGAAGAAAATGAGAAACAAACCAAAGAAGAATAATAACAACGAACCACCCAAGACTCAACCACAAGCCCCTATTGCTGGAAAACAACCACAGCGAAAACCGAAATTCCCATGTCTCATTTGCGGTGACGATCACTACACTCGAGACTGCCCACATCGCGATGAAGTGGCTAAAATTTTCAAAGGAAATTCACAACCCGTTGTGCTTACTTAGCCTTTTCCGCAACAACAATCTTTGGTTGCACAAACCCCCACGCCAGGGAGCAGTTCCAACCAACCCCATGATGAGGCATCGACTAGCGCACACATTTACATGTTCAATGGGGTTAACCTAAGCACTCATTCTGCGACATACGACACACCAGTTAAACCCGATAAGTCGAAGACTACTAATGGCTCTTTGCCAGATCCTTTACCATCAGTGGTCAATCCTCCATCTGTTAGCCCTCCATCCGGGCCACTTCAGATTGAGAAACCTTCTTTTGACTCCATCTTACGCCCTCCTAAGAGCACCATTCGGAAATCCACTTTCAATCCTAATTCACGAGCTGCCCAAAACTACAATATCGTAGAAGATTTGGCCCAAGCTCCGTGTGCCATGTCCGCATTGGAGGTGTTACAACACTGTCCTACCCAACGTAAGACGCTCTTAGCTGCTATTGGCACCTTTGATCCCGAGTCATCAAACTACATCACGTTTAATCTAGATAATTATCAACCACGACTCTCCCACCAGCTAGCTTTCCAAATCGATGTTGTTGTTCATAACCAACAAATTCATCGAACCATCCTGGATGAGGGAGCCTCTATCTGTGTCATGTCTCTATCCTGTTGGAAAGGTTTGAAATCACTTGCCCTTAACAAATCCCCTACGATGTTACGCGCTTCCGATGGACTAGGTTTCCATCCTCACAGATTATTGCAATCCCTCGCCGTTCAATTGGGCGGCAAAACCGTCACCATTGATGTCGAAGTGGTCGACGCTCCCCTCGATTACAATCTATTACTTGGAAGAAGTTGGTTCTACACTATGACTGTTGTCGCTTCGTCGGTGTTTCGATGTGTACAATTCCCTCATCAAGGAAAAATTGTCACCATCGATCAACTTGATTTTTGTACACCTGACGCCCGCATCCCTGCCACCAACAATATTCCTTTCCTGGGAGACCACATGGTTACGTATGAAAGCATTGGTGTTGGCTTATTGAAAGATTCTAGCCTCATGGGTACCTTCCCTACACCACTTCCACCTACTACACCTCATATTTCCGCCGTCAATATGATCTCGACTTTGCCTTACCAATCCTTGGAATCATCTGACCCTTGGATTGTGCCTAGTCCCTTGGAATTCGATGGACTCAGTGACACCATGCCACTCAGCCCAGCCGAGGCCGCATACGTAACTATCCAATCCGCATCTCCCTCTTCGAACACTTCACATTTATTGGAACCCGACACTTACTCGGTGCCCTCGTGGTTGAATTCCCTATCATCTGCCGTTGATTACATCTCCCACATTTTTCCTTCGGACGAATCTATCATGGAAATGCTTAGCATTGACGATCTACCCTGGGATGACAACCACCATCGATCATCTTTTATTCCACCTTTGGAAGAGGTGCAAGACATACAATCTGTCTTTCCCCCCGATGTTACCAATGCTTCACAATCCCTTACCCTCACCCAAGATACTTTCTCCGAGGGAAACATGGGTAATATCTCTACCACAATCACAATTGACATTTCAATCAAAGAAGGTGTCATGGAAAACATTAATCTTGGTGCTAATTGCACGCCCGATGAAGTGGTTTCTTACACCACTTTGTTCAAGGAATTCCACGATGTCTTCACCTGGAGCTATGAAGAAATGCCAGGGATTGACCCTTCCATCGTCATACACGAAATCAAGACTTACCCTGACGCAAAACCAGTTCGACAGAAACTTCGCCCGGTTCACCCCAAGAAACTGGAAGCTATAAAGGCAGAAGTTGAAAAACTTCTAAAATCTGGCTTTATCTACCCTGTCCCTTTGATGGAATGGGTCTCTAACCTCGTTCCGGTCGCTAAGAAACAAGGGACCATCCATGTCTGCGTAGATTATCGCGATCTTAACAAATCTTGTCCCAAGGACAACTACCCTACACCCTTTATCGATCAAATCATCAATAATTGTGCGGGAAGCGTGATCTTCTCTTTCATGGATGGCTTTTCTGGATACAACCAGATCGAAATCTTACCTGCTGATCAACATAAGACAGCCTTCATCTGCCCTTGGGAAAATTTCGCACACCGAAAGCTACCTTTTGGCCTTAAGAACGCTGGTGCCACTTTCCAGCAAGCCATGTCGTACGCTTTCCACGACATCAAGCATATCGTGGAACCCTACCTCGATGATTTACCCGCCCATTCATCCAACCGACCCGATCATATTGATCACTTGTGGGCAATTTTCCTTCGATGTCATTTCTATCGTATTCGTCTGAACCCACATAAATGCATCTTCGCTGTCGAATCCGGCCGACTCCTTGGTTTCATCGTCTCCAAAGATGGGATCAGGGTGGACCCCATGAAAATCAAGGCCATTCTATCCTTACCCCCACCCACCAACTTAACCCAACTTCAAAGTTTGCAAGGCAAAGCAAACTTTCTCCGCCGTTTCATATGCAATTACGTCGAGATCACTAAAGGATTTATGCGACTACTGTAGAAGAACGTCCCTTTCATCTGGGATGACACTGCCCAACAGTCATTTGATGCTCTCAAGCATGCTTTGACCCATGCTCCTTTGTTACATCCTCCCGATTATACAAAGGATTATATCCTTTACTTGGCCGCTTCTACTTCCACCATTGCGATGGTGTTAGTTCAAGAGGACTCTAACGGCGAAGAACACGTGATTTATTATCTGAGCAAGATTTTATCTGGACCCGAACTCAGATATTCGCATGTCGAGAAACTGGCTATGGCAGCTGTCATTGTTGTCCAACGATTCCGCCACTACATCCTATTACGCACCACCACAGTAATCGCAGACTCTAACCCCATGTACCACGTCTTGACACGTCAAGTACTTGGGGGAAAATATTCGAAGTGGATCGTTATTCTTCAAGAATTCGATCTTGATTTTACCAAGGCTAAGGCCAAAAAATCCCTGGTGTTTGCCGAGCTCATCTGTGCTCTCCCAAGTGCTGATGAAAACTATGAACTTAGAGACCCTCTTCCTGATGAGTCTCTCTTCCTCATCAGCACCTCTGACCCCTGGTATGGAGACATTATCCTTTACCTTCAAACCCAATTTTTTCAGCTGAACATCTCTCGAGAAGAGCGTTGACGCATACGTCACCACTCTCGTCGTTACCTCATCCTCGGTGACATTTTGTACTGCCATGGTATTGAAACTATCCTTCGGCGATGTCTGATTCATGAAGAGGCTGAACGCGTTCTGAACGATTGTGACCTTGGTGCTTGTGGCGGTCACCTTTCCAGGATGGCCACAGCCCAAAAAATCCTACGTGCCGGCTACTTTTGGCCCTCAATCTTCAAAGACTGCATCGAGGCCGTCAAAAAATGCCCACCCTGCCAAATCTTCAACAAGAAGGCACGAACCCACCCTACTGCGCTGCATCCCATTATTGCCATCGACCCCTTTTCCAAATGGGGTATCGATTTCATGCAGTGTAAGCCTACCTCAGCCGGGGGGCACAGTTACATCATCGTCGCCATCGATTATTTCACAAAATGGGTTGAGGCTATGCCTACCTTCCTGAACGATGGTCGTACTGCAGCTCTATTCCTCTTCAACCACATAATTACTCGTTTTGGTATACCACATGCCATTGTCACCGACCATGGTGCACACTTAAAAAACCATATGATGAGCGAATTACACATCAAACTGGGTTTTCGCCATGAAAACTCATCCCCTTACTATCCTCAAGCGAACGGACAAGTCAAAGCTATCAACAAAGTCCTAAAAACCATGATCCAACGCATGGTAGGGGAAAACAAGACATCGTGGAATTTGCAACTGTTTTCCGCTCTCTGGGCCTATCGCACATCTGTGAAAACCTCAACTGGATTCACTCCTTTCCAGCTAGTCTATGGCATTGAAGCCGTCTTACCAATCGAGTGCAAAATTCCATCACTAAAATTGAAAGTAGAACTCCTACCCCATACTTCTGCGGAAGAAGAACGATTCTTGTACCTATCCAAATTGGACGAGACACGCCGTGATGTTGCTCTCGTTAATGAGGCACATCAGAGACGGATCAAGAGTCAATATGACAAATCCATCCAACCTCGAGCCTTCGCAGAAGGAGACTTAGTCCTCGTTTATGACCAAGCACACGATAAATTGGGAACAGGAAAGTTAGAACCTATGTGGCACGGTCCTTACATCGTGAAGCGTGTTTTACACAAAGGTGCTTACAAACTAGTAGATTACGATGGAATTTCCTTAGGAGAGCCCCGAAACGGGCTTTACCTTAAAAAGTACTATGCCTAGATCACCTAGCATCTGTACGTTGTACACTATTGTATTTTTAGTTTGGTGTGCCTTTTCTTTCGCGTGCCCGAGTCTTTATCGTTGCCACTCTTGACTGTGCCTGTGTTTTCATGCATAGATGACGTCTACCTTTCCTATCTTTTTTGGGTTCGCGGATGGTGCCAGCCGACACACCCGGAACATTGCTTCGGCAGCATGGGTTATTTATCAGTTTGACGAGGTGGTGAGTTCAGGAGGCATCTGTTTAGGACCAGCAACCAATAATATGGAAGAATATCACGCTGTCATTGGACTATTAACCCAGGCCTCCTCCCTAGGTATCTCCCGCATCGTTATTTACTTAGACTCCCAACTCGTGGTTTATCAACTCAATCGCATCTACGCTATCCGTAGTCCTATCCTGCTACTTCTACATTTGCAAGTTCGTTGTCTCGAACGAATGTTCGATTACATTGAATATAGACACATTCCAAGAGAATTTAATAGTGTTTCAGATTCGTTATCCAATTATATCATGGACCGGTATTTAACCCATAGATAAGATTCAAGGAAAGCAAAAAATGTACATTGCATGTAAATTAAAACACACCATAGACATCATCATGNNATATATATATATATATATATATATGGCGTGACCGAAATGTTTACATTAAATCAAAAAGTCTGTAAGAGAACAAAATATTGGGCTCATCCACCCATACAACTTCGCCAGACAAGGCGTACAAAAAACATGATCTCGGGGAAACTCTAATCCCCCCGCGCTACGTTGTGCTGTGTATAATACAACACTGTGCGTACTACACGTCTCAACAGAGAATTGATATTCTCTGGCACCCCTACAGTGTGTCGTTGCAAATGCAAGGGCACGTCCCCTCTTCGCAGAGGAGGGATACCCATCGTAAGGCCCTGGAGGTTCCTCTCAACCTCCCGAAGGCCCACCACCATCACTGCTGGGTCTACTACAACTGGGGCGCCGCCACGACGTCCTGGCACTGGTATGTCCATTGGACGCACTGCTCCCTTGTCTGCACATCGAAGGAAAAACATCCGTTAAACACTCTCTTACATACCCCCAAAAAAAATACATATATATAAAAAACATAAAAAACAAACTAGACAAGGTACGACTTAGTCTCTTACCTGACTCATCCCAATCCTCCCCCTCGAGCAGAATCAAATCCATACTCCCATGGAAATCCACATCAGCGTACGGGAAGTCCTCAATCTAGAGGAACTGCCGCCTCAACCAGGCAAAGAAATCACCGGTAAAACGGAACTCCGACTCCGAAACCAACCTCGGGGATAGGATAGTCCACCTCTCCATCCGAGGCTCATCCACTGGTCGTACTGCCAGTGCAATATGAGGCTGCATCTGTGGGATGCGCTCCAAGAAAAACGAGACTAAGAAAGAACCATAGCCAAACTTCTTTTGGCCGTTCCTGCATCGAGAAATTTGTTCCTTCACATTTCGAAGGAACGCCGCACTCCAGTTAAACAGTGTGGGCTCTAAACATTGGACGCCATAAGCCACCTGTGACCTTGAAGCCAAATGAGCACTAGTACTACCAGTCGCACTAGTGATAGCAAACAATATGGATCGAAGGGCCAGATCCCGAATGTCTTTGATAGGGATCCTGCCCCCTACCAATCTTGCCCCCGGAACACAATGACGTGCCAAATACACATCCACCTGCTCTGGCAATGTCCTCTGCCCTGTAAAATCTATAGGAACCCCTCTTTTTGAGAGGCCAGTCAGAAAATACACATCTTCTAACTCGATAGTCAGGAGCTGTGCACCGATATGGAATCCCTGTTCATTGATGTCCCAGAGACCAATGATATGCTCAAGCAATACAACCTCGCTCTTCGTTTTTTGCAGTTTGAAGAACTTGAGTAATCCGCAGGCCCTCAAAGAAGCCCACGTACGGGGACTTCGTAGAGCAGCTATGTCATCCATTTCATGTTCCCTCTCTTTCCACTCGATCATGGTTGCCGAATATGTCTACAAAACAAAAATTCAAAATTTCCATCATTCCCCACGTTTTTGTCATTTCGGCAAAATTCAAAAAGCATTTTAAAACATGAAAATGAATACCCATGACATCTAAAGGTAATCAATCATCATTTTAGACCACCACGTCCTTTAAAATGTACTAAACAATGATTAAATTGTGATAAAAATTAAAAACGTTTTGAGGGGGTGCGTGGGCCCATGAGGGGAGTTTTTTCGAATTTCTTTGGTCAAAATGGTCGACCCAATTAATGTCTAAGGTGTGGGCATCTTAGCAACCATTTTCCAATACAATTTCATGAATAATTTCCCCCATTTTATTGACTTTTAAAAGGAGGCCGATTTGGTCCAAAATGGTCAACCTAGGGCTTCGTGTTTTAAACTAATGATGCTATTAAAATCAGCTTGGAACCGTACAATTGAAAGAGCAACGAACAAGCACCTACCTGGTTCGAACGGTGTACAAAACGATCAACCGTATCTTCGACAGCGAGAAGAACAAGTTTGGCTCCAATCGAGATTCTCCAATACTCCACAAAATCCTTGCGAATGAAATGGTAAATGAAGTTTTTCAAGTCAATCTATATTTATAAAATTTCATTTTCATAAGCTATGGTCATTTTGGGTTTCTCTACTGGTGAAATTGACTTCACTAATCCCTGGTTTCTAGTTGTTGTCATCGCAGGTTGTTGGCAATCTTGATGCATCTTCCACCTTGTCATACTTATGAGCATAGTCTTAGTTCGTTCTCGAGCTCGACAATATGAGAACGCAATCGGGTAAACTTTTATCTCTTTTTTGGACCTGTATGAATTCAATCACACGAAAAAGGAACCCCCCTGGAGTCTCCTTTAAACCCTTTTCAGACTCTCTAAATATGAAAAGATTGTCGAGTGACCTTGCTTCCTTTCATGCTCGTTAAAAGGTTAGAAAGGGAATCTTTCGAGTGATAGTTTAACCCTTTTTCGGTCTCGATTGACTACTGTACGAAAAAGGAACTGAGAGAGTTCTCTTTTAAGTGTTTTTCCAAACTTTATAATCCTGAAAAACCTTCGAGTTTTCTGTCTTTGGACTCGTTAAAGCACACATCGACAGACCCATATGGGACTGAACCCTTACTTCTTCCAGTTCATTAAACAAAGGAAGAGGAACTTACCGAAGGTAAGTTATATCGAGCATGTGTGATCCTCCTCGATCTCGTTAAATTAAAAAGAGGTACTCATCTATTTGGATGGGGGAAAAATTGAAAGGAACAAGCCAAGCAGTCTCTTGAGAACACCATCCAACACTTCTTAGAGTCGCCCTTGAACACGACACTTTTTCATTTGCCCATATCATAATCCGCTAAACCTCTGTACTGAGCCAATATTTGAGTTTCCTTTCACTCCCTTGGGTCACCCGACGCTAGTCGCAGTATCCATTGCATAATTTTGGTCCATGCCACGTTTTGCTGTTGTGCCTCAGTGTTCAAGGGAAGTATCCGCCTCGAGAGTCAACCATCCCTAATATCTTACCTCAAAACCTGTGTCAGTCCATTTGATCTACCAATTACATCTCCATGTCCGTTTCGTGTCGTTGATGGGGGATACATCAAGGCCCTCCCTCGACGAGTCTATTCCTTTCGACTCCAACACATTATCCAGGAATCAGACTTAGAAACCAGTTAGTACTTTGGGACCTGCATGCCTCAATGGCAGGCCTCCTCACATTCGACAATGGGTTTACATCATTGACCCCTGATCGAATGATTCCGTGAGTGTTCGACCTCAGCTCATCTATTCACATTCGTTGGAATGTACTAGGGTACCTTGGGAATCATCGACATTAATGGTGATCTCCCCCGCACTCGTTAACGGTTCACCTCATTGACCGATAATCAAGTGGTTTCTGCCATGTTCGACGCCAAGACATCCATTCACATGGTCAGATTCATACCATATTGGGATTGGTATGAAGACCTTGGGTTGAGCCATCACTTTGATATATGCTTCGACCAGGTTGCGAAGGAGTTTTATTGGACAATGTCACATACACTGCTACATAGATCCACTTTGTATTGGTCGTGGCTATGTCTTATCATCTCGTAGATCCACTGTGTATTCTTCGTGGCTACGATCAGTTTGAGTCACCACGGTATAGATCCACATTGTATCTTTGGTGGCTATACCCCTGTTTGTAAATACAATTATGGATCCGCAATGTATTTTATGGCGGCCATACCTCACAAGTCTTGATCTCCCAAGCATAGGTATGCCTGCCTTGGGTTTTGAAATATGTCATGATATTGGTTGGATGTTTGTGTGCAGCTTCCGTCAGGTTCTCCGAGTCTAAACCCTTGCTTGAATATCTACAAAGTACTTCAGTCATCAGTCCACATCTTCTGACTTCAAACTTTGGGGGGCATTCTGTTACACCTCAAAATCACTCAACTGGATAAGTGTCGCATATGCCTCTCACTTGTCGTAAGTGTCGCAAATGTTGTTGAATCATGCTATCACAATGACGACACTAAAGAGGTACTTGAAACATCTTATGTACTTGGTTTGAAGGAAGAAACTGGTTCACTGGAGTCAAACATCTCTTAACACCTGAAAGGGCTTCTTAATCAAGAGTTTGGAAGGGGAACACTCCCCTAAAAATGCCTGAGAAGCACTGGCGCCCTTCTACCATGCTTCAGAAGCGTTATAGCACTTCTCCACCCCTTTGTAGAAGCGCTGCTTAGATTTGAAGCGCTGGCGCTTCCCTTGACCTGCTCTGGAGCGTTATAGCGCTCTGATGCCCCTTCTGAGGGAGCGCTCTCCATTCTGGGTAAATTGTTAGCCCGATGAGAAGAATAAGGGGGGAATCATTCGAGTTTAGGAGGCGGTTGAACTCGAATTCTTGGTTTTGTCAAAAGATCTCTGATCCAAGGAAGAGGTTCCCAACTGGTTCTAAACATAACTCAAGAGGTTAGGCCCCTCCCAATCTATATAAGCAAGCTCTATGGCGGTAAAGAGGAGGAAGAATTGAATAGGTGAAACTTATGACCTTGGGGGAAACTTGCAGTCAGCCAAAGGAGAGTAATCATTGAAGCTGTTGTCATCCAGGTTGTGGATATTTTAGGCAAGGGTTAGACAAAGAGGATTTGACAAATTTGTCGCATTCGCATCTACGATTGTAAGCACTGCTGTCGTTATTCTCATTAATATGACAAGCTTGACCTGTTTCTTTCTAGTTTGTGTCTAATGTTACATGAACTTATCATCTATTGGTAGATCTGTTTTCAAGCTAATGTCAGTAGAGTAGGAGGTGGTCGTATCTTGTTTTGTCCACAAACCTCACCGAGGAGCAAAAGGATTGGAGCGCAACTCAGAGCGTGCAGGGACAAACGTCAATTAAAAGGTACTTCTCTTATCTTTCCTTCTCATGCATTAGGCTTAGATAGATTTGAAAGGAAGTCAGTGTCCATGTTAAGAATTTTTCTGTCTATGGTTAAGGTCAAGCTCTAGAGGTCGATCTACTTGTCCGCAGGCAGATTTTCCTGCAACAGTTAAGTAATGGGAACTGTGCACACAGTAAAGGAATGAACAATAGATATCATGGAGATGTCGAATGCCTCACTTCCCCTCATCACTGTAGAAACTTGGTTCTTGCAACTCCTCTAGATGCCTCATATGAGACTTCACTTGCTTGCAGGTGGTGCCAAAAGGGCTGGTAACTAAGGGTTTTGTTGGTATATTATATTTGAACCTGGGGTCTGCCCATTGCACGCCAACAAATGGTTCTGTTGCTGAGACCAAGATCTATAACTAAGGGGAATGTTTTGGAGGCCAACTAAGGAGGAAATCAGAATGGCTACTGAGGAAGAAACGAGAATTTTCCCGAGAATGGAATAGGAACCCATGACTCAGCGAAGAAAAATGGTTGCAAAGGTATGTATTTACAGATCTACATGAAATCTTCTTTGGTGAGTTTCTGATAATTTTGACTAAATGGTTAGAAAGGCTAGTGGAGAATATTGGAAGGTTATGAGTTGAGGCTCTGAGAAACTATACCCCTGAATTGATCAGATAGTTGAATACAATAAGTAATAAATTTTCTTAGGCATTTGATTTTTAGTTGAATAGTATACTAGGGGGTTACATTACAAACTTTGCAATAGATTGTACCTAGTCTTATAGTGTTGCAAAAAGGGGTTTTTTTAAGGGTCCATGCAGAATATTTTTGAACGCATTGTCTACTTGGATAAAGATGTTATTGTGCGACAAGAATTTTATGAAAATGGAATCTGAGAGTGGAATAAATTAGTGAAAGGATGACTAAGGAACAAATGGACTGAGGATGTTGAGAGAGGAAGACAATGATTCAGATAGAGAGATTGGAGTATTGCACTCTGGGAAAAGATTTAGGTATAGTAAGAGGGAGTCTGTGGCTGAGAGAGAAGAAAAACACAGTGTGTTTGAGAAAAGAGAACCCAACGTAGTGCTCTAGATCACACCATATAGAGAAAGGAAATAGAAAGAAAAGGATCCTCAGTGAAGTCCAACAGAAGAAGGAAGTCCATCTCAGACCAGAATTTGCATCGAACCCATGAACCCATGACCCCGTGTGCGTCACCAAGACCTAAAGAAGAAACTGAAACTTCATCAAGAGAAAATGTAGTTAGTGGAGGAGGTCAAAACAATAGTCAGAATAGTGGAAGTAGAGCAACAAAATAGAATCTGTCAACATCACCAAAGGTAAATACTATGCATAATATGATGGTAGGAATAGACAATACATTGAGGATGACCGAATTTGATGGAGTGGGGTTAGAGGACCCATAGAAACATCTATTTGTATGTGAAATGATATCGATTACGAAGAATGTTCAGGACGAGGCAACAAAGATTGCATAGTTAGCAACGAAGTTCAGAAATTGCGCACTGATATGGTATATGAAATACTAGACTACTACACCAACAAGACAATCGGGGACATTAGAAAAGATTAGACAAGCTTTATTAAATGAATTTTGGAAGCCAAAATCTGAGTTGTAGTATATCATAGAGCTAAAAGAAATTAAGCAAGTACAGACTGAGCCATTTTTGGATTTTGATCAAATATTTAAGGATTTGATGGGTAGGTTGACATTCCAAATTCATAATGAACAACATAGAGAATGGTTTATTGCAGGTTTGTTACCGCACATTCATTGTCATCTGACACAACAAAAAGTCACATCGCATCCGGAATCTTTAGAAGTCATGATGAAATTAGAATCATCCCTTTTAGGAGAAAGCAATGTAAGGATGGTGCAAGTCCAGGCACAACTAAGAACATTGAACATCTAGTTGCAAGAGATTACATAGGGGAAATAAAAGAGTGATCAAGTTTGGTGTATAACCTAAGACAGAAGGTCATCGTAAAGATGAGTGCCCAATGTTTGTGTAGTATATGGAAACAAGAGAACCAAACTCATTGATAGGAGGAGTAGGGTATTGTGAAATACGCAAGACATGGGGACATCATACAATTGCTTGTTCATTATTGAAAAAGTACCAAAGTACACCTAGGAATTTGTTTTATAATTTCTACAAGTGTGTAGGACACGATGAGAAAGACTGTCATTGATCTGTATTTAGGAGTGGAATGAACTGATTAACAGATTGAATACAATAAACAAAGAGATAGGAAGAATAACAAAAATATCCAGTGAACAATATATTCTATTAAATAATGAAATAGGATGAAACTGTAAAACTGTAGAACTAAAACTTGCTCGAATGGTGATAGCTATCTCTGAGAAGAGATGTTGCTTCTACGTGCATTTGTCTGAGTAGAAAATTGAATACAATGAGTCTCCATAGGCCTTTTTCATATTACTCATGAATGCCAAAACCCTAGACATCCAAAAAATTAACCCTAGAAGGTGAAACACCAAAATTAATGTGGGCCCTGTGGGTAAGTTGGTGTAATTTGGTACCTCAACTTCCTAGGGTCGTAACTTTTGCATACGATCTCCATTTTAGGCCCGTGATAGCCCATTGGAAAGGTCTTTCAGATAACTTCGTCTACAGTCTAAAAGTGGTGAGTAGAAAAAACAACGTTTAGGGCCCCAAAACAACCCTGGAAGTACAACAAGATGTGATGACATGAAAACATACAAAATAAGCCAGTTGGATTAGGCAAGAGGCCACCCGTGTCCACTTGGAGAATGTGTGAGGCTTCAGACAACCCCAAAAGGGTATAACTCACAATTATAAAGCAGTACAAAAGGACGTGTTGAATAAAAAATGGACACGAGGAGCCAGTTGGAATAGGTGGGTGGCCACTAATATCCACCTGGATCAATCCTCCCCCCTTAGGAAGAAATGGACTCCATTGCGTTGAGTTTCCCCATCAGGCGAGGAAACTTCTATTGGATTTGGCCCCGGGTGAGCCACTTGCCTTAGTGTAGGAGTTGCCCTGCCTTGACAACCTGATAAAGCTGGATCTATTGCTATCGAGTGCCCTTGACCCGTGTGTCCACTATCTGATTGGTGGATGCTTGTTCCATGCAGTCAGGCTTGAGCTTTGTTGGTGTCATTTGTTTGAGGATCTCAAAGATGTCCAATAATGGTGGAAAATATGGTCGAAGGAGGTCCACATTGAATACTAGATGCAGACCAAGGAAGGGTGGAGTGTTGAGCTCAAAATCATTGCTACCCACAACCTTGGTGATAGTGTAAGGCCCATAATGAAGTGGGCGAAGCTTCTGATGGGGCCCGATGAGACGCTCCTTTTGTAAATGTAACCAGACTTTGTCGCCAACCTGAAACTGGTGTGGTACCTTGTGTTTATCATGGCACTGGTTGTACTTAGCATTGGATTGCTACAAAATCTCCTGGACCTATTGGTGGATGTACTGAATTCGCTCAATGAATCTAGTGGCTTTGTCGATCGCAAACTGATTAGGGGAAGAGTCTGTCTATGCGGTGATAAGAGGAAGTGAAACATCAATGGGTCCCAATGGTTGGAATCCCAAACTCACTTAAAATGGGCTATGGTCGATGGAACTATGGAGAGCCCTATTGTAACTTTGTTGGACATATGGGAGACTCTCGTGTCATGTACGAGGATGCTTAGAATTGTACATGCATAGGATGTGCACAATCATCCGATTGACGACCTCGGTTTGGCCATCTGTTTGGGGGTGGAAAGAAGTGGATTTTGTGAGCTTGGTGTCCAACAAAGACCAGAGACTCGACCAAAATGTGCTGAGGAACCTGTTTTCTTAGTCGCAGATGATGGTCTGTGGTATCCCAAAGTGAACCCAAACTCGTTTGAAGAAGAGCTTGGAAATATCTACCACTGTGACATTCTTCTTATAGGCTGTGAGGATGGCCATCTTCGAAAACCGATCAACTACCACAAACACGTAGTCATTTCCGTGCTTGGTGGATGACAAACCAGACATGTAATCCATGGAGATGGATTCCCACGGCTTCTCAGGAATAGGAAGAGGGGTGTAATGATCCCAAGCCAATTTTTTCGCTTGGAACCACTAACTACCATTGATTTTTCTGATGTGCAGGTGTCTATTGAAGTTTTCTAATTATTTAAATGATGTTTATACTAGATTCATCCAATACACACGAGATCACAATATAATCAAGATATAGAAAACACAAGCATAGATCTGACCTTTATTATAGAAGCATGAATCAGATACAATAGAAAGAGTAGATCTGGAATAATCCTCAGATGGCTCCAATAGATAACAAGTATGGGCTGCAACAAAATGCTCCCCCTGATAGAAAACAAGCCTCCCAAAGGCTGAATAAGAAATGAAGATCAATACAAGCAGATATGGACGCCAATCCCTCTAGCTAAAGAATGCCACGCTCCAATAGAAGGCTGAAACCCTCAATAAATCGGCCCAACTGACAGAAGACTCCAAACGAGTCCAAACTCGACCAGATGATAGATCAGGGTGATAGGATCACCCTCCTGAAGTCTCAAGCTGAACGCCCAAGGCAAACGCCTCCAAACTCTGAATCTTCTACTAAAGTTGCGCCCTCCTAAATGCATGAAACCCTAGGTAATTTGGATCTGATGAGAAAGGCCTTCAAATTCCCTGAAACTCCCCAGGAATGTAGATCGAGCTATGAAAACCCTGTAGGAGAGTTTTCAGACTCAGATTCCAGGTGAAGCTTTCTAGATCTAAGATTTACTGAATCATAGGATGCCTCTTTTGCCTCCAAGATGTCCCAATCTGAAGCTAAATATATGATGGCGATAAACCTCCATAAAAACCCTTAAAATGATGGTTGTTCCCCTGCAAATAAAACCCAAGTGTCAGAATGGCCACAGGATCTCTTGATAAGCTGGATCGAACCCTTCTCTTGGTGATGGTGCACCCTTTCTAGAAACACAAGAACAATATGACCCTTCTATCTTTTGAAGTGCTAGATGGAAATATGTTGAGAGTAGAATGGTGTGGATGAGTCTTTTATCCCTGAGACCAAGCTGTGGAACAAGGTGAGTGGGTATTTCACCACTGAGTTGCTCACAAGGGTGTGTACAACAAAACCCCCAAATTGAATGCTCAAGAGCAATAACAAGCAATATACCAAATCCATAATGAATAATAGGTGCACCCCAGCCTCTTACTTATACTTTTCCTTCTAATTCTCTGTTGAGTTAGGTTAACTCCCAGGGTTAACTTCTGTTCTTCTGTTGAGTTATCTTTTACTCCTTTTATCCTTTTTCTTTCTCAAGTCAACTTAAAAATATAACTTTAGTCTAGTTGACCTTCCCCCTCAGTGTGAGACTATGACCTAGTGGGGGTGCCCAGGCCACTGAGTCTCCTCATCACCTCTCTATCAAGAGGTGGGGGACATTACAAGGGGTGTATAATCCTTGCTTCTTGATGGCTGGCTTGGAAATGCCGCAGGCAGTGCAAGATATGATATACTTGTTGACGTCCTGTCAAATTTTTGGCCAATAAAAATGTTTCTGAAGAATGACCAAAGTTTTCTCTACGCCAAAATGTCCTACCACTTGATAGTAGTGGGCTTCCCAAATCATCTTTGCACGCTCACTTGTATGAACACAAAGATGTCCCAGGTGGCATAAGAGTCCATCCTGAATGTGAAAATCAATGATAGTGGCGCTTGTACCCAAGAGCTGATATGTAGTGGCGAAGTTTGGATCTTGCTGGTAAAGTTGGGGCCACTCTGATGTTTCATGTCCACAGGAATGGAGCACAGTGGTGAGTGCAGCCAGAGGAGTCCGACTGAGGTAGTCAATGAGACGATTGGAGATACCTATCTTATATTTGATGTTGAGATGGAACTATTGCAGGTAGGTGGACCACTTCTGATGGTGGTCATTCTGTAATTTCCCCTGTGTCTATATGAACTACAGAGGCTTTTGATCAGTGTGTATGATCATCTCTTTCCCCAGAATGTAATGTTTCCATTGACAGAAATATTGTACAATGGAATACATTTCCTTGTAATAGGTGGGGAATTTCTGGACAGTATCAGAGAGTGTCACACTATGGTATGCGACCGGATGCCTGTGCTGAGTGAGAGATGCACCCACAACATAGTCAGATGCATCAGTCTCAATCTTGAATGGTTGTTGCAGATAGAGCAAGGAGAGTATTGGAGTTGAGCACAAATGATGTTTCAGATCTTCAAATGCTTGTTGTTTCTCCTTCCCCCACATGAAATTGGCCCTACCATCATCCTTGGTCACATGGCTGAGGGCCCATGCAATATGGGAGAATCCCAACATGAACCGTTGGTAAAAATTGGCTAGTCCTAAGAAGCTCCGAAGCTCGGTCAGTGTGGTCGGGGATGGCCAATCATGGATGACTTGGATCTTAGATGGATCAACATGTACCCCATTCTCATCAACAATGTAGCCCAGGTATTGGACCCCGTTCATGCCAAAAGAGCATTTTTCCAAGTTGGCATAAATCTTGTGCTACCGCAGAGTACTCAAAACCTGTTGAATATGTCGCATGTTCTCTTCCCACGTTCTGCTGAAGTTGAGGATGTCATCCAATTATACTACCACAAAAGAGTTGGTGAAGGGTCTCAATACATCATCCATCAACCTCATGAAAGTGGCTGGTTCATTTTTTATGGCAAAGGGTATGACTAGCCATTCGTAGAGACCTTCTTTAGAATTGAAGGTTGTCTTCCAGACATTAGTTGGTTCAATGGGAACCTGGTGGTAGCCAGACTTTGGGTCAATCTTGCTGAAGAAATTTTCCCCCTTGAGGTGGTAAAGAAGGTCATCAATCGTGGGAATGGGGTAGCGGTTTCTGATTGTGATTTTGTTTAAGGCTCTGTAATCAATGCAGAGTCGCCATGTCCTATCCTTCTTTTGCACTAGTACAATTAGGCTTCTGCAAGGGGAGGAGCTGGGTTTGATGTGCCACTTTTGAAGAAGATATTGGATATGACACCTTATTTCGTCATTCTCCATCAGCGAGCACCTATAGACTGGTCCATTAGGTAGAGGTGTGCTGGGGGTCAGTTCAATGTGATGCTTGACTTGGTAGTGTGTCGGTACTCCTATAGGTGAGACGAATATGTCTCTGTATTCTTCCACGATCCCGTCCACTTGCTTCTGCTACAAAGAGAGGCATTATGTAGAGGCCACAGATGTGGTGGTGACCTTTTTCTTACTGTGAGCAAGGATCACAAAGAAGACGAACTTCTCGGTCTGTGAAATGATCTTACTACATTTCTTATAAGAGATTAAATAAATAATAGTAGGCCGTGCCACCTCTGGGATCCTGTACAATTGTCTACCCAAAGTAATAATAACACTGCAGGGTCTAGAATCATACACAACATGACGCTTCCACAAATATGGTTGTCCTAAAAGAACATCACAAACTTCAAGGGGAGAAATATCACACAGTACCTCATATTTTAAAGGCTTGATGTCATAGGGCAGACGACATTGTTGGTTGACACTGATATCTCTTCCTTGATGAAGCCAACTGATGGTCTAGGGATGCGGGTGTGGTGTCGTTGGAAGGTTCAGCCGCTTGACGACCTCTGCTGAAATCAGGTTCTTTTGACTACTGCTGTCGACAATGAAATGAATCAGAGCCCCCTTGACCCACATCTGTGAGTGAAAGAGGCATTCCCCTTCCTCTGGTTCTTCTGGTTCACTTGGCCAGACTTTGGTGGTAGTGACCGTGGCACTGGGTTCAACATCGATAATTCGCTTTCCTCCTTCAGGATTTGACTCAGAATAAGAATCGACCTCTGACTCGGAAGCCTTCAGCTCAACCACGAGGGACTGCTTGGAGTGACATTCGTTGGTGTTGTGCCAAGGAATTTTATGGTAATCACACCATTTTCCCGTGTCCTTCTTCATCTTCTCATTTCCTTTCTTGTGTTGCATCTTGGATGGATTGTCTTGAGGTTGACCATATTGATTTGGTCCCTTGCTGTATGGGTTGGGGTTGCCTTTTCCCTGCTTTGGCTGTGAGGGGTTTGTAGATCCAAACTCTTGTCATTTTTTCTTAAATTTCTGCTCAATATTGACAGTCTATCTATAAGTCATGCCCAATGAGGCGATGTCCATGTAATGATCACAAGCCATTATGTAAGGATCATCACAGTTTTGGTTTCTATTTAAAATTTTTCTGGTTGTGCTATTTCATCAAACACTTCGCTGAAATACTTGTTTAGGTGTGTTTACTTATTGAATGGCCTCTTGATTTCAGCCTTAGGGTTTACTGATGTGTTTATATGAATGTTTGCAGCAATTAACAAGAAGAGACAACCATGGAACATACCTCAACCATATGCAATATGATAGACACGCCAAAACATCTCAAATAGATTTTATTCATAAAATAGAGAAACCTGCTACAATAAAGATGCCGATTTGGAATGCTCAACAGATGGACAAGAAGATACATAATAGAGCTGCTACAAAATTCGCCCGACAATACAAAATAAGCCTCCAAAGGTTGGATAAGAAATGAATATTAATGCCATGTCCTGCTGGATAGCTGAAGCCCCTCAACAATTCGTCCCTAATGCTAAAGGTGTCCAATCACCTCAAGAAATATGCAAAACAATAGATTGGGTGATGGCAAGAACAACCCAGGTGCCCGAATCTCCAAGATCCCTCTCAAACCCTGTAGATTTGAACTCCTCCACTGAATGGTGCACCCCATTGGATGACTGAAACCCTAGATAATTTGGCCCTAATGAAGGAGGCCTACAAATTCTCTAAAACTCCCCAGGAATATAGATCAGGACACTCCAAGTCACTAAGTGAAGTATCAGGGTTAAATCTGACGTGTAACCCCTCCAAACTGACTAAATCTGAATCTCAAAAATGCCCTCCTTCTCTTCAATTCGTCCCAATGCTCTAGAAAATCATCTGTATCATAAAAATCTCTCAGAAAGAACTAGGAATGATGGTGAAGACCCTGCAAGAAGAACCCAGGTGATAGAATCTCCAAAAACCCTGCCAATCACCTGCAATGAATCTCTCTCCAAGAATGGTGCACTCCCCTTGCTGGAAACCCCCAATTGGTGTGCCCTCTCTCTATCTGCACAAGTAACTGATGTGGATCCCTCCCGCAACTGAGTAGATATGGAACTAGAAGGGTGTGGGAGCGTATTGCATCTCCGAGACCAAGCTTGGGACAAGGTAGGTGGAATCTTTCACCACTGAATCGTCCTCTAGGGTTTGTTAAGTCAAAACCCTCAAAACCCCCAATGTTGGGCTCACTAGATAGAAGCCAAATATCAAAACAAGATCATACATGAATGATGAGAAGAGGCCCTTGCCTTTCCTTCATACTTTTTGTCTCACCTTGTCCCTCCAAAGTGACTTTCATTTTATTAATATTTAATTAATTAATTAAATCACTTTAATTAATTAATTAACCTTTTTACCTCTGAAAAGCTCCTTATCTCTCCTTGTGGCTTCCTTGGTCATTGAAAGTCACTTCTAGCCATCCCATCCTGTAGTGTTTCTCTTCTCGATTCCAATGAGATATTACACTGACAGGTTGCTCCAAGTAATGTGCCCAAAATGACCTCTTCTATGATTTCAATTAACTTATAGCTCAAAATAGTCAAAATCGTGGAAATCGTCGGAATGCAACGAAACCAAAGCTAACCTGTGTGGAATGGCTCATAATGATGGAATATGATGATCAATGCAAGCTGGACCCCACAATGCCTCTCAAATACCCCTGTACTCGCTATAACATCCATCTGGCTACTCTGGTAATCATAAATCTCTACACTATGATGATGTCCCAAAGTGGGGACATTACAGTCTAGGAACTCCATTTCTATTTGAATGTATCTATGCAAATAACCATGGTATTTGAGCACCATATGATGCTCGGAATATTTGATACTCAATTTGGTGTGTAGGGTATGGAAAATGTTCGTGTAGGATCATCACAGTTTTGGTTTCTATTTAAATTTTTTTTGGTTGTGGTATTTCATCAAACACTTCGCTGAAATACTTGTTTAGGTGTGTTTACTTATTGAATGGCCTCTTGATTTCAGCCTTAGGGTTTACTGATGTGTTTATATGAATGTTTGTAGCAATTAACAAGAAGAGACAACCATGGAACATACCTCAACCATATGCAATATGATAGACACGCCAAAACATCTCAAATAGATTTTATTCATAAAATAGAGAAACCTACTACAATAAAGATGCCGATTTGGAATGCTCAACAGATGGCCAAGAAGATAGATAATAGAGCTGCTACAAAATTCGCCTGACAATACAAAATAAGCCTCCAAAGGTTGGATAAGAAATGAATACTAATGCCATGTCCTGCTGGATAGCTGAAGCCCCTCAACAATTCGTCCCTAATGCTAAAGGTGTCCAATCACCTCAAGAAATATGCAAAACAATAGATTGGGTGATGGCAAGAACAACCCAGGTGCCCGAATCTCCAAGATCCC
>ML790568.1:587286-598637 GCA_009831015.1 Picea engelmannii
TCATTTTATTAATATTTAATTAATTAATTAAATCACTTTAATTAATTAATTAACCTTTTTACCTCTGAAAAGCTCCTTATCTCTCCTTGTGTCTTCCTTGGTCATTGAAAGTCACTTCTAGCCATCCCATCCTGTAGTGTTTCTCTTCTCGATTCCAATGAGATATTACACTGACAGGTTGTTCCAAGTAATGTGCCCAAAATGACCTCTTCTATGATTTCAATTAACTTATAGCTCAAAATAGTCAAAATCGTGGAAATCGTCGGAATGCAACGAAACCAAAGCCAACCTGTGCGGAATGGCTCATAATGATGGAATATGATGATCAATGTAAGCTGGACCCCACAATGCCTCTCAAATACCCCTGTACTCGCTATAACATCCATCTGGCTACTCTGGTAATCATAAATCTTTGCACTATGATGATGTCCCAAAGTGGGGACATTACAGTCTAGGAACTCCATTTCTATTTGAATGTATCTATGCAAATAACCATGGTATTTGAGCACCATATGATGCTTGGAATATTTGATACTCAATTTGGTGTGTAGGGTATGGAAAATATTCGTGAAGTCTGGTATTGTCTGGCCCCTTTCTTGATGTAGGGTGGTCCATTTGGTTTACTGGTCCTCATAGCTTCCAAGAGGGTATTACTATTCTTTAATGGCATCCCATAAGGAATCCAATGTAGGGGTCACCACAAAAATTTCAAATTCCTCCATGACCCTTTGCTCAGAGTAAGTATCCCACCAGTCTTTAACATGGGGAACGACCTTGAGGAGTGGAAAAGTGATATTTTCCCTATCGAAAAAATTGTGGACCGAAAAATATCCTTCAAGCAGATTCAACCATTTATCTACAACATCCGCATCTATCAATCCTTCAACTAATGAAATATCAAAATTTACATGTACCTTGAAGGGGGTTGCATGGCCGCTTGATGAAGATGCTTCTCCCGTGGGTAACCGTCGAAGGATCTGCACAAAGTTGTCCATCATTTCATTCCTTTGTCGCGCGAGGGATTCTTCGAGCAACATTTTAATAGGATCTCCTACTCCATCATCTTTCTTTTCATCTCCCATGGGTTGTTGTCGGGCTCGGCGTGACCGATATGGTAATGGATTGATTGGTTTGAGTCCCAACTTCTTGTACCCAGACCTTGTCAGGGACATGCACAAAGAAAAATAAATGAAGAGCAGACCACTCTGATACCATTAATCTAGATTTAGGAGATGAATGAAATGATTAACAAACCGAATACAATAAACACAGAGATAGGAAGAATAACACAAATATCCAGTGAAAAATATCTTCTATTAAATAATGAAATAGGATGAAACTGTAAAACTGCAGAACTGAAACTTGCTCAAATGGTGGTAGCTATCTCTTAGAAGATATGTGGTTGCTACGTGCATTCATCTTAGAATAAAATCGAATACAATGAGGCTCTAGAGGCCCTTTTCATATTTCTCATGAATTCCAAAACCCTAGACATCAAAAAACCTAACCCTAGAAGGTGAAATGCCAAAAGTCATGTGGGCCCTATGGTTAATTTGGTGTAATTTGGTACCTCAACTTCCTAGGGTTGTAACATTTGCATACGACCTCCATTTTAGGTGCGTGATAGCCCATTGGAAAGGTCTTTTAGAGAAATCCGTCTACAGTCTGATTGTGGCGAGTTAAAAAAACAACGTTTAGGGCCCCAAAACGGCCCTGGAAGTATAGAAAGATGTGTTGACATGAAAACATACAAAATAAGCTAGTTGGATTAGGCGAGAGGCCACTCATATCCACCTGGAGAATGTGTGAGGCTTCAGACAACCCCAGAAGTGTAGAACTCACAATTATAAATTAGTATATAAAGATGTGATGAATAAAAAATTGACAAGAGGAGCCAGTTGGAATAGGTGGGTGGTCATCAATATCCACTTGGATCAGTTGTGCATTTGACTTAATGAGAGAACGCACTTCAGATGCATACAAAATCCAAGAATAAAATACCGCAATAGAAGGAGTCCTGTAGTACAATAATCCAAGAGGCTTTAACCAGGGTGGATGAGGAGGATTCAACCAAGGCCGAGGACTAGGAGGATTTGGTAGAGGAGGAAGATGACCAATCATTTGTTATAACTGTAGTCAACCAAGACATTTAGTGAGGGATTGTCTAAATCCTTGCATGACATGCACATACTACAGAGAATTGGACCATGCATAGAAGATTGTCCTCAATTGATAGAAAAATGGTAGGCAAGAGGGAACCCGAACTAGAACCAAAACATATAAATGATAATTGCAGAATAGCGTGATGATCAACCTAGAATAGCAACAATTATACATGGAGGAGCTATAACATGGGCAGATGTGATAGAAAAGGGAAAGGGAAAGATTGAGCAATGGATAAGGAAAGAAAATGAGCCTATGCCAATGTTTGATCCACATAAAGAGAAAGAGACATATCAGCAAGCCAGAAAGGAGATACTAGGACCAGATTGGAAAAACATCAACGTCAACTATGCCACTAGTATACAATATTCCCTCGGTATATGATCACACCATTCCAGAAAGATCAGCCGAGAAGGTAAGCACTTTGAAATATTTTCTAAAGAATTGTTTAGAGTTGATGAAGGATGAAACAACGTTGGATATGCTGCATGGCATGATTGATCAGTGCACACAAGATAGAGAAGTACCAGCTACACAGAGAGCAGTGAACCAATTATTTCACAAGAAGAGGACAAACAGAGAAATCAGACTGAGTGCGTAGATACGAGATTACAAAATGGAAAAAATCATTTTAGACTTAGGATATGATGTGATTGTTCTTCCTAAGTAGACATGATAAATTATGGGGAATCCTAAGTCAATTTGGTCACTCGTTCAATTGCGGTTGGAAAACCAGCATAAGATAGTGTCAATTGGAAGACTGTTGGGAGTAAATGTTAACATAAATGGAGTACGTAATGTAGCCAAATTTGAGGTCATTGAGATCATGGATAAAAGTCAGTCGTATCCAACTTTCCTCGCACTAGATTGGGACTTTGAAAATTGGATGATAATTAAATTGAAGGAGAGGGAAATGATTTTTGAAGTGGGAGACTTGAAGGTCACTGCACTGTTAGATCCTATAGAGGAAAGAAGGTATGTAGAACCCATCAAAAAAGAAATAGACATCCTGTATAATATGACCACGCACATGGATGATTATGTCAATCCTACTATCGATGGTATGATTAGTTGGAGAAGCATTATCTCTTGTGCATTATATTCAAAGGAAGGACTTGAACATTAGCAGCACAAGTTGCACGAAGCATCGACAAGAAGATGTTCTCGCATGACTCGCTCTTTGCATTGGATCGAAATAGAGGTATGTGATACACCAAGGTTTGATGGACTAATGGATGTAAGTTCCTTTTTAAAATAATTTGAGTTGTAGATACCTGAATAACAAAGGGTTTTAGCATTGGATGTTTCACTAAGAGAAACCCAACGAGGTGGTGGGAAACACACAAGGAGGGAATATGAGATTGTCACCATTGTAAAAGGCTAATGCATATCAGATTTGGAACAGAAAGTGAAGAAATTACACAGAAGTATACATGGTTGAGAAGTACGAAGAATCATATGGCATAATGCATTATGACTTGGAATCAAGTGCCCAAGAAGGAATGGACACACAAGTTTATACATACACTTGATACAATTCCCAAGAACTGGTATCTAGAACTGGAAGTGTGTAGAGGGACAAAAAATTGGGAAGAGATCACCCATAATTTCAAGGTAACATTTAGTTTTGAAGCCAAGTCACCTTTAATAGATGCAAATCTGCAAGTCATCCAAAGTAATAATTTTATGGAAGAAGAACATATAGAAATAACACTAGCATGTAGTGCACACAAAGCATCTGTGACATTCCATGAGTTACTTGAATGTCACAATATTACTAAACAAGACCAAGAAGAAGAAGATCCAAGAAATGTACAAGTACCAGAGGCTGACAGGGAGTGCACAGTACAAGGTCCAAAACTTGAATCCGATGCATATGTGAAGCCACCAAGACTGCACAAAGTGAATATTGGCATGAAAGAGAAAGCTGTGTTCATGAATATTGGTCACTATTGGAGCAATGAGACTGTTGAAAAGATTGTCGATTTGCTACGTGAGTATCATGATCTATTCCCGACTACTTTTTCAAAGATGAAGGGGATTTTTGGGGAACTAGGAGAAATGAAGATCTTGTTAAAACCATACGCTAACTCAGTCAAACAACGAAATTATAGATTGAATCCGAAGAAAAATGAAAAAGTGAAAGTAGAGCTTGATAGAATGTTAGAGGATGGCATTATTAATACCATCGTAGAGTCCGAATGGATAAGCTCAGTGGTTGTTCAAGATAATAAAACAAGGGTATTAGAATTTGTTTCAACTTAAGGAAATTGAATGATGCTTGTTTACATGATCCTTTTCAGGTCCCCTTTACAGATGAAGTATTGGAGAATGTAGGAGGGTAGGAGGCCTACTCCTTCCCTGATGGATTTTTATGATATCATCATATCAAGATTGTGCCAAAAGACAGACACAAGATGACATTTGTGATAGAATGTGGAAGCAACCAGTACACAGTGATGCCATGTGGGTTAAAGAATGCACCTGTTGTGTTTTCTAGAGTAGTTGTTGCAACCTTTAATGAATTTATTCATAAGTTTCTTGAAGTGTATTTGTATGACTGGATTGTGTTTATCTTACTAAAAGATCATACAGAAACCCTGTGGATGATGCTTGATAGATGTAGACAATATCAGATCTCATTAAATATGAAGAAGTACATTTTCTACGCATTTTTTTGGGATTTTGTTGGGTCATGTGGTATGCAAGCAAGGTTTGTTGGTTGATATTGCAAGAATAGTTGTGAATGTCATTTTTCCACCACATGAATTAGTAAGACAATTGAGAACAACGTTGGGTCATACAAGATATTACATGAAGTTTATTAAAGGATATGCACAGATTATAGCTCCGATGGAGAAATTGTTGAAGAAAGAAGGTCAGTTACAGTGGAATGAAGACTGTCATCAAGGTTTGGACACAATGAAGTAGAAGTTAGTAAATACACCCATTCTGGTGTTCTCGGATTGGAAGAAAGAGTTTCATGTTCATGTAGATGCATCATGCATAGCCCTCGGTGCAATGTTAGCTCAACTAGGAGAGGGAGACTTAGACCATCTGATTTCCTTTGCTAGCAGGAAGTTGTCGACTGCTGAGAAGAATTACACAATGACAAAAATGGAAGGATTGGAAATGGTTTATGCCTTATAGAAGTTTATACACTACTTGTTAGGGTCCCACTTTAAGATGTATACAAACCACTCTACTTTGAGATACCTAGTGAACAAGCCAGTGTTGGGGGGGGGGGGGATAAATTGTGGATGGTTATTGTTGTTCTAGGAGTATGACTTTGAATTCATTATGAAGCCAGGAAAAATGAATGTATGACCATATCATCTGTCGCGCATACTGACAGGGGAAGAAATAAGGAATCTAGATGACAATTTACCATATGCACATTTATTTTCAGTTCAAATGGTGGATGACTACTTTGCAGAGATTGTCCAATTTCTAAGTACAAGAGTGGCTCCATCAAACATGACAGTAGCCCAAAAGAAACTACTAGTGGTGAAAGTAACCAATTATCAATTGATAACAAGAAATCTATATAAGTTAGGCATAGATGGGATACTGGGACGCTGTGTAGTGGAACATGAAAGACCAATGATACTAGTAGAGGTGCACGAGGGAATTAAAAGAAGTCATTACGCATGAAAGGAAACAGATCATATGATATTTCACACAGGTCTATGGTGACACACTCTCCATAAAGACGCTTAGGAATATTGTCATAGTTGTGACGTTTGTCAGAATTGTGATGTTTTTCATAGAGAAGGAAGGTTGTCAAGAAGAGATGAGATGCCTTTGAATCCACAAGTCACACTACATGCATTTGAAAAATGGGCAATATATTTTGTTAGACCGATTAATCCACCAACGAGGCGATCATGAGCTAGGTACATAATCATTGCAATAGACTATTTGACTAGGTGGGAAAAGGCAGAACTAGTTATAGATTGTAGCGCGAAGACAGTTGCATGAATCTTATTTGAGAACGTAGTTACAAGGTTTGGGAATCCTAAAGGACTTAAATCTTAGGGGACTCAATTTTTGAACAAGACATTGTAGCACTGACAAAGAAGTTCCAGATTCATCATCAAAGAAGCACACCCTATCACCCTCAAGCAAATGGAACTATGGAAGCCTTCAATAAGATAATGGAGAATGCATTGACAAAGATATGTAATGTAGGACATGTCGATTGGGATTTAAGGATTCTTGCAATGCTATGGGCTTATAGAAATACATGCAAGAAGTTGACAGGTCAGACACCATTTAGTTTAGTGTATGATCAAGAAGCAATCATTCCTATGGAGTTTATTGTACCAAGTTTGTGCATTGTTGTGATGACAAAACTTACATACACCGATGGAGTAGAAGAAATATTATCACAATTAATGACACTAGAGGAAGACCGCTTTATTGGAGGATTCCATCAACAAGTACAAAAGGCACATGAAAAAACATGGCATGACAGACACATCAAGAATGGCATAGTACCCACATGCACCATGAGGTTTTATAGTTCCACTACAACAAATCCCTGTGATTATCTCCCTTTTTTGCTTCCACTGGTTGTTTTAATGTATTTTTCTCCATTTTTTTTGCTAAAGTTGATGCTATTTATCGGGAGGGCGCTATTTATGGTGATATTTCCGTCAAGAAACACAAGTGGGAACTAATATAGGCAACATTAGCGCCCTATTTAATGCCCCAGTTAGTGCCTAAGTTGGCTCCCTATTTAGCACCCCAATTAGTGCCTAGTTTAGCTTCCAGTTTAGCTTCCTTTTTAGCTTCTAGTTTGGCTTCCAATTTAACTCCTAATGTGCCTACACAGTATTTTTTATGAGTTTTTGGGGGTTAAGTGGATAGGGGCTTTGGGGATTAGGTGATTTAGGGATTTAGGGTCTATGGATTAAGGGTTAAGGGATTAGGGGTTACCGTTTAATGGATTAAGGGTTAATGGATTAGGGGTTACAATTTAAGGGATCAAGGGTCAATGGCTAATGGATTTGGGGCTTAGGGGTTAGGTAGTTTAATAGTTAATTGATTAGGGATTATATATGGTCAAGGGATTAATGATATCCATCAACCCTACACATAATCATTGAGATCGTCCACATCTCATTGTCATCATCCATCATTTCCATATGTATAATGTTTTTCGGAAATGATCTCTTGAAATTCCATGGAACTTCCAATACACCCATCACAAATATTGTCTTCCACTGACCCCTCACAGTGAGAAATGAATGGGGCCAATGTTGAAATATCTTCAGTTTATGCCTGTATGCATCGAAATTTGACACGGTTAGACTAGACACATGCATTGACAGTATGGGAGGGTTTCAAGACTCAAGGATGTCTGATGTCCCCAAATAATCTTTGAGATCGTCCATGTTTTCATCAACGTTCATAACGGACGTCTCATTGTCATCATTCGTCATTTCCATCTGTAGAATATTTGTTGGAACTCTCTTGAAATGTCATGGAACTTCCAATTCACCCACCACAAATGTCATGCACCAACCCTGCATAGTGAGCAGTGAGTGGGGCCAATGTTGAAATTTCTTCAATATGTGCCTCTATGCATCGAAATTTGACATGGTTATACTAGACACATGCCTTGACGGTATGGGAGGGTTTCAAGACTCAAGGATGTATGATGTCCCCACATAATATTTGAGATCGTGCACATTTGCATCAACGTTCATCATGCACATCTCATTGTCATCATTCGCCATTCCCTTCTATAGAATCATTGTCGGAACTATCTTGAAATTTGATATGGAACTTCCAATACGCCCATCACAAATTTCTTCCACAAAACCCGCACAATGAGCAATGAATGAGGCCAATGTTGAAATGTTTTCAATCTGTGCCCTATGCGTTGAAATTTGACATGGTTAGACTAGATATTTGACTTGATGGTATGGTAGGGTTTCAAGGCTTAAGGATGTTTGATGTCCCCACATAATATTTGAGATCGTCCATGTTTGCATCAATGTTCAATATAATGGATGTCTCATTGTCATCATTCGTTATTTCCATCTATATAATCTTTTTCAAAACTCTCTTGAAATTTCATGGCACTTCCAATACACCCATCACCAATGTCATCTTGCATTGACCTCGCACAGTGAGCAATGAATGAGGCCAACATGGAAATTTCTTCAAACTGTGCATGTATGCATTGAAATTCAACATGGTTAGAATAGACACATGCCTTGACGGTATGGGATGGTTTCAAGACTCAAGGATGTCTAATATCCCCACATAATATTTGAGATCATCCATGTTTGCATAAATGTTCATAATGGATGTCTCATTGTCATCATTCATCATTGCCATCTGTAGAATCTTTGTTGGAACTCTCTTGAATTGTCATGGAACTTCCAATTCACCCACCAAAAATTTCATGCATCGACCCTGCATAGTGAGAAGTGAATGGGGCCAACATTGAAATTTCTTCAATATGTTCCTGTATGCATCAAAATTTGACATGGTTAGACTAGACACATGCCTTGACAGTATGGGAGGGTTTCAAGACTCAAGGATGTATGATGTCCCTACATAATCTTTGATATCATCCACATTTTCATCAACATTCATCATGCACGTCTCATTGTCAATGTTTGTCATTCTCTTCTATAGAATCTTTGTCAGAACTATCTTGAAAATTGACGTGGAACTTCAAATACACCCATCACAAATTTCTTCCACCGACCCTGCACAGTGAGCAGTGAATGGGGCCAACGTTGAAATTTCTTCAAATTGTGCCTGTATGTGTCGAAATTCGACATGGTTAGACTAGACACATGCATTGATAGTATGGGAGAGTTTCAAGACTCAAGGATGTCTAATGTCCCCACATAATCTTTGAGATCGTTGATGTTTGCATCAATGTTCATAATGGACATCTCATTGTCATCATTCGTTATTTCCATCTATAGAATATTTGTTGGAACTCTCTTTAAATGTCATGGAACTTCCAATTCACCCACCACAAATGTCATGGACCGACCCCGCATAGTGAGCAGTGAATGGAGCCAATGTTGAAATTACTTCAATATGTGCCTGTATGCGTCGAAATTTGACATGGTTAGACTAGACACATGCCTTGATGGCATGGGAGGGTTTCAAGAATCAAGGATGCATATTTATGTCCCCACATAATATTTGAGATCATCAACGTTCATCATGCACATCTCATTTTTATCATTCGTCATTCCCTTTTATAGAATCGTTGTTGGAACTATCTTGAAATTTGACATGGAACTTCCAATACACCCATAACAAATGTCATGCACCGACCCCACATAGTGAGCAGTGAATGGGGCCAATGTTAAAATTTCTTCAATTTGTTCTTGTATGCGTCAAAATTTGACATGGTTAGATTAGACACATGCCTTGACGGTATGGGAGGGTTTTGAGACTTAGGGATGTTTGATGTCCCCGCATAATATTTGAGATCATCCATGTTTGGATCAACGTTCAATATAATGGATGTCTCATTGTCATCATTCGTCATTTCTATCTATAGAATATTTGTTGGAACTCTCTTGAAATTTCATGGCACTTCCAATACACCCATCACAAATGTCATCTTGCATCAACCTCACACAGTGAGAAGTGAATGGGGCCAACGTTGAAATTTCTTCAAACTGTGCTTGTATGCGTCGAAATTCAACATGGTTAGACTAGACACGTGCCTTGATGGTATGGGAGGGTTTCAAGACTCAAGGATGTATATTGATGTCCCCACATAATATTTGAGATCATTCACATTTGCATCAATGTTCATCATACACGTCTCATTGTCATCATTCGTCATTCCCTTATATATAATCACTATCAAAACTATCTTGAAATTTGACATGGAACTTCCAATACACCCATCACAAATGTCATGCACTGACCCCACATAGTGAGTAGTGAATGGGGCCAACGTTGAAATTTCTTCAATCTATGCCTATATGCGCCGAAATTTGACATGGTTAGATCAGACACATCCTTAACGGTATGGGAGGGTTTCGAGACTTAAGGATGTATATTGATGTCCCCACATAATCTTTGAGATCATCCACATTTGCATCAAAATTCATCATGCACATCTCATTGTCATCATTCGTCATTCCCTTCTATAGAATCTTTATCAGAACTATCTTGGAATTTGACATGGAACTTTCAATACACCCATCACAAATGTCACGCACCGACCCCACATAGTGAGCAGTGAATGGGGCCAATGTTGAAATTTCTTCAATTTGTGCATGCATCAAAATTTGACATGGTTATATTAGAAACATGCCTTGATGGTATGGGAGGGTTTCAAGACTCAAGTATGTCTGATTTCCCCACATAATCTTCAATATCGTCCATGTTTGCATCAATGTTCATTGTCATCATTCAACATTCCCTTCTATAGAATCTTTGTCAGAACTCTATTTAAATGTCTTGGAACTTCCAACATGCCCATCACCAATGCCATCCACTGACCCCGCATAGTGAGCAGTGAATGGGGCCAATGTTGATTTTTCTTCAAAATGTGACTGTATGCATTGTAATTTTACATGTTTACACTAGGCACATGCCTTGATGGTATGGGATATTTTTAAGACTTAGGGACATCATTCTCTTCAAAATTTCCATCATCATGGTTTTCATTTCCATCATCATCATCATGATATTCATCATGACCCAATTTCTCCATCCATGCCAACAAAGATCATCCCTGACATACCCATATTTACAACGAAACCTAATGAAGATGCCAATTTCCATGTATTTGTCTATTTCTTGTGGCATTCTTCGATATGATTAATAAACCATGATTCTATTAAGTTGAGACAACCCAAAATAATTTTATAGGGTCCAACATGCAATTGGTTTAATTGTTAATGCGTTAGGGATTATATTGGGTGAAGGGCTTAATGACATCAATCGACCCTACATGGCTACCAGTGAATGAGGCCAACGTTGAAATTTCTCCAAATTGTGCCTGTATGTGTCGAAATTTGACATGGTAATACTAGGCACATGTTGCTTGAAGGTATGAGAGGGTTTCAAGACTCAAGGATGTCTGATGTCCCCACATAATATTCAATATCATCCATGTTTCAAGGGGTTAGGGGTTAGATGGTATAAAGGTTAAGTTCTTAGGTTTAGGCTTAGTGAAATATTTAATT
>ML790568.1:604820-620990 GCA_009831015.1 Picea engelmannii
CTCTTTGAGGCTTGGTCACCATGGAAAACTATAACGACCTAGTCGAATACTCCCCATAACAGACTGAACTCCTGCTCTAGACCTCACCACCTGGCAGTCCACTCTTTTTTCTCACTGGCTCGGACCCCCTGACCCTACTCCACCGCCTCCCTCCCTGAAAAAATCCTCCACCAACCCTATGGGACTCTTCACCTCCTCCTCCAGCTCCCCCCCACCTCCCCCTCTACACTCAGAGGTATTCTCTACCCCTTGTCCCTTGTTTCCTTTCTCTTCGGCCCAACACATCCTGAACCCTTCGTTTCCCCCCTCGCTTTCTGATTATCTCATCGACCCTCCATGGAAAAACCCCTCCTCAACACTAGACTATTGGGTGCCTCCCCCTCTATCAAACACAAACCCATTACAACCACCCCCCACCCTAGAACCCTCCCGAGAAGGCTTTCTCCACCAGGAACCAGGTTTTCCCCCTTCCTAGTTTTACCCCGATCTTGAGCAGGCCTTCCCCCCTCCCATTAGTGCACACCAAGAGATTGGGATTATAGCCTCCAGTTTGGAACCTTCCAATCTAAATGGTTGGGATGAAATTTTGGGTGACTCCTAGGGCACTCTTGGTCCCTTAGTAGCAGATACTACACCTCCTCCCAACCTAAGTCACAGGAAGCGCAGAAGAAACAAGTGCATTTCAGTTGCAGAAATAGAATCAAATATATTTCTCGGTCAAGACATCACTATGACGGAAGCCAAAAATATGGATGAAAAAAACCCTTGTGGGGAGATCTTATGGGTGTCACTTTAGTTTCAAAACCTTGTAATCCTAGGTTTCAGATTCTTGGTGGGGCTCTCCCCCACAACTCAGAAAAATTTCAAAAGGGTAGTTTATGCTAAAAGTTTCCAACCACACCTTAGTCGAAAGATCCCTCCAAAGTGGTTGAAGCATCGACTCCACCCCTTTACTCCTAAAAAACTGGGAACCCACTTTCGATTCAACCACGGAAAGAATGGACACCATCCCCATTTGGGTTCGCCTGCCAGGTCTCCCACCATAGTATTGGTCGACAAAATATTTCCAAGTGATTGGAAATGAACTAGGGACTTTCATCAAGGCGGATATGTCATTCAAGGAAAATGGAGAAATGACTATTGCCCGAATTCTTGTTTCCCTCAATATCAGAAATGGTCTACAAAAACAATTCAAAATGATGGATGGAGGACACACTTGCACACAAATTTTATACTATGAAGGGATCCCCTTCTGCTGCAGACGCTGCCATGAACATGGGAACATACTGAGGGATTTTCAACAAACTTTTCATGGCCGATATTCAAACTCTCCTCCTGCTCAAAAATTATTGCGCCATGGAATTTTATCCGATCGCAACACCAACTCGTCACATTCACCTTCAGAGCACCCACAACTCTCATAAAAGAAACAAGCAATTCTAGAGAGAAGATAGACTACCTTAGGCACTAAATCTCAGCCATAGGATCCCCCCCAGATGGAATTCTCTCTAGTAGTTGACCCTCCCATTGGACAACTTTTGTGCTCACCTCTCCACACACTAGTTGGTAAGCATCTAACTTATCCTGTCCCTTTTCCTATCAACAATTTTATTCACTTTTTTCATTTTTTAAAATTGGAACCCCCCCCTCTCTACAAAACCTCCCCTTCCCCTCCCTCTTTCCACCTGGAACCCTCCCACTCTTTCTTCCTTTCTACCCCCTCTTCCAACCCTCCCCCACCCTTTTCCTCCCCCCACCTTTCGAACACCCCCCTGCCTCTTCTTTTGAAAACCCCTCCTCATCCAGTTTTGAGGACTCAGTTGTCATATTCAACCTCAGAAATCGCAAAATCTTGATTCCAAAATCAGATGGGATCGGGCTTGAAACAGTTCCGGGAATACAAAAATCAAAGAAAGGTTGCGACCGATCCTCCCACCTCTCAAAATCACAAAACCACTCCTTACTTGAAATCGCTTATGGAATACAAAGATCTATTTTTGGGGCCCTTAGAGAATCGAAAAACCTAGTAGGGGTTTCCCCATGAAATTCCTCTCCTTCAACTGCAGGGGTTTGGAAAGTCCCCAAAAACAACTTGCGCTAAAAAGGCTGATTACTCTACATCATCCCGTTGTAATTATACTACAAGAAGCGATGTCTCTAGAAGCTACAACAACCTCCACACTTGAATCCCTCTTGACTTCTTGGCATTTCCTCGAGATAGATGCAATAGGTCGCTCGGGTGGACTTGCAGGTGGTTGGTGCAAAAAACCAGTCAAGCTACAAAACTCTTGGGCATCAGAGTCTTGCCTAGGGGTTAATATCTTCCTGGAGGGATTGGGGCTATAACTCAAGGTTCTAAATGTGTATGGTCCATATTTTTATCGGATCACCTTTTGGGATTCACTCTTCAAAAAGGACCTCTTGAAAGAAAAAATTCTGATTCTCGGAGGAGACCTAAACATCTCCTTGGAAATGCTAAAATTTGGGGACTGTCAGCCCAACCAAACCCCCTTTCTACCCATTTCTCCCACCTTTTCAATGTTATGGGATTCATTGATCTACCATCCATCAAGCTCCTTCCCACCTGGCAGAACATGAGGATTAGCGATGCCAGGGTGGCTAAAATATTAGATCGCTTTCTTATACATGAATCTCTCCTAAATTCCCCCCTTCAGCTAAAACAATGGATTGGCAGCGAAGGAGACTCAGACCACTACCTTATTTGGTTGGAACTTAATTCTGGGCCAAAGAAACCAACCAATCCATTCAAATTTAATTCCAATTGGATTGAGGATGAAGATTTCCAGTCTTTGGTCAAAAGAATTTGGAAGATTTACGATCCAATAGATGTCTCCCCTGCTACAGTACATTTTGTGGAAAACTTAAAGTGATTAAAAAAATTGACCTTAACTTGGGCCAGTGGAAAGCACATCAGAGAAGAAGAAGAAATAAGACAAATCCAAGAACAACTTGAACATATCTCCAATTTAGAGGGGGGAGGATTTCACACACAGCAGTCAAAAGAAAACTTAAGATCTCTGGCGACCCATCGCAAAAAGATGTTGGACGAAAAAGAAGCCAATTGGTGCCTCAAAAGTAGATCCATATGGTTGGACAAAGGATATGAAAATAGAAAATTCTTCCATGCATTTTTAAAAGGTACGATGGAAATAAACACTATCTGGAAATTACAAGGCCAAGGGGACTCTCTAGCCACCTCTTTCGAGGATCTAGCGCAACTAGGGACCACTCATTTCAAATACCTCTTTAAGGCTGATCCAAGAGAAAGCATTGCAGACATTATTTAATTGGTACTCTACTTCCCCAATTTTGTGGATGAGGATGTAAACAAAGATCTATTTGTTGAAGTCATAGAAAAAGAACTAAAAGAAATAATTCGGAGCTTTCAAAATGATAAAATCCCAGGGCCAGACAGGTGGACTATTGAATTCGTTGGGGCCTTCTTTGATCTAATTGGAGTAGATATCCTTTAGGTTGTAGAGGAATCAAGGAAAAATGGACATATATATGAACCTATAAATACAACCTTTATCTCCCTCATCCCCAAAAAAGATGAACCTCAATCCTTCGATGATTTCCGACCCATTTCTCTTTGCAACTGTCTCTACAAAATTATAGCCAAAATTATTGCGAGAAGACTAAAAACCATCCTCTCAAAAAAAAATCTCAGAAGGACAATTTGGGTTTCTGCAAGGAAGACAGATACATGAAGCTATCGATGTAGCTTAGGAAACTATACACAACCTAAAAATCACAAAATCCCAAGGAGATATACTAAAAATTGACCTGTCAAAGGCTTTCGACAGAGTTAATTGGCCCTACATTAGACTCCTCCTCACTCATTTGGGATTTGAAGTTCCATTTATCAAATGGATCATGGTCTGCCTAAACACAATATCCTTTGCTTTTCTGATAAATGGGAAACCACCCCTTTCTTCCACTCTGAACGTGGTTTGAGGCAAGGTTACCCACTCTCACCACTCCTCTTTCTTTTGGTGGATGAGTGCCTCAACCAAGCTATAAACCATGAAGCCCGTTCCAAGAATCTCATTGGAATTTCGATCGCCCCAGGCCACAAAATCACCCACCTCCTCTTTGTGGATGATATTCTTCTCTTCTACAACAACCGATGATGGGATGCTGAGAAATTGGCTGATATTTTAAAAATGTTTCATTTCGCCACAGGTATGATCATAAATGTTCAGAAATCAACAATTTCATTTTATCAGATGGAAGGGGGAACATAATATTTTTTCAAAGCCTTATTCCCCTATGAGATTCTAAACTTCCAAGAAGGAACAAAATACCTCGGGTTTCACTTAAAACCAAATGATTATCGGAAGTCATACTGGTGCTGCCTAGTAACAAAACTAGAAAATAGATTAAAAGGTTGGAGTTACAGGTGGATATCAAGAGTGGGAAGGCTCACTTTGACAAAATCAATACCATAAGCCATTCCAATCTATTGGATGTCTCTTGCATGGATTCCCAAAGGACTACTAGAAAGAGCCAGAAAACTCTACTTTCATTTTATCTGGTCTGGCACACATGAAACATTTACCACACCCTGGACCAAATGGGATCATTTGGCTTGCCCCAAAGCTTTGGAGGGATGGGGCCTAAAAAACATTTTCCTTTTTGCAAAATCTTTGGCAGCCAAATCCGGTTGGAGATTACTCACCACAGATAGTCTTTGGAAAAATATTCTGATACAAAAGTACATTAGACTGGATTCTCTATAAGACTGGATTCTAAAACCTATAAAATGTAATATACTAGATATAAAAAGTATGCAGTATAGAAATAAAATGCTAGAAATGGAAGAATAACAGTAATATAACCAACATAATCTCCACAATAACACATAAATGATATAAGCACAACAACATAAATAACACTTTGATTCAGAAAGCAATGTTCACGGGCCTCTTCGAGGGGGCAACCTCCAGTCGAGCAGTGCTCTATTACAATAATATCCAAGCTAGGGTTCTCATACTCTCGACTCCTATTTATACTAAATATGTCTCTCAAAAGAAGCATATAGAGGAAGATCCTTCTAGAAGCAGAAGCTTCTATTAGGTCTTCTTACATTCGCCTTATTCTATTTTATTGAAAGGCCTTATTAATATTGACCTTTATTACATCCAAATATATTATTCTACCCACATGCGGGTTAGGAACCTAACATGTCCACCATCTTAAAAACAACCTTGTCCTCAAGGCTTGAGATGTGGAAATTGTTGCAAAATGGTAGCTGGTTTCCAAGTGGCATCTGCTGGAGTTGTATCTTTCCACTATAATAGCACTTCCTTGATGGTTCTTTGACACAGGCGATGCTCACGTTGGTCCAAAATTGCTTCTGGCTGTAGCCAAATGGATCCTTCTTCAACTAACTTAGGCAGGTTGGGTTGAATTTGGCACCTAGTTCCAATCACCTTCTTTAAGCATGAAACATGAAAAACAGGATGTAGCTTCGAATGACTGGGTAGAGCTAACTAATATGCTACTTGTCCCACATGCTTGAGAACTGTATAAGGACCATAAAATTTGGGTGCTAGCTTTTGACAATGCTTGGCCTTGAGGGAAGTTTGCTTGTACGGTTGCAGTGGTAGAAAGACCTGATCCCCTTCTGCAAATTGATGTTTAGAGTGAACTTGATTTGCTTATTTCTTCATGCTATTCTGTGCCATGACCAAGTTCTATTTGAGGGTACGGAGAATATCCTCTCGAACTGTAAGTGTTTGGTCAATTGCCTGGACCTTTGAAGTACCCGATAAGTATGAGATAACTGAAGGTGGCTTCTGTCCATATACCGCTTCAAAAGGAGTCATGCATGTAGCTGTATGGTAGGAAGTGTTGTAGCACCATTCATCTAGGGGTAACCATTGATCCCACTGATTTTGCTTTTCAGAGGCAAAACCCCTCAGATATGTTTCCAAACACTTGTTGACAACTTCTATTTGACCATAAGTCTGGGGATGATAAGTTGTGCTGAGATGTAGTTGGGTGCCCTATAGCTTGAACAATTCTTGCCAAAAATTGCTTGTGAAAGTTGGATTACGATAAAAAACAATAGAGTGCGTCATGCCATGAACCTTGAAGATATGGTCCATGAAAATTTGAGCCACCATGGACGTTGTAAATGGGTGTTGAAGAGCGCAGAAATGAGCATACTTGGAAAGGTGATCAACAACCACCATTATGACTAATTTATTTCTTTATTTGGGTAAGCCGGTAATAAATTCCATAGAGATATCCTTCCAAATAGCAGGTGGGATTAGAAGTGGTTGTAGTGTGCCCGGAGATTTGACTGTTTCTCCCTTGTTGCATTGACACACATCACATTCAATGACAAAATTACGGATGTCCTATTTCATACCATCCCATAAAAAAGAACGTTTGACCCTGTCATAGGTTTTGGTGAACCCTGAGTTCCCCGCTGTGGGTGTAGCATGAAGCTCAGAAAGTATCGTGGATTTAAGATTTGATTGTTTACTTAAATACAAATGTCCTTTGTATCAAAGCTCATCATGGAGCCAAGAGTACCCTGAGGGAGCTGGAGCATTGAACTGCAATTGCTAGATCAGATGTGAACTTTTGGGATCTTGTAGCCATTCCTGGTGAACTTCTTGAAGCCAATCTAGTACAATGAATGAAAGAGAAAAAAAACATCTTTCATCTTCATATTTTTGGGAAAGTGCATCCGCCACCACATTGTCTTTTCCTTTCTTGTAAATGATCTCATAATCATATCCAAAGAGATTAGTCACCCATTTTTGTTTCTCCAGGGAAGAAATGCGTTGTTCCAGAAAATACTTGAGGCTTTGATGGTCTGTCTTAATTTGGAAATGTTTCCCCAATAGATAAGGGTGCCATAAATCAACGACATGCATAATAGCCAACATTTCCTTTTCATAGATGGATTTGCCCAGATTCATTTTAGATAGTTGCTTGCTGGTAAAGGCCAAAGGTTGACCCTCTTACACACAAATTCCTTTCCCTGAGGCATCACATTCCAACACAAAGGTCTTTGTGAAATCAGGAAGGGCCAGAACTGGAGTGGTGCACATGGCCATCTTCAAGGTTTGAAAATCTTGAGTCGTGGCTGGAGTCCAGGTGAAAGAGTTCTTTTTGAAGAGAGAAGTGAGAGGTGTTGCAATCTTTCCATAATTCTTAACAAACTCGCGATAATAACCTGTTAAGCCCAGAAATCCATGCAAGATTTTGAGAGTCTTTGGTTGCGGACAGTCTTGCATAGCTTCAATCTTTTTCGGATCCACCCTGATGCCATCCTTGCCAACCAGATGACCCAAGTATTCTACTTCTGAGGTGCCAAAAGCACATTTAGACTGTTTCAGGAAAAGTTGGTGCTGAGAGAGTAAATGGAGAACTCGATCCACATGAGTAAGGTGGTCTGTCTTGGTTTTTCTATAGATGAGGATATCATCAAAGAAAACTAAGACAAAATGACGGAGAAAAGGATGGAAGACATGATTCATGAAGCTTTGGAAGGTGGAGGGGCATTACACAAGCCAAAGGGCATGAATAAAAAATCATAGTGGCCCTCATGAGTTCTAAAGGAAGTCTTGAGAATGTATGCCTCTTTCATACGTATCTGGTGGTAGCCCGAGCGAAGATCAAGTTTAGTAAATAATTGGGTGCCACTCAATTCATACAGGAGGTCATCAATGACAGGAATGGGAAATTTGTCTTTAATGGTCAGTTTGTTGAGGGCACGGAAGTCAGGACACATTTTCCAAGAACCTTCTTTTTTCAGGACCATGACTACAGGAGAAGAGTAGGGGCTTGTACTAGGGCGAATAACGCCTGCATTAAGGAGTTCCTGGACCATTTTTTCAATTTCATTTTTTTGTGGAAAGGGGTGGCGATACAGACGGATATTGGGAGGAAGGCTTTCGGGTACAAGGGGAATGGAATGATCATGAACACCACGGGAAGGAGGGAGTCCTTGGGGAGTGGAAAATACCATTTGATGTTTAGAAAGGAGGGCTTGGAGGTCTTGCGGGACCGAGGGTGTCTCTATTGCTTGTATGGCATGGAGTTGGGCAATAACACCAGAATGACCTTTTTTGAGTAGATTTTCCATGCGATGGGAACTAATGATCTCAGGTGAACCCATGGTGATGCCTTGGAATTTATATTGGTGGCCCTCCTGGTCGAATTGCATGGTTATTTCCTTAAAATCCAGGAGAATGGGACCCAAATTCCTTATCCAATCTGCACCCAACACAATGTCACAACCGCCCATGTCGATAGCAAACATATGGGATTTTAGGTGGTAGTCACCGATTTGGAGACGCACATTTTCACAACACCCTCCACATTTCATGGAACCACCATTGGCAATCATGATTTGGAAATTGTTGACGGCATGGATGTAGCAATGAGTTTCTTGGGCAATGCGGTGATGAATAAAATTATGTGTGCTTCCACTATCAACCAGAATGATGACCTTTCGATGATTGATGTAACCAATTAACTTGAGGGTTTGGGGAGCGGAGAAGCTAGTGAGAGAATTGAGGGAATTTACTGGTTCTACTTCGGGAGGGTCTGAGGGAGGGGTTATGTCAGTGGTTTCAAGTGACTCAGACACAAGGGGAGTTTCAACATCCTCTTTTGAAATATCCTCAGAGATGGCCATAAAAATATTTTGTTCCTTACACTTGTGGCCTGAGAAATATTTTTCATCACAGTTATAACAAAGGCCTTTGAGTTGCCATTCATCCATTTCAACCCTGGTCAATTTTTGGATCTTTAGTGGGGCGGAGGGAGTAGTGGGATTTATGGGTTTAGGGCGAGGGATAAAAGAGGGTTTTCGGTTTTGAGAAGATAAAACCTGTTGTTCTTCTTTAGCTCTTTTAGTAGCCTCCACCCAACTCGGAGGTCAAGCCATGAGGACATGGACCTGAATCTCATCCTTGAGGCCACTGATGAAACACTCTCGAAAAAAGGCATCGGTCATGCCCTCTGTTCAAAAAGCCATGCGCTCAAAGGCAGCTATAAAGTCTTCTACTATTCCTGATTGTTTTAAATTTTTCAAACAGACCAAATGGTTGGTGTCAGTGTCAAAGCATTCATAAAGCTCAGCCACAAAGTGTGTCCAAGAAATATACCCTTGACGGGAAGTTTTTCTCCATTGCCACCATTGCCAACGTTCTTGATCTAGATGGAGAACACCATAATGGAGTTTGGCCAAGTCATTTGTAATGTCATATAAAGAGAAATAATGTTCCATTTGGGTTACCCAACCAGTGGGGTCTAAGCCATCAAATTTGGTCACATCCACCTGCGGAAGATGTAGGTCACGTTGAAAGTGATGGTGCTGAAAGTTATGGGAATGAGAGGAATGTTCACCTTGAATATGGGGAGGTGAGTCAAAGGAAGGGTTATCTGTAGGGATATTCAGTTTGGTGTAGAGTGATGAAAAGACATATTCAATATAGGTGGTCAGTTCTTGTTTGACTTCCTCCATTGAGGATTGCATGGTTGTATTGATGGTTTCAAAATTGGCACTGAGTTGTTTCACTTCTTGTTGGGTCGCGGTGAGACTAGATTGTAGGGTATTGAAGCGAGCTTCCAATTCTTGGCTACGGGTATGGGCCATGAGGATGAGGGAACTGAAAAGGGGTGAGTGGGGTTAGAAATGTTTTCCAAAAAATGATATGTATGAAGGTGATAAGGGAGAAGAGGTGAATCCAATGGAATAGGTCTCAAATAATGTTGAAAAAATTTCCAGACTTTTTTTTTTTTTTTTAACACCTGTGGAGTTATACTCCAATCTGAAGAGTACTGCAGAGATGAAATCCCCAAATGCTTAACTAGGAAGAAAAGTGTAGTGATTTGGCAACCTGAACACAGTTGCGCAACAATATATCTTGTCTGTTTTAATTTGTTTATGTTTCTGTCCGCCAAGGATTAGGTATTCAAGGGTTCTATAGACAAGGGTTTTCCCTATGCTATAGCTCTCTAATATACATGTGGCATCCAACAGTAGTACTTGGCCCAATATCTTAGGGTACTAACTAAGGAGGATAGACCATACCCTTAGCCATACTACTCGACTACCCAGGTACTAGAGAGTATCTTCTCGAGTGATATTCTCGGTGGCACTATAGAAGTCGGGCGGCCGATTGGTTTATCTAAAGAGGGCTTCAGGAAATCTAGGCGGATCTGTACATAGGTGTTGTCTGATGCGCTACCACTCGAAGGGGTACCAACATGGGTTACAAGGGTGGCCAATAGATGTGTGCTTAAGAAACACTTGTATTTCCTGCATGTATGAATCCCTCAACCGCAGGTTTATGCGTGTAATGATAGATCTCTATGGCTTAAAGACACTGGAATACATCTCTACCCTGAAAAAAAATTACCCACAATTTCTGCCAAGGAAAGTGCTCTAATACCACTTGTAATATACCAGATATAAAAAAGTACGCAGTACAGAAATAAAATGCTAGAAATGGCAGAATAAGAATAATATAACCAACATAATCTCCACAATAACACATAAATGATATAAGAACAACAACAGAAATAACACTTTGATTCAGAAAGCAATGTTCACGGGCCTCTTCGAGGGGGCAACCTCCAATCTAGCAGTGATCTATTACAATAATCTCCAAGCTAGGGTTCTCATACCCTCGATTCCTATTTATACTAAATATGTCTCTCAAAAGAAGCATCTAGAGGAAGATCCTTCTAGAAGCGGAAGCTTCTATTAGGTCTTCTTACATCTGCCTTATTCTATTTTGTTGAAATGCCTTATCAATATTGACCTTTATTACATCCAAATATATTATTCTACCTACATGCGGGTTAGGACCCTAACAGAAAACATCTCACAAAATGCTCCATTATCTGGAAATCCATCCAAAAATCATTTCAGGTAATCTTTGATGGACTAGCTTGGAAAGTGGGCAACAGATCCCATTTACGAATAGGACTGGACCCCTAGCCGGGCAGTGGGGTCAACCATTCAAGGTATATTCAACCTCACACATGTATCAGACTCCTACACCACAAACATCTGACAACAAGGTTGCAAAAATGATGAAACCCTCGGGCTACATGATCCACTCTCAGAACCTTGGAACAAATATATCTTTTCCCTCCAATCAAGTCACATTCGCATCATAGAAGAAGAAGATGAACTTGTTTGGAAAAAATCTCCTCTTGGGAATTACACCCCAAAGTTGGGTTATATATCATTAAATATCGACTTACAACAAAGAGAACCAACCTGGTGGTGGAGAAGACTTTGGAAAATAAAGTGTCCCCAAAAAGAAAAAATATTCATGTGGTGTGTACTCAATAAAAAATCCCCCACTTGGGACAACATGAGGAAAAGAATCATCAAAGGACCTGGATGGTGTGCCCTTTGCAAAGAAGAAAATGAAAACATCACACACCTCTTCATCCACTGCCCCTTCACCAAACAGGTCTGGCAAGAATTATCTCTATTCTTAAACTAGAGACTCACCTGGGAGGGACCTTACGTTGAAACAACTTGGCAACATTGAACCCATCAAAAGCCCCTCAGAAATGTAAAACACCTTCCCTTTATCATCTGTTGGGGGATCTAGCTAGCACGCAATAAGGAAATATTTCAAGACAACCCTCCCCTTCCCGAACTCACATCTTCCAATGGACTAGCAATTCTCTCACATTTCCCACAGGAAAAAGTTCCCCCTCCTTTCCGCTCTGCTCCCCCCCTCCTATTGACCCTACAAATCCTTGGGATTTTTTTGACGGAGCCTCACAAAATCAACTTTGCAGAGGTGGTGCAACCCTTTACCTCTCTAACAAACACTTCTTCAAAATAGAAATGGGATTGGGATCAGGAACAAACAACCTTACTGAACTCTTGACCCTAAAGTTACTTCTACAATTTGCTGGGAAAAAAGGGGTCCAAAATATCCAAATTTTTGGAGAATCCAAAATTGTAATCAATTGGTATAACAAACAAAAATCTTCCCACAACATCCTTTTGCAACCAATATTAGAAGAAATCTTCATACTACTTCACACTCTTAACGATTACTAATTTAATCATGTTTACAGGGAACAAAACGAGCTAGTTGATTCTCTCTCAAAAGTTGGACTACATATTCCACTTGGATCCTGACACATTTTGGAAACAAAGGAAGAAGACACATCTGAGTTCTTCCACCACCCCTTTATAGAGGCCTTGGGATAAAACTCCCTCCAACACTTTTTTGTTTTTCAAAATATTTTGGAAAACAAACAGTCCTACCATAGGAAGAACGTCTCTATTTTTCTCTGGCAAAGTACAATATAACTCACAGGCAACCTATAAGATTTCTGCAAATATGCTCGACATTTTATTTTGGTATCACTCAATGCATTGTATTTTCTCCTATTGAAGACATAAGGGTAACTCACTGGATGAAATCAGATGGAAAGTGCTCGGCACCTACATAATGTAATTTTGTCTCTACGGATGAATAAAATTACGCTTTTTTCAAAGGAAAAAAAAAACAATGTTTAAAAGAAGTATACATATTATTTATATCAAATTGGAAAATTCCTTACCACAATTCCAATTGGATTTGAATCGATTGTAGGAGGAATAATGCCTACTAGAAGCTCACCATCTATGTAATGTCTTTGTACAATCGCTCGTTTGAATTGTTTCTTTCCATGACATACAGAACATCCACAAACAACAATTTTCTCAAAGTATTCATCCCATGTACTATTGTCCAGACCAACCTCTTGTTCAATGTAATCATTTGTTGTGTCTGCAGGATCCATTGTCATATCCTCTTCCACCCACTATCCTTTACGTGATTTAATAGTTTTCGGTCCACGTCCACATACATATCTTTTTCTTTTTCTAGTTGAATTCTCAAGCTCTACATTTGCTCCAATCTCCATCTAAAATAATCAATAACATGCATTAATTTCTGACAATATTGGATAATACACTATAAAATTTAATAATTTCATGAAAAAACATGGACGTTTCACAAAATGCCATCAGATTAATTTTTCCTAAGTTAAGTCAAAATTAGAGTACCGAATGTCCTGCCTCATTCGTTGTGTCCTCATTTGATATGACACGATCTGTTGCCATCGCCTCATTTGACTCTTGTAATATACAACATAGTCAATAATGTTTAGTACACCAATTATATTATTTCAACGAATATGCTATGCAACAAAAAGCCTCACCTTAGTCACATTTTTGACATATTGATATCATGTTTTGGAGTTGAAAAAAAACAATTTTACGACCCTAGGTATTTACATCGAGCCAAAATTTCAACAAGAAAAGTATCCAACATCCATATCCGACATGGCCATCCTAATTTTCAAACTTTTCCCTTGATCGTAGAATCACATTTAATCACCATTCTCATGCATTTTCAACCAATAAGTTTGAGCTTAAAGGCCACATGGAAAAAAATGACTTTATCTCCTCTATGTTGTAGCATTTGTGAATTCATAAAGACCTTCCTCCTTTGGTTGAGGTTGCTTTTTATTCTTACCTTTATTGTATCTGAATATTTCGTTGTCATATCCTCTTCCACCCACTTTCCTCTCTGCGATTTAGTAGGTCTACGCCATCCACATACTCTTTCCATGGTCTCCTATGGATCCTATTACAAAACAATGACAATAATTTTTAACACACCAGTCAAATCCATTATCATCTAATAAGTTAGGGAAAATAGGTCCACAAGTCAAAATTTGCTTGGGATCAAACACCAATACCATACCAATACCAATACCAATACCATACCATTGCATACCAATACCAATACCATTGTATACCAATACCAATACCATTGCATGGAAATGGTATGCATACCAATACCAATACTAATACCAATACCATACCATACCAATACCAATACCATTGCATGGAAATGATATGCATTGATAATGATATGCATACCAATATCATACTAATACCAATACCAATACCAATACGATACCATACCAATACCCCAATACCATGCCATACCATACCAATACCAATACCATTGCCAATACCAATATCAATACCATTGCATTGCCAATACCAATACCATAGCATACCAATACCAATACCATACCAATATGCCCATCATGCCCATCACCAATACCAATACAATACCAATACCAATACCAATACCATACCAATACCATACCATACCATACCAATATACATATCATACTATACCATACCAACACCAAAACCAATACCAATACCAATACCATACCATACCATACCAATACCATACTAAAATCATACCATTGCATACCAATACCAATACCATTGCATACCATTGCATGGAAATGGTATGCATTGACAATGATATGCATACCAATACAATACCAATACCAATACCAATACCAATGTCATACCAATACCATACCATACCATGACAATACCAATACCAATACCATTGCATGGCATTGGTATGTATTGGCAATGATATGCATATCAATACTATACTATACCATACCAATACCAATACCATACCATACTGTACCAATACCATACCAATACCAATACCAATACCATACCATACCATACCATACCATACCATACCAATACCAATACCAATACCAATACCATACCATACCATACCAATACCAATACCATACCAATATCTATACCATACTATACCATACCAATACAAATACCATACTATAACATACCATACCAATACCAATATCAATACCATGCCATACCATACCATACCATATATAATTGCACCTAAAAAGAAGGTTGAAGTCAATAGGGGTGATAAAAATTGCTACATCTTTGCTACATTTTTGATAAGACAACCATGGATAACTAAATGATGTAAAGGTACCAAAATATCAATATCTAGTTCAAATCCACGCATCTATGAAACATCAATTCAAAAATCTTATTAGATTTATCAAGAGTAATTAAAATCATGAAAGTGTTTGTATCCTCAAAATACTAAACAATAATCCATTTGGTTGAAAAATTAATGATCATAAGAGTGGTCCAAGGTATCATTTTCAAGTGTGATATGTGGTGCTAGTAGGCAAGAATCAAATATATTTCTAGAGGAGATGGAGTCTAAGGGCATGCTAGTGGAGTGGGTAGCTTAGGTAGGAAGTTGATAGGAGAACTAAAGTGGATAATACCAATACCATACCAATAGTATACCAATACCAATACCATACCATACTATACCATACCAATAACAATACCATACTATACCATACCATATCATACCATACTATACCATACTATACCATACCATACCATACCATACCATACCGTACCAATACCAATACCATACCATTTCATACCAATACCAATACCAATACCAATACCATTGCATACCAATGCATGGAAATGATATGCATACCAATACAACACCAATACCAATACCATACCATACCATACCATACCAATACCAATACCATTGGCAATACCAATGCCAATAATATTGCATTGGAAATACCAATACCAATACCAATATTCATTTCCGATACCAATACCAATACCAATACCAATATGCATTGCTAATACCCTTATGCATTGCCAATACCAATACCAATAACATTGTGTACCATTACAATTGCATACTAATATCAATATCAATACCAATACCAATACCATACCATACCATACCAATACCAATACCAATACCAATGCTATACCAATACCATACCATATCATACCATATCAATACCAATACCAATACCAATACCATACCATTGCATACCAATACCAATACCAATACCATACCAATACCATACCATTTCATACCAATACCAATACCATTGCATACCAATACCAATACCATTGCATGACAATGGTATGCATTGGAAATGATATGCATACCAATATCATACCAATACCAATACCAATACCATACTCATACTAATACTATACCATACCAATACCATATCAAAACCAATACCAATACCATACCAATACCAATACCATACTATACTATACCATACCATACCAATACCAATACCATATCATACCATACATAATTGCACCTAAAAAGAAGGTTGAAGTCAATAGGGGTGATAAAAATTGCTACATCTTTGCTACATTTTTTCTAAGCCAACCATGGATAACTAAATGATGCAAAGGTACCAAAATATCAATATCTAGTTCAAATC
>ML790568.1:660409-673354 GCA_009831015.1 Picea engelmannii
ATGAACACCATCTATTTCTCTTAGTTCATTCAATAGTTAGATCTAGGGAAAGAGTAGTATTCTGTTACGGTTTGTTCCAGATCCAGGTGGATCTTGGGGAGATTGGTCTGTGTCCGCACTCACGAATTTATCCATAAACACCTAGCCTCAAATGATGATGTCATGGGCCAAGCGGGTGGTCTCTAGGCCTTCTAAGGCCATCGTCCAAGTGAAGAGAGGTGGAACTCGTCTGTCTAGGTCTGCCAAAGTGCCTTCAAAGGCAACAAATTCTTTCTTCAACATGCAAATCAATCACCCTTGTCATGCCCTAGGCTTGGGGCTTCAACATCCCATCCATGGGCTTTAGGCCCTCATGAAGGTCCAAACTGGTCATCTCTTCATGAATATCTGTCCACCAGGCAAAGTCCTGCAGAGAAAAAAAGTACACCCGCTAGGGGTACAAAAGTCACAAGGATCCACCTAATAGCAACTCTTCAAATATCCACCGAGTAGAAATCCATCCTAAAAGGAAATCAACTTACCAGGCCACCATGTCACCCTCCCAGGTTTAAACAAGGAAAATAGCATAAGTTCCAAGAAAATGGGAAATAAAGAAATGCGTAATGAAACATGTTCAAGAGCCTTAAATATTGGAGTGATACATACCATGATACCCAGACTCATTACCTCATGGAGCAAGACCCATTACCACTTCAGGACCAAGCTGCAGTGATGAATATTGTTGATGGTATATGGATTGCACTAAAGAAAAGAGGGGCCCTCCTAGGCCAGGCTTAAGTCATTCGACTCTTGGCACTCCATGTCTAGAACAAGTGGGCCTCGAGACACGATCTCCTTAGTTACCCCTAGGCTAGGGGGTAACACATACCAATACCATACCAATTCCAATACCAATAGCATACCATACCATACCATACCATACCAATACCATTGGTAATGGTATGCATTGGAAATGATATGCATACCAATACCATAACATACCATACCAATACCAATGCCAATACCATACCATACCATACCAATACCAATACCAATACCATAACATACCAATACCATTTCCAATAACAATACCAATACCATACCAATACCATACCATTGCATACCAATACAAATACCATTGCATACCATTGGATGGCAATGCTATGCATATCAATACCATACCAATACATACTATTGCATACCAATACCAATACCATACCAATACCATACCATTGCATACCAATACCATTGCATGGAAATGGTATGCATTGGCAATGATATGCATACCAATACCAATACCATACCATACCATACCAATACCATTGCCAATACCATACCATACCATACCAATACCATTGCCAATACCAATACGAATACCAATACCATACCAATACCATACCATTGCATTGCCAATGATATGCATACCAATACCATACCATACCATACCAATAAAATTGCCAATACCAATACCAATACCATACCATTGCATACCAATACCACTGCATACCAATATCAATACCATTGCATACCACAATGGTATGCATTGGCAATGATATGCATACCAATACCATACCAATACCAATACCAATACAATACCATACCATACTAATACCAATACCAACACCATACCAATACCAATACCATAGCCAAAAATGCCAGACAGAGTGTTCTTGAAAATCAACCTCATATTCAGAAATTGCACTATGCCTCATTGACCAAAGCCCTAGTTTTAGAGATACTCCAACAAATGTTTTTTTGGTCGATGAAATGATAGCGTAGGGGCCCCACTAGCTGAAAAAAGATGATCTTAATCCAATGCAATTGACGGTTCATGCATGTGAGTCTCCTTTTTAGTTTTATCACGAGTTGCAACTCGCCTCCTCAAGCCATTTAGGGACATGTGGTCAATTTGGTCCAGGGGCATAAAATCCAAACCGAGTAGCATAACAGACTTCCATAAGCTCCCGCAAGTCTGTTTGGCCAAGGCCTACACTACTACACTATCCAAAAAGACCTGACATAGTTTTCTTGAAAATTGATCTCCTCTTCAGAAATTACACTATGCCTCATTAACCAAAACCACAGTGTTGGAGATTCTCCAACAAATGGTTTTCCAGTCGATAAAATGATAGGGTAGGAGCCCCAATAGCTGAAACCCAGTGCTCCGTATCCAATGCAACTGATGGTTCGTGCTTCCGAGTCCTGGTTTGAGTTTTATCGATAGTTGCAACTCGCCTCCTCAAGCCATTCAAGGACATGTGGCCAATTTGGTCCAGGGGCATAAAATCCAAACCGAGCAGCATAACGAAGTTTCGTAAGCTCCCGCAAGTCTATTTGGCCAAGGCTCATGTGACTACACTAACAAAAAACACTCGATAGAGTGTTCTTGAAAATCGACCTCATCTTCAGAAATTGCACTATGCCTTATTGAACAAAACCCTAGTGCTGAAGATACTCCAACAAATGGTTTTTTGGTCGAGGGAATGATAGCGTAGGGGCCCCACTAGCTGAAATAAGGTTCTCTTAATCCAATGCAACTGACAATTCATGCATCTGAGTCTCGGTTTGAGTTTTATCATGAGTTGCAACTCGCCTCCTCAAGCCATTTAGGGACATGTGGTCAATTTGGTCCGGGGGCATAAAATCCAAACCGAGTAGCATAATGGACTTCTATAAGCTCTTGCAAGTCTGTTTGGCTAAGGCCCACATGACTACACTATCCAAAAAGACCCGACACAATGTTCTTGAAAATTGACCTCCTCTTCAGAAATTGCACTATGCCTCATTGACCAAAACCCTAGTGTCGGAGATACTCCAACAAATGGTTTTTCGATCGACATAATGATAGCGTAGGAGCCCCAATAGTTGAAGCTAGGTGCTTTGGATCCAATGCAACTGACGGTTAGTGCATCCAAGTCCTGGTTTGAGTTTTATTGATAGTTGCAACTCACCTCCTCAGTCCATTCAAGGACATGTGGCCAATTTGGTCCGGGGGAATAAAATCCAAACCGAGCAACATAACGGAGTTACATAAGCTCCCACAAGTCTGTTTGGACAAGGCCCATACAACTACACTAGCCAAAAATGCCCGACATAGTATTCTTGAAAATCGACCGCATCTTTAGAAATTGCACTATACCTCATTGACCAAAACCCTAATGTCCGAGATACTCCAACAAATGGTTTTTTGGTTGACAGAATGATAGTGTAGGGGCCCCACTAGCGGAAACCTTGTGCTCTGAATCCAATGAAACGAATGGTTCGTGCATCCGAGTCCCAGTTTGAGTTTTATCGTGAGTTGCAACTCCCCTCCTCAAGCCATTTAGGGACATGTGGCCAATTTGGTCTGGGGGCATAAAATCCAAACAAAGTAGCATAATGGACTTCCGTAAGCTCTCACAAATCTATTTAGCAACCTTACACCACTCTACTTCTTTAGACACCTAAATTCATTCTTGTTTTATCGATAGTTTCCACTCGCCTCCTCAAGCCATTCAAGGATATGTGGCCAATTTGGTTCGGGGGCATAAAATGAAAACCAAGAAGCATAACAGAGTTTCGTAAGGTCCTAAAAGTCTGTTTGGCCAAGGCCCATGCGACTAGACTAAACAAAAATGCCCAACAGAGTGTTCTTGAAAATCGACCTCATCTTTAGAAATTGCAATATGCATCATTCACCAAAACCCTAGTGTCGGAGATACTCCAACAAATGGTTTTCTGGTCGGTAGAATGATAGCGTAGGGGGCCCACTTGTTGAAACTTAGTTCTCTGAATCCAATGCAACTGAAGGTTCATGCATCTGAGTCCCAGTTTGAGTTTTATTGCGAGTTGCAACTCACCTCCTCAATCCATTTAGGGACATGTGGTCAATTTGGTTTGGGGGCATAAAATCCAAACCGAGCAACATAATAGAGTTCTGTCATCTTCTGCAAGTTTGTTTCTCCAAGGACCACATAATTACACTATCCAAAAATGCTCGATAGAGTGTTCTTGAAAATCAACCTCATCTTCAGAAATTGCACTATGCCTCATTGACCAAAACTCTAATGCCGAAGATACTCCAACAAATGGTTTTTCGGTTGACAAAATGATAGCATAGGTGCCCCACTAACTGAAACGTGGTGCTCTGAATCCTGTGCAACTGATGTTTCGTGCATCCGAGTCCCGGTTTGAGTTTTATCACGAGTTGCAACTTTCTTCCTCAAGCCATTCAGGGACATGTGGCCAATTTGGTCCGGGGGCATAAAATCCAAACTGAGTAGCATAACCGATTTCCATAAGCTCTCGCAAGTATATTTAGCCACCTTACACCACTCTACTTCTTTAGCCACCTAAATTCATGCATAAAATCATGTTTCATGGCTACGACCATCTATGATACTCTTTATTGAATTTATGGTCTTTATTATGTGTGACGAAACTCAAATTTCTTTGTATGTTGAGTATGTACCAACATGTCCTCCATCAAAATCAAGGGACCAAAAACCCTTGAGTATGCACTTGTATGCACTTGTTGACTCACCCTTGAGTCAATTCTGTCTTGTTTCCCCAAATGAAGTGCCCAACTATGGGATAAACATTGAGATAAACATATCTTGGCCCATGAACCGACACCTAATCATGCACTTTACCAACACATATGATAGGTAAACCGAAGATAGGTTTGACCCACCATAAGAAACAATGAACATGTTGTTTATATGTACATATTAGACCTAGTTTGGAGAGTGTAAGTTCCTCAGATTGTTATTGTTGGATTATTGAGAGGGGGCGTGAATCAGTAATAGAGCAACCTAATCCTTTTTAACCATAAAATGTGAGTGTTATATCAATGTAGCATTATCATCCAATAGTTGCAGAGTAAATAAACAATGAACAAATGAGCAATCATACACATACATAGTACACCAGTGTTTTTATGTGGAAACCCAAATCGAGAGAAAACCACAAAATGATTTTTCTTATATGTCTTTAAGAATTACATTCATTGGAAGTGCCAACTTCCTTTGTTTTCCAGCTGCAATTGGAAGGAGGCTCCAACCCCCTAGTTTCTCAGGCTACAACCTGAGGGAAGCTCCAACTCCCCAATTCTTTGGCTACAACTAGAAGGAGGCTACAACCCCCTATGTTCTCCGGCTACAACCACCTATCCTTTCCCCTTCCAATTGCCCTGAAATACAAGTAGAATGATGGAACCACTGTCACACTATCACTGTGAGATACACTACTATAAACTTGTACTAATCAACCTGCACCAAACAACCTATAATAACCTGTACCAATAACATGTGCCAACATGTACCATACATCAACCTGTACCTCAACCTGCACCATAAACAATTGCATCAACCATGCACCAAACCTGTACAAATAACCTGTCACAATAACCTGTCCAAACAACTTGTCTCATCAATATTATCGACCAAATCGGATCTACTCACCAAGATCAATCACCAAGACAACTCTCAACCCTATGCACAATATCACCAAGATGTGCATCAACCAATCATGACACAACAACTCAAATCATCACCGAGATCAATATGTACTTCTAATAATATACTAAGACAAGTATTCTACATCATCCATAAACCATGTGTCAACAATACTACTAACAAGTGCCTCCAACCATGTACCAGGTATGTACCAATCATGCATCGACTACTCATCAACTATGACTTATCAAGATGTACCAACATCATCAACTATACACCTCATGTATCTGCCAACTCATCAACTACTTGTCTCAACCATGTACCCAACATGTAACTCAACCAAAATCCCTCATCAATTTCATCATCCAAATCTGATTTGTAACTCTGTAACAGACCTAGTGTATATGATCACATACCTACAAATCTTCCTGAACTTTAACAACAAGAGACTAGCATTTTCATCAAACTTTACTTTAGTCTCACATGACTAATTTTGGATTAGTCAACAACCCTAACTTGCAATAATCATAACTATGTACCTATAATGAATAAAGATCTGAAAATGGTACACAAATTACAATGTTCTTCAGTGTTTTTTATGCAATTCCTCTAGGTTTCACTACTTGGAACCTCTCAGAAAAGGAGTTATGGAAAAAATGGCATACCTTGTTGAATTCTGGCTTATTCTAGAGAGAGAACTTGTAGAGACTTCCCCGCACAAAATATTTGTTGTATGGATCTGAAAATGGTACACATAATACTACAAATTGTACTCTAACCAATACAATTATTCTTACTGAATTTGGATCTGCTATGAAGAAGTTATGATTTTTTTACCCAAAACACATGTTTTAGACTAGTTTCAGGACTAGCCACAAACCCTATTCTTCACATAGTGTAACTCCGAAAATACAACGACCCACAAGTTGAAATGTTTATCACAACTACTTGGATATGTTTCCTCAACGAACTCCATATTTCACAGTCCGAATCATTCTAGAAAAAACATTATTGCGAAAATGGTGAGATGACCTGTAAATAACATACCTTAGAAAGCATCATCAAAAGAATTTATCCTCCCTTGAATTTCATCCTTATTTACTTCACCTTCCCTCTGAAATTTGACTTAGATATACTTTGGTTACCTCAGTCACTTGTAGATATTCAATATGCTCAAGTGTAATTAAAATGAGAGACCCTTGCCTCTTATTTATATTTTTATGTAGCTTCCTCAAGAGGTTACCTTCTAACCATCTTAAACCACTTTCGTTATTTTAGGGATAACCCACTTCTAACCACTTGTCCACTTAGTAATTTCTTCATTAAATTTATTATTTAAATAATTTCTTTTGTATCAAATTTGACTTATAGTACACTCATCACTTCACTTTATTATTTAAATAATTTCTTCTTTGCAACCACTTTGACTACTTTGACCTTTTGGGGCTTCTAGATGACTCATGAGGGTTCTCCAGCTTCACATGGCCATAACTCTCTAACCGTGAGGAGTTATGTGACGTTACACATACCACCGAAAATGGCATGACATGTACTATCCATCTAGAATAATCTTACCTTCAAATATATTAAAACTCATACCATTATACATCAAACAAACTTGGGTCCATTACCCAAACCTTTGTGCTACCAGAATTCGCTACCTGGCTTTCTTCAAGGGTTGACATCAATGAAAACCAACCCAATTAATCAATAGTTATTTCCAATGAGAGATACAAAGAGTCTTATTGAGATTTATTCATCATGCATCTATGTTACTGTTGTTATCTAAATTGAGCACCTAGGGTTGTTAATGTTACTACCCACTTTTCTAATGGTTGTAGCACAACTACCAGGTGTAACAACATTTCATCCCTACAATATGGTTCCTAGTTCCTTGATAGATGTCGTAAGACTGATCATATTATAAGTATTTCATGATGGATCTCCCATAAAATTCTAAGTAATTTATGATCCATGATGCAACATCAAAGGATGCCATATACCATGAGCTTGTACAAATGCCCTAGTTATCTAATAGTTTGTCACACAAAAATCCAATTGTTTCTTCTATGTTGTCAAGTACCCTTGTGGCACAACACCTATGGTGAGAAAAATAATTATTTCATTCAAATAATTTGGTACTATGTCATGTCACCAAACATGTGCTAGGTCACATATTCTCAAAGTTGAGACCCTGTGAGATAAACCCATTGCATTATATCTTGACTACCAAGGACATCTGGCAGGAAGTGCAGACTTGGTGCAATATCAACACCATCAACACATACATAGATGAATTCTTCCTCTTTCTAAAGAAAAAGAAAAGTGAAGACAATGATGAATTCCAAAGGATTCTCATCATGGTCCATGACCCACTACTCCTCTTGACCATTATTTCACAAAATAAACACAAAGACCTGATGGAATGAAACTCACCAAGTCAACGGTTCCTCAATATGAGTCTCAATTTTTGTTATATTCCCAGTTGCAAGTTGCATCCCAAACCATTTCAGGGACTCTTGGCCAATTCCTCCTCAGGGAATAAAAGCCTAACGGAGCAACATTTTTGAGTTACATGAGATGTTGAAAGCTTGTTTAGGCATGGAATAGGTGACTACATTATCCATCTGCTACCAATAGACGGTTTCATAAATTGGGCCCCTTAATCCAAATGTTGTATTGCTTCAAATTGAGCAAAACACTAGTTCTCGAAATCAATGAGTAAATCAACTTCTGAGGCATGGCACTCAGGAGTAAGAGGTGATCTAGCTGAAATCCTATCCCAGTAATCCATCAGAGTCGACAGTTCCTCAATCTGAGTCTTAGTTTTCTTCTTATGCCCATTTGCAAGTCACATCCCAAACCATTTCAGGGACTCTTGGCCAATTCCTCCTTAGGGCATAAAAACCTAACAAAACAACATTTTTTTAGTTTCGTGAGATGTTGCAAGCTTGTTTAGGCATGGAATAGGTGACCACATTATCAATCCACTCCCGAGGGAAGGTTTCATAAATTGGACCCTTTAATCCAAATGCGACATTGCTTCAAACTGAGCAAAAGACTAGTTCTCGAAATCAATGAGTAAAGCAAATTTTGAGGCATGGCACCCGAGATTGAGGGGTGATCTAGCTGAAATATTATTCCAGGATTCCAAAGGAGATGATGGTTCCTCAATCCGAGTCTTTTTTTTCGTGATATGCCCAGTTGAAAGTCGCATCCCAAACCATTTCGGGGACTCTTGGCCAATTCCTCCTTAGGGCATAAAAACCTAACAGAGCAACATTTTTGAGTTTCATGAGATGATACAAGATTATTTAGGCATGGAAAAGGTGACCACATTATCCATCTTCTCTTGAGGGATGGTTTCATAAATTGGACCCCTTAATCAAAATGATGCATTTCTTCAAATTGAGCAAAACACTAGTTCTCAAAATAAATGAGTAAAGCAACTTCTAGGCATGGCACCCGAGAGTGAGGGGTGCTCTAGTTGAAATCCTATCCAAGGAATCCAACAGATTTGACGGTTCCTCTATCCGATTCTTGGTTTTTGTTTTATTCCTAGTTGCAAGTCACATTCCAAACTATTTTAGGGACTATTGGCCAATTTCTCCTTAAGGCATAAAAACCTAACGGAGCAACATTTTTGAGTTCTGTGAGATGATGAAAACTTGTTTAGGCATGGAATAGGTAACCACATTGTCCATCCGTTCCTGAGACATGGTTTCATAAATTGGATCCCTAAATCCAAATGATGCATTGCTTCTTATTGAACAAAAACCTAGTTCTCAAAATCGATGAAAAAACAACTTTCAAGGCATTGGACCTGACAGCGAGGGATGCTCTAGCTGAAATCCTATCCCAGTAATCCATTTGAGTCGACGGTTGGTCAATATGAGTCTTGATTTTCGTTATATTCCCAGTTGCAAGTCGCATCCCAAACCATTTCAGGGACTCTTGGCCAATTCCTCCTTAGAGCATAAAATCCTAACGAAACAACATTTTTGATTTCCGTGAGATGTTGCAAGATCATTTAGGCATGGAATAGGTGATCACATTGTCCATCCACTCCCGAGGCATGGTTTCATAAATTGGACCCCTAAATCCAAATGTTACATTGCTTCTTATTGAGCAAAATCCTAGTTCTCAAAATCAATGAAAAAAACAACTTCTGAGGCATTGGACCCAGGAGTGGGGAGTGCTCTAGCTTAAATCCTATGCCAGGAATCCAAAGGAGACGACGGTTCCTCAATTCGAGTCTCTATTTTCGCTATATGCCTAGTTGCAAGTCTCATCCCAAACCATTTCAGGGACTCTTGGCCAATTCCTCCTCAGGGCATAAAAACCTAATGGAGCAACATTTTTGAGTTCCTTGAGATGTTGCAAGCTTGTTTAGGCATGGACTAGGTGACCACATTATCCATCCTCTCCCCGAGAATGGTTTCATAAATTGGACCCCTTAATCTAAATGTTTCATTGATTCAAACTAAGCAAAAAACTAGTTCTCAAAATCAATGAGTAAAGAAACTTCTGAGGCATGGCACCCGAGAGTAGTCCATCGAAGTCGATGGTTCCTCAATCTAAGTCTCAATTTTTATTTTATGTCCAGTTGCAAGTCGCATCCCAAACCATTTCGGGGACTCTTGGCCAATTCCTCCATAGGGCATAAAAACATAATGGAGCAACATTTTTCAGTTCCGTGAGATGTTGCAAGCTTGTTTAGGAATGGACTAGGTGACCACATTTTCTATTGGCTCCCAAGAAATGGTTTCATAAATTAGACCCCTAAATGCAAATTTTTCATTGCTTCTTACTAAGCAAAACCATAGTTCTCCAAATCGATGAAAAACTAACTTCTGAGGCATGGGACCTGGGATTGAGGGGTTATCTAGCTAAAATCCTATCCCAGGAATCCAACAAAGATGATGGTTCCTCAATCCGAGTCTTGGTTTTCATTATATGTCGAGTTGCAAGTCACATCCCAAACCATTTCGGGGACTCTTGGCCAATTCCTCCTCAAGGCATACAAACCTAATGGGGCAACATTTTTGAGTTCCATGAGATGATGCAAGCTTGTTTATGCATGGAATAGGAGACCACATTATCCATCTACTCTCGAGGGATGGTTTCATAAATTGGACCCCTTAATCCAAATACTACATTGCTTCAAATTGAGCAAAAACACTAGCTCTCGAAATCAATGATTAAAGCAACTTCCGAGGCATGGCACCTGGGAGTGAGGGGTTCTCTAGCTGAAATACTATCCCAATTATCCATCAGAGTCAATGATTCCTCAATCTAAGTCTCGGTTTTTGTTTAATGCCTTGTTGCAAGTCGCATCCCAAACCATTTTAGGGACTGTTGGCCAATTCCTCCACAAGGCATAAAAACCTAACGTAGCAACATTTTTGAGTTTCGTGAGATGTTGCAAACTTGTTTAGTCATGGAATAGGTGACCACATTGTCCATCCTCTCTCGAGGCATGGTTTCATAAATTGGAACCCTAAATCCAAATGTTGCATTGCTTCTTATTGAACAAATTCTTAGTTCTCAAAATCGATGAAAATAACAACTTTCGAGGCATTGGTCTCAGGAGTGAGGGGTTCTCTAGTTGAAATCCTATGCCATGAATCCAACGGAGATGATGATTTCTCAATCTGAGTCTCGGTTTTCATTATATACCCAGTTGCAAGTCACATCCCAAACCATTTCATGGACTCTTGGCCAAATCCTCCTCAGGGCATGAAACCTAACGTAGAAACATTTTTGAGTTTTGTGAGATGATGTAAGCTTCTTTAGGCACATAATAGATGACCAAATTTTCCATCTGCTCCCGAGGGATGGTTTCATAAATTCGACCGCTTAATCCAAATGCTGCATTGCTTCAAACTGAGAAAAACACTAGTTCTCAAAATCAACAAGTAAAGAAAATTATGAGGCATGGCACCCGGATGTGAGGGGTGATTTAGTTGAAATCCTATCCCAGTAATCCATCAAAGTCAATGGTTCCTTAATCTAACTCTCGATTTTCATTTTATGCCCAATTGCAAGTCGCATCACAAACCATTTCAGGGACTCTTGGCCAATTCCTCCTCAGGGCATAAAAACCTAACATAGGTACATTTTTTAGTTCCGTGAGATGGTGCAACATTATTTAGGCATGTACTAGGTGAACACATTGTCCATCTTCTCTCGAGGCATGGTTTCATAAATTGGAACCCTAAATCAAAATGTTGCATTGCTTCTTACTGAGAAAAACCCTATTTCTCAAAATCAATGAAAAAAGCAACTTCTGAGGCATTAGATGTAGGAGTGAGGGGTGCTCTAGCTGAAATCCTATGCCAGGAATTCAATGGAGACAACAATTCCTCAATTAGAGTCTCATTTTTTGTTATATACCCAGTTGCAAGTCGCATCCCAAACCATTTCGAGGACTCTTGACCAATTCCTCCTTAGGAAATAAAAACCTAACAGAGCAACATTTTGGAGTTCTGTGAGATGTTGCAAGCTTCTTTAGGCATGGAATAGGTGACCAGATTTTCCATCCACTTCCGAGGCATGGTTTCATAAATTGGACCCCTAAAACCAAATATTTCTTTGCCTCTTACTGAGCAAAACCCTAGTTCTCAAAATCGTTGAAAAAAACAAATTTAGAGGCTTGGGACCCAGGAGTGACAGGTGCTTTGGATGAAATCCTATGCCATGAATCCAATGGAGATGACGGTTCCTCAATTTGAGTCTCAATTTTATTTATATGCCAAGTTGCAAGTAGCATCTCAAACCATTTCGGGGACTCTTGGTCAATTCCTCCTCATGGAATAGAAACCTAACAAAGCAGCATTTTTGTGTTTCGTGAGATGCTACAAGCTTGTTTAAGCATGGACTAGGTGACCACATTATTGATCCAATCTGGAGGGATGGTTTTATAAATTGGACCCCTTAATCCAAATGCTGCATTGCTTCAAACTGACCAAAACACTAATTCTCGAAATCAATGAGTAAATAAAATTTCGTGGCATGGAACCTGAGAGTGAGGGGTGATCTAGATGAAATCCTATTCCCGTAATCCATCGGAGTCAACGGTTTCTCAATCCAAGTCTCGGTTTTCTTTTTATTCCCATTTGCAAGTCACATCCCAAACCATTTCAGGGACTCTTGGCCAATTCCTCCTCAGGGCATAAAAACCTAACAAAGAAACATTTTTGAGTTCCATGAGATGTTGAAAGATTTTTTAAGCATGGACTAGGTGACCACATTGTCCATCCGCTCCTGAGGCATGGTTTCCTAAATTATACCCCTAAATCCAAATGTTTCATTGCTTCTTACTCAACAAAACCCTAGTTCTCCAAATCAATGAAAAAAATAATATCTGAGGCATGGGACCAGGGAGTGAGGGTGTAAATTCTAACCTTGTACAATATCTACTGCAAACTGATATTCAGAAAAGAACAGAAAAGATACAATGGCAAATACAAACATTACACAGAGATTTTTCACCTGGAAACCCAAACCGGGAAAACCAGCATATATTATA
>ML790568.1:722462-734381 GCA_009831015.1 Picea engelmannii
AGTTTTAATTATAGATGATGATCATGTTATAATCATTATCTTGTTATTTTATATATATTGTATGTTATATATTTTATTTAGATGGAGATTTAATAAGTATAATGATGTTGTTAGTTTGTATGGATGTCCAATTCCCTAAAAATTCTTTATAAAAACTATCATATAAAATACTTCAAATGCAATATGATTTACCCTATAATAATATAAGTTTTTTAAGATGCATGATATATTTAACTAATTAAATTGAAATAAAAAAATTAAATTACTAAATGGAAGTTAAAAAGGACACAACATGAGTTGTTAAAATGGAAGCAAAATGTGGCTCTAAAATGGAAGTAAAACTCGACATTAAATTTGAAGCCATACTTGGAGCTATTTCTGGATCTAAGTAAGAAGCTAAATTGATTGCTTAACAAGAAGCAAAACTAGATGCTAATTAAGAAGCAAATCTCAACACTAGAAGGAAGCAAACCCTGAACCTAAAAAAGAAGAAAAACCAAACGCTAAAAATGAAGCAAACCTTGGAACTAAAAGGAAGAAAACCTTGGAACTAAAAGGAAGCAAACCATGGAGCTAACAAGGAAGAAATTATGGAAGCAAAAAAAGATGAAATAATGGAAGCACATCTTGGCGTTGATTTGGAAGCCAAACTAGAAGCTATTTCGATGATACACTAGAAGGAAAACATGAAGCATGATTGGGAGCTAAACTAGGCGCCACACCTAGAGCTATACTAGGCGCTAAACTAGGAGCTAAATTAGGCACTACAACTGAAGCTAAACTAGGCGCTAAACCAGGAGCTAAATTTGGCGCCACACCTGGAGCTAAACTAGGCGCTATACTACGAGCTAAAGCAAGAGCTAAACTAGGTGCTAAAACAGGAGCTAAACTAGGAGCTACACGTGGAGCTAGACTAGGTGCTAAAACAAGAGCTAAACTAGGAGCTACACATGGAGCTAAACTAGGTGCTAAACCAAGAGCTAAATTAGGCGCCACATCTGGAGATAAACTATTAGCTAAACCAAGAGATAAACTAGGTGCTAAACCAGGAGCTATACTAGGAGCTACACCTGGAGCTAAACTAGGTGCTAAACCAAGAGCTAAACCAGGAGCTAAATTAGGCGCCACACTTGGAGATAAACTAGGCGCTAAACTAGGAGCTAAACCAGGAGCTATTTTGGGCATTATTTAGGGAGCTATATCTCATGTTAGGCGTTAATCTAGGCACTAAATCGAGAGCAAAATTGGGTGCTAAATCAAGATCAAAACTAGGTGCTAAAGCAACTGCAAAACCTAGCACTAAAGAGGGAGCAAAACTGGGTGTAAAAGAGGGAGACAAAACTAGGCGCTAAATCTGGTGCCCAGGTGAACACGTCGTTTAGCACTGGGTTTTGCGCCATCCCATCGCCCCAATTCATGCAGTCAAATGCACTAAATTATGGTAGTAAAATAGGCGCTAATGGCATGTTTTGTTGTAGTGTTCTCCCCCTCTCAATAAGGCTATGACCTCAAAGCCAATTTGATATTTTGAAACCATGTACAAAAATTTCTTTAGTTCTGAGTTCCAAATCATGCATCATATTCATCAATCAAATCCAAGTTGTCATATTTTAATGATAATCACTTTAACTTCAATTATTATATGATTATCATCTGCATCATCAATGAAAAAAAGTCAGTTTAATACTATCCAAATCCTTAGCATTCTCGAATCAAAATCACAATATCATTGTCAATTTATCGAATCAAAATTGTCAAAGATTGTGAATAATCTATATCAATTCTAGTCTTTACAACATTAGTATAGATCCACTTCTAACAAGGTGGAGTAGCTACTCATCCTCTGAGGTGATTCGAAGTGTCGAGAGTCCAAAGGTAATGATGTTACCATTCTCATTCAGCATGTAAGAAATAATTTCCCAAATGAGATGGTACGTGACGCATAGCGTGATGTTGTTTCCCTTATCCTTTTATCATATATCAGTCATATGTAATCACCTATTATCAAGTAATCATCCTTCATGTTCTTGAGTTTCCTTAGCATTATTAGTGTACAATCAATATTGTAGGATCGACAATTTGAAATCCCACACCAATATATCTAGATGTCATTACTTTCAAGTCATCAATACTATGAAAAAAATCACATATATTATCAAATGCATTAATTCCCATTGAATCTTTATCTGTGAACAACATAATTAATGAGTGAAGTTGTAGATTGATCAATATTGTCTATATTACTACTTATGTGAATCATGGTCATTAGGCCACTAATATCATTAGGGAAACTAATAAGTTGTTGTCATGATAAATATCATTAATACCCACACAACATTATCAATTGTTTAATTCTAATGTTGTTGATTCATAGTTAACTCCACCAGATCATCATCAATCTACTTGTGCATCAACATAATTATCATCGTCAATACTCAAATGGATCATACATTATCGATACTATCCACTTATTGAATTTCATCACGATTTATCTATTTGATAACATTTCCATATCATCTAACCATTACGATCATTATTGACCCAAAAATAATCAATAACGAGTCATAATATTACCAATGCTGCCGGTATCCGGAAACTAGCATAAGTGGGGAGCAAATAACAGTTATACGATAATACATAAAGGAAAGTAGCATCTGTCCTGCCCGGAGGAAACTAGGACATATGCTTATGGTCCAGATGAACATAAAACAATTACACAATAAAACTAAAAACCAGGAAATTATAAAAACCTAGGCACCCGATGACCTGTCGCCTTCGCCAGTCTGGCAAGTGGTCCCCACTGGAATGGAAAAATCTTGCGCACACAGGGGGCACTTCCGCTGAGCTGGAGCACCGGAGAACGCGTCGAGGAGCAGGTCCATGCGCTGGCCCATGAGGAGGGCCCTATGTTCCAGGTCCGACATGTGGCCTCGGAGCTCGAACACCAAAGCCAGGTGCTCGTCGCTGAGGAGAGAGACATGCATTCCGCCACCCAAGCCACTAGGGGGAGCAATAATCAATTATGTTGCCTCACCAATGCCAACCACGAGCTCCCTCTGCACTGCTTCAACCTCTGCATCCACAGTCTTCTTGTCACCAGCTGCTTGCAAGTCGCCTGGCCAGGGAATTTCTTCGACAATGCAGCCGGGGAAGTCGTCTTCCCTAGCCAAAACGCGTTTGGTACCCTCCCAGCTGGTCCTCTCCATGGCACGGGGCTTCTCAACACTCAGCAGGTCCCCCATAAACGGGTCCTCCTCCACGACGCAAGTGGGAATGATCTAGATGGATATTGGGGGCCACCCACCTTTTCCAAATGGCTCAAAACAGTTTTCTGGCCATTTTGGCAATTTACTATTTTTAGCAGGTTTTCACTTCCGGGGCCATTTTGAGGGCCTAAATGAAGTTTTTTCGAGATCGAGGTTCTCAATGATATTTGAAGGCATATTTGAGCCCCCAAAATGAATCTCCTCGACGATACCTTTCCAACGAGCTATCACACGCCTAAAATGGAGATCGTATGCAAAAGTTACGACCTCGGGAAGTTGATGCACCAACTTACCCAAACGGGGCCCACATGACTTTTGGCGCTTCATCTCCTAGGGTTAGGTTTTTGGATGTCTAGGACCAGAGCCTCATTGTAACCATCTTCTTGCGAATGTGAGTAGCCATCACATCTCTTCTCAGAGATAAGCTGCCACCATTCTAGCGAGTCTTTCACTCTGTATTTTTATAGTCTCTATACATTTCTTTGATGAATAGAAATTGTGTATTACTGTATATCTGTGTTTATGGTTGCATCTCTGATACATTTATGTTATATTATTGAATATCCGCAATATCTCTGTGCATTTCTTTATTATATCTCCGCTCTCATTTCGTGCCGAAAATAATCTGGATCAGGGAAACACATCCTCGGTCTCGGCCTCCTTATTGTCACTCGGCTTAAATGACGTGTCTACCCTGCTACAACCAAATCTCGGTTCTGCAATAGTGTCGAGCAACGCCCATCTCTCAGCTCGAGCCTTCTTCCGAGGAATGGAGGACGCCAAAGCCAGAGCGTGTTCTAATTTCTCCTTCTGTCACCGCTACGCCTTATGGGCGTCCCAGGCTGAACCCCGGTGAGGCCTGCCTCACTTTCTAGCCATTGTATCCGGGGGGTGAAGGCAAGTGCCAAGCAGTTGCAGTGCTAAGTTATAAGTCCAGGACGAGAGCGGTTGCAGGTGCGAAGTGCGAGCAGACCGACTTTGTCGTGGCACACGCAAAGGCAAACAGCCCTGGAAATCCTTATCAGAGTGAAAAGAAAAGGTGGTGAACATCTAAGCGAAGAGCGTAGACGAAGCAGGAGCATTCCCGCTCTTCCCGGGCTCATAAGAAAACACATAACCAGACACCAGAGTCATTTGTCCTCCCATATCCTCTTTCAATCTGAATGCGCAGGGGGTGTAAATGGTCGCGCGAGGGAGGAGTCCCTCCATCGTATGGCCTCTGTTATGGCCGTCCACCATCGTAAATGTTGATGTGTGGGTGGCGGCCATCAACAATTAAACCCAAGCTTAGTGTTGATCCTGGTGTCACCACCACGGTGCCGCATGTCACCCCATCCGGGGCATTTTAATATTAAATCTTATTTTGAATGAAAATTTACAATTCCTTAAATCAAAAAACTAAATTGTATGTCAAAAAGTATAAGCTAGATAGTAAAATAGAAATGGAGGTGAGTTTGTACCAGAAGTTAGAGTGATTGAAATTAAACCAGCCTTGTAATATTATGAACATAAACTAATATTGTAATGTGATGAACATAACCCCTAATAAATGGATCTTAATTTTGAAACATTTATATAATTAATCCTAATATGACTAAACCCAATAATTCCTTACACGAAACTCACAATGTCACGCTCATGAGCACACGTCACTATCTGAAGAGATTTGTCCCTTGTCACAATGTGACAAACATTTTCCAATGTCACATTATCAAAATCAGTTACTGAAGTTGCAATGTCTTGAACATCTCCTTATGTCATATTGTGAAAAACATCTCCCTACATTGCACTCTGTCGAACATCTCTTGACGTTGCATTTTGATGAACATTTCTCAACATCACAATCTCACGAACGTTGACCTATGTCACATTGTGACAAACATCTCCCAACGTCACATTGTCACAATCACTTACTGACATTGCAATGTGTCAACCATCTCTCAACATCACATTGTGGTGAACATTTCCCAATGTCACATTGTGATGAATATCTCCCAATGTCACATTGTGACAAGCCATGGTTTTACATAATCACCATGTCAAACCATATGAAACTCAACATAATCAACTAATGTTGAAATATGGTCACGGACAACCATGGTCAATGTTAACTACTGGTAATGTTGACCATGGTCAACCAATGTACATTATCAATTATCAATTTGGTCAACCATTCTCATTGTCATGGTCAACCATGGTTAATGATGGTCTTGGTCAACCATTCTCATTATCATGGTTGACCATGGTCAATGATGGTCTTGGTCAACCATTCTCATTTTCATGGTCGACCAAGGTCAAGGTTAACCACTACCATCCATTGTCAACCTTGGTCAACCATTCTCACAATCAACCATGGTCATGGTAACCATGGTTGTGGTAAACCATGGTTATGGTAAACCATGGTTGCGATCAACGAAGGTCATTATCAACAAGAAATTTGGCCAACCATGGTCATTTTCATGGTCAATCATGGTCATGGTCATGGTCATGTTCAAAAATTTCCCAATATCACAATGTTAGGAACTTTCCCTTGCCCACGCAATGTCGCAATAACTTACTAACATTGCATTAATGTGTTGAACATCTCTCGATGTCACATTATGACAAACATCTCCCAATGTCACAATGTGTCGACTATCTCTTGACATCACTTTGTGACAAACATTCCCCAACGTCCTAATGTCACAAACATTGTCCAACGTCAAAATTTGATGAACATACCTCATTGTCACATTGTGATGAGCCATGGTTTTACATAATCACCATGCTTAAGCATATGCAAATAGACATAGTGAACTAATGTCGAAATATGGTCATGAACAATAAGGGGGGAAACCATGGTCATCTATGAAAAAATATATCAACCATGGTTAACCATTGTCAACCATAGTCAACAAAAGTCAACCATGGTCATGGTCACCTAAATACAACCATAGTGAAGGTCATGCTCAACCATGGTCAACCATAGCCAACCATAGCAAACCAAATCCAACCAAGGTCTTCCAAAGTTAACCATGGTCATGGTCTGTGTCATGGACAACAACTGTCAACCATGGTTAACCATTTTCAACCTTGGTTAACCATAGTCAAGGTCAACCAAGGTTAACCATGGTCATGGTCATGCTCAACCATGGTCAACAATAGTGAAAAATAGTAAACCAAAGTCAATCGAAGTCTACAAAAGTTAACCATGGTCATGGTAAACCATAATTAACCATGGTCATAGTAAACCAAGGTCAACCACAACTAACCATGGTAATGGTCAACCATATTTAACCATGGTCATGTTCAAGCAAGGTCATGGTCATACCATCATTAATCATGATCAACCATGCTCAACCATAGTCAACAATTGTAAACCAAAGTCAACCAAAGTTAAGCATGGTCAACCATTTTAAGCCAGTGTATTATTGTAAACCAAAGTCAACCAAGGTCTACCAAAGTTAATGTATTACTTTATTAATGTATTAATATTTTATTAATGTAATACATTAATATATTTTCACATAAATGTATTAATACATTATTAATGTATTATTACTTTATTAATGTATGATTAATTTAATGTATTTATGTAAAAATGTATTATTAATATATTTTTAATTTATTAATGTAGTATTAATACTTTATCACTTTAATGTATTAATCTATTTTTTGATACTTTAAATTATTTAAATTATTTATGTAGGAATGCTTTAGGATTGTATTAATTAATAATATTTTAATACTTTATTAATGTATTAATTAATTAAGGAATTTGTGAAAGGATTAAAGTAATAATATATTATTAATGTATTAATACTTAATTAAATATGATTGTAATACATTAATGCATTAATAATACATTTTTTTTTTGTAAATAAAAGTAGATCCTTATATTAATGAAATCTGTAAGTTGTACAATGACAAGTGTGAGCCACCTATTCTGCCACAGATGGGAAACCAGAACAAGTGGCTCTTAGATGTTCTGAGTTTGACACACCATCTTGTATGCTAGAGCTGTTTGAACAAAATTGCTTAAACAAAATTTTGCATCCTATCTGCGTAAACAAAAATGTGTTTACAATATTTAGATGGTCTCTAAGACCAACTATTGATAGACCTGCTATTAACAAAACTACATAAACACTATAGGGGAAAACTGTGTGTTCTTCTATCCTTCTACTATAGTGAACTAAGAAATTAATCCTACAACTGGAATTGACGAAGAACCATAACTTGGAGACTTCACTCCATTGTCGAGCCTGGTTGTCCATGAATGTTGTGGATCGGGGTGAACCGTTGATTGCATGTTGGGCATCTGGTTCGTGCAGGAGCATCCACTAGTGTGTCGAACATGATGCCCATCCTTTGGCCAAGGATGCTTTGAGAGTGCATCTGATCATCCTGTTTCTTCCCGATTTCAAAGAGGAGTTGGAGGTGCTCCTCTGTGAGGCAATTTGAAAATTGTTGAGGTTGCTCATCCTCCTTTCCTTGCTGGAAACCTCTGTGGTGATCTCATTGGCATCCACTGCATTTTCTTCCAATTACCATCTTGGGGGGATTTCCTCCTCCACCATATAGCTACCATCACCATAGTAGGGGTCCTCTGGATTGAGTTTTTTGGGGGGGGGGCAAGAGATTGGTGGCCAGAGGAGAGCGCGCACACGAAGGTGGTGCCTCCTCCTTAACCGAGCTTAGGCCATGGAGAAATTGAGGGGTGGACGAAGGAATGTGTGCACATGAAGGTGACACTTCCTCCGTCATCGAGTCGAGAGAGGAATGGAGCTAAAGAGGAGTGGACAAAGGAGCCTCCTGCGACCTCTGTTTGGTGTGCCGAGGGCTTGTGAAATGTGCAATGAGAGGCAGTTAGGAAGGGGAGAGTCAATTGTGTCGAGAGAGGGTGCTGTAATAATGCGTGCTCCTCTTGGATTTCCCTCTTTCCTTGGGCATGCTAGGAAGAATATGGAGGTGAAGGGTTGTGGGAATGGAGGCATAGAGATGGTGCAGGGAAGAGCGGGAGAAGGCACTAGTGGAAATACATAGAAGGAACTTGTGAGGGCCAAGCAAGTATGGTAGGAAGAAGGTATTAGAGCCAGGGTAGGTGGCTAGAGTGCTCAAGAAAAACACACAGAGAGAAGCATTGCAGAGTCTCTTAGAAGAGTCGGAGAGCGAGCATGGAGGAATGCACCAGGGCAGATGGAGAATGGAGGAATACACCAAGACGAAAGCCCATTTATTGTTGCACACCCCTAAGTTGACAACCCCTCTTTCCATTGAATCCGAGTTGATAGCCAGCCTGGGCTTGGTACGCCTGGTCTGGCTTGCTTACGCAACCATTAACCCGGCTTGTCTAGCCAGGCACACTACAATAACTTTTCTCATGGTGTGAGCCATGGGGAAGTTAATGACTATGGGCTGGCGGCTGAAGTTAATAACTCCCCTAGCTGCTTGGTTCCATGTGTCCTCAGACTTTGTCCTATTGGCACCCCATCTGGGGGGCATTAATAATACATTAGTAATGTATTAATTAACTATTGGCACCTCACATGCTCAATGAATAGGGTGGCGCCTTCTGGGCTTGTGCCATCCATGTGACTAACACCTGACGCGCCCCTCTACTTTTACTTCCCCTAGATGATTGAATGTTGCATTCATTTCTACGAGCTTTGAGGTCGATGATCCAACGTGACATCCTCTGCATTTTCATCTAGGCGATGGAGGAACAACTCTGGCTGTCACCTCTACGGTTGTGTGACTGATCCAAGATATTTTCATCGTGACTTATAAAGAATTGCATTAAATGAGCATAAATTAAAGTGCACCATTAAAGAAGGGAAAACTAAAAAATGAAGAGACATAAGCATCAGATATGAACACAAAAACTTGATAATGGATTTCATCCCTGGTGGACTACATCTCTGGGTCCTACTCTCAAATGGGTAGGCTCTTTCATTAACTCAAAAAAACAATTTAGAAAAATACATAAGTATACCTCATTCTGGAATCAAGCTACATAAATAATGCTCAGATCAGAAAACAGAAAACACCACTAAATTCATGGCATCGAATTACCCAAAAACAACTGTCTCCATGCCTCGATTCGACTCTAGCACTCCCAGGCCCAAGAAGAATTCTCTCTCAGTTTTCATTCCCTATGAAACCTGCAATAATGATAGTCCTTGCCTCGAAAATCATGCATGTAGCCGTACAATCTGTGCCTCCTCCTCTTTGGCTGGGTAGATACTTGGCTTAAATAGCACCTGAGCAAATGGATTTACCAACATAATCGTTGGGTGAGTTGGTTGTTGGCGTTAATGTTAAGGCGTTACATGTGGGGAAGGTCCCAGGGTCAAGCCTATAGGCCTCCCCTTTTGGGTCTTGGTTACAACCTCTGCTATATTGGGTGGCCAACATCTAATCTTGGAGGATGTGCCAGATATGGTGGGACCTCCCCAGATTTGGAAAGGTCCATTTTATATATTTATTTTGGTTTTTGGTCACAGGCCCTTATTGGGCATTTCGGGGGTGCCACATGGTGCTCTCTGATTGGGCCACATGGCATCCTTGGATTGGCCCACTTGGCTACCCAATCATGTTGATGTCACCCCCATGTTAACTCTGTATAGGACATGTGGCACCTTCTGGGTGGTGCCATGTGGTGTTACCTGGGGGTGCCACGTGGCACTTTTCTACTGCTCCAAATGGAGCCCCAAAAATCCTATTGGCAGGTGACATGTGGTAGCCTCGGGTGCTGCCACATGGCATGTTGATATCAACAGTATTCATGATGATGTCATCCTACCATGTCAGTTGCTGACATCATGCGTATGGATGATGATGTGGCCCCTGTTGACATGCCTTGTTTGACCACAACTTTGTCCACGAATATATTTCAATCCGTAACTCCGTTTGATGAGCCATTTGTGCCGTTAGAAATCTTGCGACATAATCTTCACGATCATGCCATTTTCATTGAGTTTTGGGAACTTTGAATTTTTTCCCTTTCTCTGTCTGCTGGAGCCATTATGAGCGTCCTGAGTTGCCTTTGTGAGTTCTGAGTTGTTCTTATCATTCTATGGATCCTTTTTGGATCACGCCTTCCCACTGAGATATTTTTGGACCACCAAAAGCTTTTATCAATCAATAGGTAAGTGGGGGAAGAGTTCCCTCACTTTGTTCTTCTCAATCCACTTTTCCTTGTTTGGATGTGTGACTTTTAATCCTACTCGAAGATAATAAAAATCACCCCTGCATGAAGTCCTTGTCCTCCTGTCCAGGATGATATCTTCCTATACCTCATCCAAGTACTTAGGTGCAAACACATCAACTGAAGGTATTGAAACTTCCTCATCTTGATCCATAATCATGGGAGGCTAAAAAAGTTTCAAGTTCTCAACGTTCACAACTGAGTAAATATGCATGTAAGGTGGAAGATCTAGACGAAAATCATTGGTACCACTTTTCTCCAAGATAGTAAAGGGTACATAATGAATGGGCTTGATTTTCTTGCCTTCACCCTTTAATCTCTCCTTGCTGATGTGAAGCCATACCCGGTCTCCAACCTGGAACTAATGATCAACCATGTGCTTGTCATGTCGAGCTTTATACTGTGCTTGACTTTTCTCCAACTGTTCCTTGATTTCCTGGTGTATCTGCTGGATCCTCTGGATGAACTTACGGGCTCTATCCTTTGTTCGTTCTTCATTCACATCGACATCTCTCCTGTACATCAAGTCCAAAGGAACCTTTGGTAGGTACCCAAAACATGCTTCAAAAGGTGAACTCTGAGTGGATGAATGTAAAGCTCGGTTGTATGCATGTTGTACATAGGGTATATGTTCATCCTATAACTTGGGATGCTTGCTGCAGTAACATCGAAGCAAAAGTACCACTATTTGGTTTGCCACTTCTATCTGTCCATCGATCTGTGGATGGAAAGAAATGCTCCTCTTCAATTTGGTGTCCATCATTCTCCACAAGCTAGTCCAAAAGTCCCCATGGAATCGAGTATCTCTATCCAAGACGATGGGTGTGGGTAATCCAAAGTGAACCCAAACATACTGAAAGAAGAGATTAGCAGTCTGCTCAATAGTGATCTTCTTTTTACATGGCATCAAGATACACATCTTGCTGAACCTATCGACTACAACATACAAATAATCATGACCCCCTTTGGTCATTGGTAAACCCCCTACAAAATCCATGGAGACACTTTCCCATGATGGGATGGAACAAGAAGTGGTGAGTATAGACCCAATTTTCTATTAGTGGGCTTACATGTAGAACACATCACACACCCCTTTACATATTTAGTTACAATTGCTTTCATTTGAGGTTAGTAACAAAACCTCAGGAAATGAGCCATAGTTTTTCCTACCCCAAAATTCCCAGACACAAGAGAAGTGTGAGCTTCTCGTATTACATGGACTTGTTCACTTGTAGGAATATATAACTTTCCAAGATGGTAGAGTATTTTCCCCTACACACATTAGTTCTCTATCTGTGCACCAAGATTTAGCTTTGTATATACTTCTTTAAAATCTTCATTGATGGCATATTGTTCTACATAGCTATCATGAGATAAACAAGTATTCTTCAAAACAATAGAAGCAACAATAGGAGGTCTAGAAAGCATATCAACTACCTTGTTACTTGTACCCTTTTTGTACTT
>ML790568.1:734431-744654 GCA_009831015.1 Picea engelmannii
CTTTATCATATGTAGGATAGTTAACAACAACTTGGTTAAAAGTTTCAGAGTGGTAATAGATAGGAGTACGGTATTGCATCAATACTGCACCCATGGCATATCCGTTGGCATCTGTCTCGATCTAAAAAGGCTGTTGAATATTTGACAGTGCTAATATTGGTGCAGTACTGATATTCTCCTTCAAAATGTTGAAATATTTTTGTTGCTTTCCTTGCCACTGAAAAGTGTTCTTCACACTGGTTAAGGTATGCAAAGGAGCTTCTATAAAGGAGAAGTTGGTAATGAATCTCCTCCAATATTGGACTTCACCTAAGAAACTTTGAACTTCAATTACACTCTTTGGCTCATGCCATTTGACAATTACATCAATTTTTGAAGGATCAATTTTCAATTGTCCTCCTCCTACAATGTCACCTAAGTACACAAGTGTAGTCTTACCAAATTCACATTTAGACAGTTTTACATATAGCTTTTCCCTTTGCAAAGTATCTAATACTTGCTTTACATGCCTCACATGCTCATCCCAAGTCCCGCTAAAAACAAGAACGTCCTCTAAATATACAATCACAAAGTCATATAGGAAAGGCCTGAATACATCATTCATCACACGCATGAAAGTTGCTAGAGAATTACAAAGCCTAAATGACATAACTAACCACTCAAAAAATCCATGTTTGGTTTTAAAGGAAGTTTTCCATGCATCCTATTCTACAACTTCAATTTGATGATATCCACTGCGCAAATCCAACTTAGTGAAATAAATAGCATTCTTCAATTGATCAAGTAAATCATCTATGCAAGGAAGAGGGTATAGAGTTTTCACCATGATTTTATTTAAATCCCGATAGTAGACACACATTCGCCATGTGCCATCCTTCTTTGGCACCATCATGATTGTAGAACCATAAGGAGATGAATTGGGCCCGATGACCCTTTGATCCAATAAGCCCTATACCTACTTCTTGATATTTTTCATCTCCACAACTGACATCCTGTACATGCCCACATTAGGAAGAGGAGAATCATGCTGAAGATGTATCTCATGTTGGATTTCCCCCTTAGGGGGAAATACATGTGGTTCCTGAAAAATATCATCATACATAGAAACGATATCAATTAATTCCTTTTTATGAGATGGATCACACCCTTGGAAAGCGTCGGATGTCCCGACATCTTTCTCTCTGAAGACCATGAGTACATATCTCTTATTAGTGTTTATGAGTCTTTTCATTTGCCCTATACTAACAAGTGTTGTATTCACCCTCATGCTGTGAGATCTAACAACATATTCCACTCCCCCTTTAGTAATGTGGTATTTTTTCTCATGACGAAAGAAGATTGATTTTCTATCATAAAGATAAGGACTTCCCAACACTATGCCACATATATCAAATGATACAACATCCAAATCCACTTCATCAATCAATTTTGAAGCAATAGAAAATTTGATCCTACATTTTTTGGTGACATTAAGTTTTTCTTTATCACATACCCAACCAAGAGGATAAGGCTTCAGATGTCATTTCGTTTCAAGACCCATCTTCTTGACAAGTGCTTCAGATATTAAGTTTACCTGGGAACCCAAATTAAATAATGTATCTATCTTAGTATGTTTAGATACAATTTTTATATGAAATAACTCATTCCTCTTTTGTTCATCAACATGAAATTCATCATTGGAACTTGAACTATTATGAAGAGAATCTTTACCTTGTACTCCAACCGCTGTGATCTTTCCTTCATCTCTTGAATCAGAACCAAGATCTTTCTGCACTGTAGCAACGGTCTTTGTATTCCCCTTTCCACCAAACTATTTCGATTTCTTTTCTAGATGCAGTTTCCAACAATGTTCTTCATCGTGACTACTCTTCTTGCAATGAGTGAAATATGGTTTTCCTTCTTCTCTCATTAATGTAGCGGTCTTCTTTTCCTTCCTTTTAAACTTCTTAAAAGTTTTTTGTGGAAAATTGGAAGGTTTCTTTGTGGGATCTTCTTGAACATGTTTCCTGCTATTCTCAAGGTGAGTGGATTGCACACAAACTTCGTAAAGACTAGTGGGGTTAAACAAGAGAAAAGTATGATGAATATAATTGTGAAGTACACCAATATAGTTCATTAAAGTTTCATAAGAATCCAAAGGAATGTTCAATGCAAGATATTTCTTCCTAAATTCTTCTGTGAAACTTTGGACAATTTGACCTTTACTTTGCCTTAAAGTTTTCCATTCCATGATTTCTTTATGTAAATACCCTAATGGATAAAATTGCTTCCTTATCGCTGATTTAAATTCTGACCATGAGGAAAGAAGATTACCATACTTACTTCTGTCCTGAAGCTTGATTTCCCACCATACGAGAGCGGTGCCTTCCAACCAAAGAGAATATAGTTGCACTTTAACCTCCTCTTCATCAATATGCTAGACATGACAATACACTTCAACCTGTTGGATCCAATTATCTAGCTTTTCATGATTAACATCTCCATTAAACATAGGTAAAGTAAATTTTACATCAAGCTTTAATAATGGTTTCTTAAAAGAGGCTTTATGGATAGAATGATGAGAATGATGAGAATTATCAGAGGAAGAAGAACTAGAACTCGAAGGTGAAGACAAAGTCTCATGAGGATCTCCACCAACCCCTTGGTTTACCGAAGCATCATCATCTGCATGTGCTTCATTTTTCTTCCCTTTCTTCTTCATCTTCTTCTCGTAATCTCCATACATTCGTTCTACCGTTTTTGACATGCAATAAAAGACCATGTGAAAGTTTTTCTCTTGTTCATCACGCTTTTCCTCTTCTGCCATTTTCTTCCTTCGGGATGCACGCCCAACTTTAGGATTGAAAGTCTTAAGAGTTCCTTTACCTTGCTTATGTTTGGCCCTAGTAAGCATTCACACTCAACAATTCAAGTCAAAGACGACTTCTCTGATACCAACATGATCCATGATATTTTCATTGTGACTTATAAAGAATTGCATTAAATGAGTATAAATTAAAGTGCACCATTAAAGAAGGGAAAACTAAAAAATGAAGAGACATAAGAATCAAACATAAACACAAAAAATTGATAACGAAGTTTGTCCTTGGTGGACTATGTCTCCGGGTCCTACTCTCATATGGGTACGCTCTTTCATTAACTCAACAAAATAATTTGGTAAAATACATAAGTATACCTCATTCTGGAATCAAGCCATATAAATAATGATCAGATAATAAAACATACAAAACCACTAAATTCGTGGCATTGAATAACCCAAAAATGACTGTCTCCACGCCTTGATCTGACTCTACTACTCCCAGGCCCAAGAAGAATTCTATCTCAATTTTCATGCCCTCTACAACATGCAATAGTGACTGTCCTTGCCTCAAAAATTATGCCCACAATTGTATGGTCCAACTCCTCCTCTCTGGCTGGCTAGATACCTGGCTTAAACAACACCTGGGCGGATGGATTTACCAACAGAACTGTTGGGCGAGTTGGTTGTCAATGTTAATGTTAAGGCGTTACATGTGGAGGAGGTCCTGGGGTCAAGCCCGCGGGCCTCCCATTTTGGGTCTTGGTTACAATCTCCACTATATTGGGTGGATGAATTTTAATATTGTCGGATGCGCCAGATATGACGAGACCTCCCTATATTTGGCAGGGTCTGTTTTATATATTTGTTTTTGTTTTTGGTCACGGGCCTTCATTGGGCATTTTTGGGGTGCCACATGGCACCCTCTGATTGGGCCATGTGGAATCCTTGGATTTCCCCACCTAGCTACCCATTCATGCTGATGTCAGCTCCACGTCAACTCTATACAGGACATGTAGCGCCTTCTAGGTGGTGCCACATGGTGTTACCTAGGGGTTCCACGTGGCACTTTTCTACTGGTCCAAATGGAGCCCCAAAAATCCTATTGGTGGGTGACACATGGTAGCCTATGGTGCTGCCACATGGCATGCTGATGTCAGTAGTTGTCATGTTGATGTCACCCTACCATGTCAGCTGCTGATGTCATGTGTACAGATGATGATGTGGCCCATGTTGACTTGCCCTGTTTGACCACAACTTTGACCTCAGATATCTTTCAATCAGTAACTCCATTTGATGAGTTGTTTGTGTCGTTAGAAATATTGTGATGCACTCTTCATGATCATGCCATTTTAACTGAGTTTTGGGAACTTTTAATTTTTTCCCTTTCTCTATTTGTTGGAGCCATTCTGAGCGTTCTAAGTTGCTTCTGTGAGTTCTAAGTTGTTCTTAGCCTTCTATGGATCCTTTTTGGATCAATGACCCTCCACTTCGGCTTCCTTATCATGTTGTCTCTCATCAGATGGACCATTATGCCTTCTCACTTCTTGTAAAAAAACTCTTTGGTTTACAACTCCCTCTGGTATTCAACTCCCTCTGGTGGCTTATATGGTGGCTCTCTCCTCCCTCATTCATTTTCTCTACCTTACCATCCTCTGCTGCACTTCCTTCCTCTCCACTCTTGTTGGGTATGCCTCGACTTCGTGGGAAGCCAAAACGAGGCCCCATTTGGTATCAAAACCAAGCGTGTATGGCCAACCGACCTTCGCTAGTCATTTCTCCATTGCCTAGCTCCTCGCCTTCCTCCTCTGCCCAATCCTCTCTGGATAAGAATAGTCTTTTGCCTCTGTCATCGCCTTGGGATTTTCGTGTGGAGTGGTTTGACCTCCATGGTAATTCTTTGGGCTTTTCTCCTGGCCCAGTCAAGGATTTGGATTATTCTTCGCAACCAACCATGGTCCCCCGACGCAGTCACCTGAGCATTTCGTCCCCTTTCCACCACCCTTCATCCCAACCCCTTTGGCGGAACCCCCCGCTTCCTTGGAAGAGCCTCCGGGCCAAATTCTTTCATGCTTGGATTGCGCTTCATGCTCAAGTATTCACGACTCAGTGGATATATTACACGACCTAGTTTTTGCTGTCAAAAAAGATGTGGATGACCTACGTGTTCATCTGGAACACATGGACAGGCAAGGGAAAAGAATTGAATCTCTTCTCACAACCCTGTTGACCTCCCTGCACTCTCAAGAAATGGTAACCCACGCTCTGAAAACTTCAGTGGTGATCCTTGCTCCAGGTATCCAGGTGGTGAAAAAGAGGGATGTGGAAAAAATGATCACCATCCTTCATGAGCATTGATATGAGCACATATGTCAACCCGTATGCTTGGTTTTGTAAATTGTTTTTGTTTCTCGAAGATTCCTCTTGGGCCGCATACAATGCATTGCACAGTTTTTCTAGTTTGATTTTCTAGATTTAGTCTATTTGGTCATTTAGTTTTCATGACAGGACCGACTGAATCGGTTTCCCCATGGGGCGATTAAGTTCATATAGTTTAATTTTATTGATCTTTTATTGAGAGACATGCTGAATTGGTTTCCCTATTGGGCAATTCAACACAAACAGATCCTTGACATGTCAGATGATACTGTGATTTTTGTTTCTGAAAGGTAATATATAAATACTTACTTAATAATAATAATAATAATAATATACACCAAATACTTCAATTTACACATTACATTGATGTAATAATTAATTAACTTTCAATTAATTAATATTTTAGTATAATAATATTTAAATTTATACATCAATAATTTCAATTAATTAATGCATTACTTATGTATTAATATATTAATAGTTTATTAATGTTCCCCATATATGTCAATAATCAACTAATGATAATCACTTTATAAAAGTGATTGATATTTTTAGTGATTATAAAAAGTTAACTTAATCAGTTTTAGAATAAAAAATTTAGTTCTCTCATATCAACCATTTTTATAAAGTGGTTGTTGCTAATTAAAAATACATGAAAAAACTAAATTCTTTATTCTAATTTAAAAAAAGAAAATTTTGATAACACTAACTCTTTATACTCACTAAGAAGCATATTTGACAAGGTATAATACCTTATTCATTGGTTACCATTAGCGAAGGGAAAACCAGAGGATTGAGACTAAACAAATCATAGTAGTAGGATGGATGGCAATAATTCACTCCTAGCATTAGTACCTACTACACGATACTAAGCCATTATGATACCCACATAAACATTTATTGATCTCCTTTTCTTTCTTTGTTTTTTTTTTTAAATAAGTTACTAAACATAGGTTAAACATAGGTTAGTAAAAACTCATCTTCCAAAGACATGCAATATGTTAGAATTTGTGAGAATATTGCTAGAAGGTTCTGGTGTGTTTTTATTTAGCTTATAGTTGGGATTGTTTTCCTTACATAGATTTGGTTATTGGTATTTCTTTGAGTTTGTTGAATCTTGAATATCTACTCTTATTTTATGGGATTCTAATATGATTTAATTCCTATATCCAGGTTGTATTATTGTATTTAAACAACTCGAGTTGAATGAAAACACCATGAGATTTTTGTGTGTTTCCTCTCCCATCTGCTATGTATAATTAAGTGTTGTTTAATTGGAGAGAAAACTGAATAAGAGGAACTTAAGTTTCCTGAGATGGTATCAGAGGCGGAGATGTTGTTAACCATTGTCGTACAGATTGAATCTGCCTCTGTACGAATTGAGGTGAGGCTGGACAATGTATGATTGTAGAATTATACCGTATCGTGGAGAACGTTGTGTTTTTTTGATGGGAGAGGGACCAGTCACCCATATTCTGGATCGCTGAAGAGAAGCGACCGACGACTGGTGCGAAAGATCCAAGATACTCGTAAAAGGTGTACGGATGTACGTACTGGCATGCAGATTGGTGAATTTTTGCTGTAGAAACGTTGAGGGAGAGTTGATTGAGAGAGAGTCGATTGCTGCAAATAGGAGCCACTCTTTGCCAGTGTGAAGCGTCCAGAGTGAATCATACGGACTGCTGCATTTGCTAATTTTGGGTTCAATCCAAGGACAACGATTGCATGAGAAATTGAAGCAGAGTGCTTCGTTGGATTAGTTCGGCTACAAGGTATACAATTTTTTTAATTAATGTGTGATCAAATTGTGAGTTGTTGTCTTCCATTCTATGAAATGGACAAATTTAAATCAAGCGATTCTGAAAAATTGGAAGGCACATCTAATTATTCCTCGTGGAAGGAACGAAAATTGAGATATCCCAATGATCAAGCCAAGTGGAGTAGGAGGAATATAAAGTCTCGAATCATTATCTCAATTAATTTAAGATCATCTTTGGTTTTACATGTGAGAGACTGCAATATGGATAAAGAATTATGGGACAAGTTGAAATCCATGTTTGATTCTTCGAGGGAGGATGTTCCTTAGAAGCAAGTTGAACATGTGCATGATGGCCGAAGGAGAGAGTGTATCTTCTTATCTTGACATTATCAAAGAGATCTGGGGTCAACTACATGATCGCGGAGCAATAAAATAAAATAAATGTGGAAATAAAACACAAAAAATACACAATACAATAGAGACACAAATATACGTGGTTCCCCCAGTGTGGACTACATCCACCAAAGAAGTTTCTAAGTCCTTCCTTTTCATTATATATCAAAATGAAGGGATACAACCTACGAAACACTCGTTGTAACTTCCTCTTCTTTATCTCACAGTCTCCTCTCTCAGAATACAATAATCACAACAATACACAACCACAATACAATTCCCTCATAAAAGAGGGTTTCCTTCTAGGGAAAAAAGCCCTAGTATAATCTCTACCATCAGATCTGCGACCTTATAATGAACGGTCCAAATTTACTATGAAATTACAATATACATTTACAAGGCAGTTTTTCCTTCGGGGGCTTCGCCCCCGAACCCCCACAGGCCCTTAGACCACTCAACCGAGGGGATGAGCCCCCTGGACCCCGCAAGGGGGGGAATCCTCCCTGCATGGAGGGGTGTATAGTCTCCATGGGGTATAAACAAGGATGAAAACAAAAACATCTGAATCAGAAAGATAATTGTTACACATTATTTTCGTCATCCCTATGACTGCTAATGATTTAAACCTATCTGTTGCCTTCAGAGGGGTCAGTGGCCTGAGTTTCTGAAGAGAGAAGGGAGAAGAAATTTTCCTGAGAAAAGAAGTTGCATTTTCTTGTGTAAAAACCCTATAAAAAGGAAGTTCGCAGGTTGCTATATAGGCAGGGTGCGAGAATGCATGATTCTCGCAGGCTGCATCATAGCTAGGTCACGAGGGGTTCACAATCTTCTCTATAGGCAGGGTGCGAGAATGCTTACACGTGGGGAAAATGAGCGTTTTCTCGAATCTTCTAGAACGAGAAACTTCCATGGTGAGGTGGCATCCGAATGGTTTGGATCTTACTCTCTTTCATGATTTAGTGGGATCATCCTAACCTCCTCACCTTATCCTATTCAGCTTATAAAAGGAGAGGAACTCTCATGGAGAGGAGCTAAGTTGGATTTGGCTTGGAATTATTATCTTGGTTGGAGTGTCTTTGATTTTTGCCTTTGTCAAGATAGATTGTGAATAGTATCATATCTATGCTCTCATAATTATTGGAGTGGAAGTGTGTGGGGAACAAAGGATAGTTGGAAGGGACCTTACGATATCAAGGTCATGATTGTAATCTGTCTTTCACATTTAATATGATACAATAATATGATTCTTTCCTATAAAGCTTGTTGTGTTTTATTGTATGATTCCTTGATCACATACATAGGTTTATATTGAGTTTATGCTATTTCTATCACTTTGGATCGTTGTGTTATTTTGCAGGTTCATCATTGTATGAGTGTTAAAATGAAGCTAGGATGGCGATAGCAATAGGAAGCGATGTTTAAATGGTATGTCACCCATCCCTCTTTAGTTAGTAAATTCAATATCTAAAACTTAAGGAAAGCGTCATGTTCTGGTGTGTTTTGTTCTAGATCTAGGTGGATCTAGGGATATCTGTTAGTGTCCACACCTACCGATTTGTCCGATAACAAAATTGGCGACTCCACTGGGGAACATATTGTTTCCTAGTTAGTCTAGTTTCCCTTCCTTTGATTGTTTGTTTTCTGGTTTCTGAGTCTGTGGGACATCCATCCATACTCTCTGGATCTAGAGGTTCACTTAGATTCCCTATCATTTTTCAAAATTTTCTTTGATTACAGACATTCTCACACTGTACCTCTCTATAGCCTGTGAAAACCATTGATTTTCGTACTTGTTGGAAGATTGGTTGTTGTCATTGATGTCAACCCTAGTCATGGGTTTTGGACCGCAAGATTGATGAAGGTATTTGGAAATGAAGGAAAATGCACATGTAGATAAAACACCCATGGATGGATAGTATACATCATGTTGTTTCTGGTGGTATGTGGCACGTCACGTGGATCCTCATGGTTGAGGAGAAATGAATTTTTGAAGATGACAAAGTGAATTGTACATGTAGGCCCTAAAGATAATTACAGAAAAGAATTACAAAATAAGAAAGTGTCAGATCGGCCCTAATGTTAAAAGGAAGTAATATAAATGGTATAAATAAACATCATTATACATTCATTTGATGCAAGTCTAATTTCAGAGGGAATCAGAAGTAAAAGAAGGCTGGATTTCAAGGGAGGATGAAGTCTTTTGGTGATGTGTTCTAAGGTATGTTATTTTCAGGTCATCTTACCATTTTTTCTATAAATTTTTTTATAGAGCGATTCATATGGTGAAATCACTATGGTATTGAGAAGACATATCAAGGTACCTCTCGTAAAAATTTCAGCTCTTGATTCGCTATAATTATGGAGATACACTCTGTGGAAGATAGGGTTGTGACCAGTCCTGAAGCTAGTCAATAAACAGGTGTTTCGGGTAAAACAGTCATAACTTCTTCATACAAAATCCAAATGAAGTGGGACCACTTCAATTGGAAAGAGTACATACTTTAGTTTCTTGTATGTGAGTTTCAAAATTGGATGTTAAATATTGAGTGCGGGGCATGCTATACAAGTTGGGTCTTCTAAACATACCAGAATTGAATAAAGTCTACCATTCTTTCTATAACCTCTTTTTGGGGAGGATTCAAGGAGTGAAAATTGGAGGAGTTTCAGAAAATACAATGAGTAATATTATCTATGGGATCAGAGTACTCCAAGAATTGAATAATTGCATAAATTGAAAAATCTCAGGCAGCAGTATTAGGTTCTATGTGATGATTGGTTGATGGTGATGATTTAATGTAAAGTTTTATTATCTCTCATATATTCTTGGGTGGAAGGAAGGGGCAAGGATGGAGAGTTCAAATATCTCTTGATATTGGAGGATTGTATCTTCCTCTT
>ML790568.1:744704-780586 GCA_009831015.1 Picea engelmannii
TTTGGAAGCTGTAGCTACCTTTGGAAGTCATTACTTCCCTTGAACAATAACTATTGATTATTTCTCATATATTGTGCATGGTGTATTGTGGTGTATTGGTGTAACTCTTATACTATTGTTCATTTCTCATTGGATATACTTGAGTGGTTTAAGTATAAGTTGAAAAATGTTTTAAATTGTACTGCAAACTGATTCACCCCCCTCTCAGTGTCAACAACACCTTGCTGTTAGATCAAATGCGAACTTCTCACACCCTACTAGTGTTTAGCCTGCGAGAATACCTAATTCTCGCACCCTACCAATGTCTAGCCTGCGAGAATACCTAATTCTCACACTGTACTCTACTGCTAGGTTGCGAATTTGTTTGTAAACCTTTTTGGATTGAGTCTTGTAATCTTTTGATGACCTAGTTTTTCTTTGATCAGCTGGATTGAACTTTTGGAGCCTATATTGATCAATTTGCAGTCTGCTTGACATTCTTTGAGTTGCTTTTAGCCATCTTTGCTTTGTTTGGTTTTGAAGGATTAGTCTCTTGCTTTGAGTGTCTTTCAATTACAAAGCATGTGTTTTTTTTAGAATTGTTTAGGGAAAGATCAGATTTCTTCTAAATAGTTCACTTTAAAAGAAAACTTTTAGTTTGGGTTTCTTTGTTTTAATAAAGTTCATTATTGCTTTTAGTGAAAGTTTTGAAACAAAAAGATTTAATTTCTTGCTTTATATTGGATTGGGGGCATCCTTGCATTTGAAGTAGCAGAATTGCATGATTCTTGGCATTTTTTGATCTTAAATTATGAAAAAATTTCCCCCTCATGGTTGATGGGGGGGGGGCATGAATCATGCATTGGTGTACAATCGTTTTGCTCATTTATTGAGAATATTGATATTGATGAGTTTTAAGATTTTGGGACATTATGCATCTAGGAATGATAAATGCTTTCTCCTTCTCGTAGCATAGATTTCATCGAAATGAAAAGATTGTATCTTCATCTCTTTGCATAACTTTCGAGTCGATCAAAACACCATATTGTCCACGCCATTTTCCTCTTGAGTAACAATAGTCATAAAATAAAGCGCTTATAAAAGATTGATTAGACATTTTTTATATTTTATGGTAGCAAACCTACATTAGATTAGTCGTAGGGCTTTGGAATAGGTGTGAAAGATAACTTTCCAAAGCTGTAAACAAACATAGTATATTGTGATAGGGAGAGTTAAATCCACTTACTACATTTTTTCTTGGTAAGCCCTTCTAACATAAGGGTCAATCACGAGGTCGCATTGAGACTGGCAGAGTTACTCACCCTGCTTTGTTGGTCTTGGTGTAGAGATTACGTGTATTATGGGGGTCTCTTTAGAGGTATACCGACAATGATGAGTGGAAGCCTTTCAAGTTGATTTCGGGCTAGATACCCTGCCCTTGGGCGTGGATCGGACTGTCGACTGTTTCCCTAGGCATCACTATAGTAATTGGTAACCTTAGTGGCCTATCTCTCCAGGTTCTTTACACGAGGTGATTGTGTAGGGGAAAGTCTTCATGGTACCTGGAATTGACGTTGGCCAAACTCACTCAGGTTCCTTGGAGGGTATACCCATGATTATGTGTGGGAGCTTGCACTAAGGCATAAGTTCGTTAAGTAGGTCGTCAACGTAACTTTTCCACCCACTCTATCTCAACCCCTTCTTACTTTGTTCCCGCGACGTTGGATTTCATCACCAACTAGTGCGTTCATTGTGAGAAGGTTTTGTTTGTTTGCTTGCTTACTAGATTTTTAGCGTGTGCTGTTTGTTTTCCTTATAGGACTCTAGATTGGAGATTTATTTAATGGCGTCAGTTCTCGAAATGACCAATGAAGGAACCCCTACTCCAGGGGAACCTTTTATTTTTCCTTCTTATGGAAACATTGGTCCTCCTCATATTGCTACTTTGAGCCTTCCAGGTCTCACAATTGGATTAACGGTATGGTTGTTTTCCACTCAGGTAATCTCAAATTCAGTTAGTGCTTCAGTCATAAGCACTTCCCCCCACAAGCATCAACCTCATGTTGATCCTTCACCTTCTTCACTAGTAAGGTGTTCGTCGCCTTCTTCACTTGCAAGGTCGCCTTCCATTTCATCTTTTTCGTCGAGTGAAAGTTCTGAAGCTAGTAACCCGATGAATAATAAGAAGAAGAAAAGAAAGAATAAGAAGAAGAAAATTAATCAAGGATCCAAACTTCCAACCATTGTCAAACATGTTGGAAAAAAACTAGTTACAGTTAATCGTGCTGGGAGTGTTGATGATGTCAAGATCACCCAAACAACTCATAAACCCAAGTACCCTTGCAGTCTTTGTAAGGGTAGCCATCTTCTTAAGGATTTCCCTAGTCTATCCAAGGTTATAGAAGCTTGGTCTACACACCCTCACCAACTTGTGTCATCAGCCTCTAAACAACTTGTTGATGACCTCCCATCAACTAGTCAAGATACTGTTGAGAAGAAGAAAAGTAGAGTCAAGTTCCCTTGCATGTTATGCAAAGGGAGTCATCTAACCCACCTTTGCCCTCGTATGGACAAAGCCTCAAAATTCCTGGAAGACATGACTGTTTCCCAGCCTCAACTTCCAGCTTGTTATTGCAAGCTTACTCTCGACCCACCTGTAGTTGATGGAATGATCACTCTAAACCCGTCGTCGGTCAATCCGATTGATCATGTCGTCAATCTGGTTACATCCTTAATTGAACTAGTTGACAAAGTGGTCGATCTGATCCCATCTTCAATCGATCCCACTCTCCCTTTAGAGAGTGTTAACAAAGTGGTTGATCCGATCCCATCCTCGGTCGATCCCACTCTCCCGTTAGAGAGTGAAACCCAAACGGTCTATCCATTTCCCCCTTTCGACCCCATTCTCCCCTCAAAGAATGAAACCCAAGTGGTCGATCTAATCTCTCCATTGGTCAATCCTACTCTCCTGCTAGAGAGTAAACCCGATACTGCCCATGTTTTTCTTGTTGATATAGAATCTACCATGCCGGGGGCTATTCCTCCTTCTCCCATGGAACCCCCTCCAAGTTATGAGGCCATCCACTTTGATTGGGGTGTGCTAACTAGACCTCATCTTCCCTCTCACATTCCTTTCCAGATTAGTGTACAGGTTTGTGGTTGAGACGTTCCTCAGACACTGATAGATGAAGGTGCATCCATTAGTATTTTATCCTCTTTTTCTTGTCAAGCTTTGGGTTGTCCTCCACTTGCGCCAGTTACGTAGAATCTATTGGCTTTTAACATAAGAACTAGTCAACCTTTAGGGACCATTCCTCAGTTTCCTGTAACTTTGGGAGGGAAAATTGTCTTTATTGACGTCATAGTAGTCCAAGACCCCTTGGATTTTTCTTTACTCCTTGGGTGAGATTATGTCTATGCCATGAAATCTATTGTGTCTACTCTTTTTTGTGTGATATATTTCCCTCATGATGGACGGGTTGTGACTATTGATCAACTTTCATTCATTGACCCCACCTGTATTGCCTCCCTGAATGGTTCTTATATGCAGACGATATCGCTCCCGCCACAGGTCAATTATGTGGTGTTATCACCCATGGCTTCAACTTCTAATGAATTAGATCCAGTAGTTGACATGGTGATCTCTTCGATAGGGTTGTTAGAGCCTGATCTCCTTACCCTTGTTGCAACCCTCGACATGTGTGTTGGAAATACTAAAACAACTGAGAGGGGGGGGGGGTGAATCAGTTGTTTATGAGCTTAAACAATATTATACCTCTTAAAAATTATTAATCTTCCTTCAAGTGATCATCAACAACATACAACATATGTATAGTAAAAATAAAGACCATCAGTCACACATAAAGTATATACAGAGACAGATTTTCACGAGGAAACCCATAAAGGGAGAAAACCTCTTCTTCTTCGAAATGATAGGCAGTATTTTTTTTTTCAGTTCTGTACATCATTTACAATTGAGAACCAACTCAATGTGAGACTGCTACCTCTTTTTTACAAGCTGCAACTTGTTTGAGAGCACCAACTCTCTGGTTTCTCTAGCACCCACTAGATGGAAGCACCTACTCCCTGAATGTTCCAGCACCAACTGGATGGAAGCACCAACTTCCTGAAAGTTCCAGCACCAACTGGATGGAAGCATCAACTTCCAGTTACACAGGCTCCAACCTGTATAACAGAGAACACTTGTTCTCCCTAGCACCACCCTGCCACCCTTGTTTCTCTGGCAACAACCAGATGGAAGTTAGAACTTCCTGTCACTTGAACTTCTGAGGACAACAGTCCTCCCGAGCACCTCCCAACCTCCCTATAATATGAAATAATGAATACACATACAATTTATGGAGATAAATCACTTCTTACCATTCTTTTTCTGTTCTATAATTCTTCTCATTCTCTGTCCATCCAGCAAGTCTCCTCTGCATCACATTGTTCTGTCATTCTGCTCTTCTTCTACTTGCTCTATCGTTCTGCTCTGCTTTTGCTTGCTTTATCGTTCTGCTCTACTTCTACTTGCTTTATCGTTATGCTCTGCTTTTGCTGCTTTATCGTTCTGCTCTGCTTCTGCTCTCCTCTATCATTCTTCTCTGCTTCTACTCTGCTATATCATTCTTCTCTCTATTTCATCTCATTCTGTACCTCCTCTCAAATGTCACACCACACATTTTCTTACTGCTACATTCTTCTTCCCTTCGGAACAGCCAACCCAACCCAGTGTGTTTCTACTTATTTTATGCACTCGAACCGACGATTCAACTTCCCCTTCCCATAGGTAATACAAGGACATCTGTCTTGGCAACTGAAATGCTAACTGATTTGTCATTATCAGTCCATTTCTCTTAAATGATTCATAACTGAAGCGTTAATGTGTGAGGAAGAACAACAGCCCTCCGATCAATACTTGATCCAACGGTCCAGATCTAATCAGGATTTCACTCATCGCGATTTCGACATTTGCGATGTCAAAATTCACAAGTCCTCTGGACTCGCGATTCTCTGATTCCCGATGGCTCCTTTCATATGCTAGCCCTCCTGAGCTTAGCTCTCGGTCAATGTGACATTCACTCCATGATCACAACCTTATGTCTCTCTATTGGGGTTTAGGCGTTCTTCATGTTCACTGTTCTTTTCACTTATAAATCCCGATACACAAAAATCCATATATCAGTCAAATCGACGATCCAGGTGCAATCTTGACTCAACGGCTATGATTGTGTCGTGATATCGCATATTGCAATTTCGCAATTCATGTTTCGATCCTTACCATATCCCGATTCATGAAACTCCGACATGGTCTAAAATCAACGGTCTAGATCATAGCCTGATCTGACGGCTCAGATTGTATCACGATTTCACATATCGCGAAATCGGCACTCCTGAGGTCAAGTGACTTTGTCACTTCAAAGTTCCGATCCCCGATGCCGATGTGCCCCTTTCCATGCGCTAGCTCTACTGGCTATAGGCCTTGGCCCATATGACCGTCAACACATGACCTCGGTCAAATCTCTCATCGGGGTTTCGGCATTTTCGATGTCACCATGCACATGCCTACGGAATTCTTGATCCTCCGATCCCCGATTCTTCGATGAAGGAAATCAACGGTCCAGATCTCATTCTTGCTCTAACGGCTGCGATCAAATCGCGAAATCGCATATCGCGATTTCGGGGTTTTCATTGTCAAATGAATTGGACATTTTAAAGTTTCGATCCTCGATTCCTGATACTCTGCTGACGTCACTCGTGGTTTGACACATGTTAAATACTGCCACGTGTCACTCTTATTCGTGACTTACATGTGCCTGAAGTATTGAATCTGCCTGACACCTGTCATTACCTGGTTGAGCCACATGTCCCTATCTGACGTGAGTTGGATCTATGGTCTAGATCACATGTTGATCTGACGGTTCAGATTCAGTCAGGATTTCTTTCATCGTGATTTCGCATATCGCGATTTCGGGGTTTTCGATGTCATGTGACTTTGTCATTTCAAATTCCCGATCCCCGATTATCCATGAGGAAAATTAATGGTCCAGATCGCTTCTAACGTTAACGACTATGATTACATCGTGAAATTGCATATCGTGATTTCAGGGTTCTCGTTGTCATTGTTCATGGGACTCGTGAAACTCCAATTCCCAATGGCTTATCTCTCTCGCAGCTTCTACAGATCTGACGGTTGTCGGCCTTTCGGAAAATTTGAATGGGATCCAACGATTACTGACTCTTCTCCTCCCGATTATTGTTGTGTTTCTATTCATTGTTGTTGTACTCAAACCATCACTGCAACCACAACTGTACTTTCCATCAATGAAAAGTATACGCTGATTCGTTGTCTGTTAACTGAATTTGCCAACAATGTGTTCCTTCCAGAGTGTGTTCCTTCCGTCTAGTGAATATCTCTTGAAAGCTATGACCGAGTTTTTTCCATTGACATGGTGTCCTTACGGAGCATTGTCATCTTGGAATCTATGATCAAGAAGACCCTGAGGATAGTTTTTGTGTCTCTGAGGCAACCTCGTTAAAAAATGAAACATAGGTCTTTGAGCATGGTTTTTTGTTTTCAAGCTCGTTAAAAAATGAAACCACTTATGAGGATATTTTTTTTTCGTCTCTGTGGTAACCTCGTTAAAAAATGAAACATAGGTTACGAGCATAGTTCTTGTTTCTGTTTCAAGCTCGTTAAAAAATGAAATTGTTTTCCCCCTCTCTGTTCGAGTCAAGTCCTTCATCTAGTATTTGAAGCTTCATTTCCTCCACCTTTGTCGTTGGATAAAATGAAGCTTGGGGGGCATTTTCCTCAGCCTCTGGAATTCATGTGGAAGCTGAGCTGCTGGCTTCTTAAGCTGGGGGCTAAGTACCAACCATCCCTGGATAATGCATTGGGAAGTTCAAGCATAGTTTTTTATGGTTCAATCTTGTGTAAAAATGAAACCAACTACCTCAAGCATAGTTTCTTCTGGTTCAAGCTTGTGTAAAAATGAAACCAGGTCCAAGCATATTTTCCTCTGGTTCAAGCTTGTGTAAAAATGAAACTAGGTCTAAGCATATTTTAGTTTTGTTTTAAAGCTTGCGTAAAAATGAAAACAATCCCGAGCTTAGTATTTGTTCTTTCTCATGCTCGTAAATACTTGAGAATAAGTTACCAAGATTAGTCTTTATTCTTTCTTGTGCTCGTAAATACATGAGGATGGAACCGAGTATACTTTTATCACTTTTTTGGACTTGTAAAGGTTATACGAAAAAGGAACCCCTTGGAGTTTCCTTTAAGCTCTTTTCAGACTCTCTAAACATGAAAAGATTGCCGAGCGACCTTGTTTTTTTCACGCTCATTAAAGTATTTGAAGAAAATTTCTGTCGAGTGATAGTTTATCTCTTTTTTAGTCTCATCAGACTACTTTACAAAAAAGGAACTGAGAGAGTTTTCTTTAAGTGTTTTTTAGACTCTATAAACATGAAAAACCCTTGAGTTTTCTTTTTTTGGACTCATAAAACAAACATTGAAAGGCCTATATAGGACCAAACCACTCCTTCCTAGGGTTCGTTAAACATACTTCGAGGGACTCGTCTGAAGGATGAGCCTAAATTGACAAGCATATGTTATCCTCCTCAAGCTTGCGTAAAAATAAAGAGGTACTCGCCAGAAATGTTGGGGGAAAATTTGGGAAAGAAATGTGTCTAAACCTGTATTCCATGGAAGAGTCGCTTTTGAACATGACACCCTTTCACTCACCTTGTGTCTAGGTTGGAAAATCCACTTGTCTCTTGATCATACTCCTTATAAGATGACAAATTGGTCTATGATCCCTATTGTTGAGTCAGTATTTCCCAGGACAGTTGTCGTGTCGTCAATATGTTCAAAGGGATGTTCAACCTGTAAAGCCTTCTATTGCGTCAACCATTTCTTCAGTCCTTAAAGCCTTCTATTGCATCGACCATCCCTGAGTTAGTCCTAAATCACTTGTTACTCTGATCTACTTCAAATCTTGTTACTTGTTTCATGTCATTGATGGGGGATACATTAAGGCCTTCTTGTGATGAGACTTTTCCTATCAACTTCAACTCATTATCCAGGAATTAGACTTAGAAACTAATTGGTACCTTGGAACTTTCATGCCTCAATGGCAGGTTTCCTTGCTTTTGACAGTGGGTTTTCATTATCGACCCCTGATCAAGAGATTCCATCGAGTGTTTGACCTCAACTCATTGATTCACATTCGTTGGATTGTACCAGAGTACCTTGGGAGTCATTGACATCAATGGTGATTTCCCTCACACCTGTTAATGGTATACACTAATGACCGGTAATCAAGTGGTTTCTACCATGTTCGACTTCAACACTTGTAATCACATGGTTAGATTCGTACTATAGAGTGGTGGAGATGAAGACCTTGAATATTTTCTCACAAATTCAGGTTGCGTTGGAGTATATTCAGTTTGTACTGTTGCATAGATCCACATTGTATGTCTGGTGGCTATGTTCAAATTTGAGTCTTTAACACATAGATCCACAGTGTATTTTTGGTGGCTATGTTTAGATTTGAGTCATATTGGCATGGATCCACAGTGTATGTTTGGTGGCCATGACCTGTCTTAATTGACATGGATCTTCGCATGTCAGAATTTATACTTTGATTCATTTGTATTCTGAGTATGGGAATGCCTACCTTAGTGATGATATATTATTGTACTGCATTTCCTTGTTTGTTGGCAGGTTTCCGACTGACTGTTCCTTGTTCCCTACACACACTCGACAAAGTATTTTAGCTATCACTCTGTTCTAACTTCATACTTTTGGGGGCTCTCTGTTACACATTATTTTCATCATCCCTATGATCGTTAATGATGTAAACCTATCTGTTGCCTTCAGAGGGGTCAGTGGCCTTAGTTCCTGAAGAGAGAAGGGAGAAGAACTTTTTCTGAGAAAAGAAGTTGCATTTTCCTTTGTAAAAACCCTATAAAAAGGAAGTTTGCAGGTTGCTATATAGGCAGGGTGCGAGAATGCCTGATTCTCGCAGGTTGCATCATAGCTAGGTCGCAATGGGTTCATAGTCTACTCTATAGGTAGGGTGTGAGAATGCTTACACGTGGGGAAAACGAGTGTTTTCTTGAATCTTCTGGAAAGAGAAACTTCCATGGTGAGGTGGCATCCGAATGGTTTGGATATTACTCGCTTTCATGATTTAGTGGGATCATCCTAACCTCCTCACCTTATCCTCTTCAGCTTATAAAAGGAAAGGAACTCTCATGGAGAGGGGCTAAGTTGGATTTGGCTTGGAATTATTATCTTGGTTGGAGTGTCTTTGATTTTTTCCTTTGTCAAGATAGATTGTGAATAGTATCAGATCTATGCTCTCATAATTATTGGAGTGGAATTGTATGGGGAACGAAGGACAATTGGAAGGGACCTTACGACATCAAGGCCATGGTTGTAATCGGTCTTTCACATTTAATATGATATAGTAATATGATTCTTTCCTATAAATCTTGTTGTGTTTTATTGTATGATTCTGTGATCACATACATAGGTTTATATTGAGTTTATGCTATTGCTATCACTTTGGATGGTTGTGTTCTTTTGAAGGTTCATCATTATATGAGTGTTAGAATGGAGTTAAGATGGCGATAGCGATAGGAAGCGACGTTTAAATGATATGTCACCCATCCCTCTTTAGTTAGTAAATTCAATATCTAAAACTTAAGGAAAATGTCATGTTATGGTGTGTTTTGTTCTAGATCTAGGTGGATCTAGGGAGATCTGTTAGTGTCCGCACCTACCGATTTGTCCGATAACAATAATTAGGCTCCACAACCAACAATATACCACTTGGAGACTAATCACAACAACTCCACTAATGTTGTATTTGTTGGACTATGATCCTTCTTGGAATTGAAAATTTTCTCATCTTCACCTTCATGCTTGAAGGCCAACTGAAACTGAGCAGGAACTCAATTTCTCCCTGGTTACTCCCTTTGTTAACATGTCTGTAGGATTCTGGCTAGTATCTATTTCCTCCTATGTCTTGGGACACATTTCCTTAGTTAATTTGAAATGGTTGGACAAAGGTGTACTAAATGGTTTTGCATTCTGCATTCTAAACCTCACCATCACCTTCTCTATGTAATCACCCTGAGACAATGCCAATTTGTGATTTTTCCTATCTCTTGTTATTCTCATACCATGGATTTTCTTTGTAGCAACCAAATCCTTCATCGCAAATTAATTAGCTAATTTCTTCTTGAGCACATTTATATCCTCCATATTAGACGATGCAACAAGCATGCCATCTACATACAATAGAAAGATAATATAGCTTCCATTTTCTAGCCTTTTAAAATAAACACAATGATTAGAAGGGCATCTACTATAACATTGTGCTGTCATAAACCTGTCAAACTTCAAATACCACAGCCTTGGAGCTTGATTTAAGCCATACAATATCTTCTTCAACCTGCATACCAAATTTTTCTTCCCTTTGACCTCATATCCCTATGGCTGCTTGATATAAATCTCTTCATCCAAATCCCCATGGAGAAAAGTTGTTTTTACATCTAACTATTCAAGATGAAAATCTTTTATTGCCACAAGACTTAAAATAGTCCTAATTGAAGTCATTTTAACAATAGGAGAAAGTATTTCATAAAAATATATACCTTTCTTTTGTGCAAACCCCTTTACAACAAGTCTAGCCTTGTACTACTTTTTTTCTACATATTCTTCCTTCAACCTATAAACCCATTTATTTTGCAATGCTCTTTTTCTTGTAGGAAATTGAACCAAGTCTCAATTCTGGTTATTTACCAAGGAATCCATTTCCTCTTTCATGCCTTTCTCCCACTTATTTTTAGTGTTTACCTACATTTCCTCTTGATAACATTCTAGTTCACTAGAATCAATCAATAATAAATAATACAATGAAGGAGAGTGTCATTCAGGGGGTCTACTTAACCTGGTAGATCTTATAACAACACTTGCAAGAGTTTGAGGTACATTTTGCTCCTATTGTTGTAAATTTTGATTTTCTGGTACCTTTGGAATTTCTTTTTCAGTGATCTCATCAAGCACTGTGTATTTTGGTTTTTCTTTTTCCTATTTCTTTCCCTGCAACTGATCTTTGTACATGACCTTCTCATTGAATATGACATCTCTACTCCTAATGATTTTTTTTATTTTCATAATCCCATAAGCGATAACCAAAATCATTAACACCATATCCAATAAAGGTACACTTATTGGATTTTTCTTCAAGCTTTATTCTATTTTCTTTATCAATATGGACAAATGCTTCACAACCAAATGTCTTCATAAATGAATAGTTTACCTTTTTACCTATCCATTCCTCCTCTGGAATGCCACCATCCAAAGATCTTGAAGGTCCTTTTTTTATTAAGTAATCAAAAATATTTACAACATCTGCCCAAAACTGTAAGGGCAACCCAACATGCAATCTCATACTCCTTGCACGCTTCATGATTGTCCTGTTCATCCTTTCTGACACACCATTTTCTTGTGATGTTCCTGTAACTGTTTTCTCTCTACGAATCCCATTCTATGAATAGTAATCATCAAACTCCTTGTTGCAATATTTACCTCCATTGTGTGATCTGAGACACTTCAACCTTTTTCCTATCTCATTCTCAACCAAAGATTTCCATTTATTAAAAGTATCAAAGACATTAGATTTTTGTCGAATGAAATAAACCTAAGTTTTTCTAGTTGCATCATCAATAAAAGTAACATAATAATGAGAGACACCAAGAGATGATACCTGAGCTGGTCTCTATACATATGTATTCAAAAGATCTAACCTTTCACTCTTCTTTTCTTTTTCAACTCTGAGAAATCTTACTCTCTTATGTTTTCCATAAACACAATGCTCACAAAAATCCAAATCAATTTGTTTAAGATATGGAAAAAAAATTCTTTTGTGAAAAATCTACATCCCCTTCTCACTCATGTGTCCAATCCTATGATGCCACAGTGTTGTATCCACTCCTATAGAAGCTAAAGATATAGAAGAGTCAGTATTACTAGTACATAAATACAATCTACCTACCTTCTCTCCTTTTGCTATCACCAATGATCCTTTGGTGACCTTCCACACATTATCTGTAAATATGGATATACATCCTTATCTGTAAATATGGATATACATCCTTATCTGTAAATATGGATATACATCCTTCACATGCCAACTTCTCTGTTGAAATTATATTTTTCCTTAGATCTGGAACATGTCTTACCTCTTTCAAAAACCATTGGTTTCCATTCTTTTGATTTATTTGTACCTTACCCATTCCAACATTTTTGCATGGTGCATCATCACCCAAATGAACATGTCCAAAATCACCTTGAACATAATCTAGAAAATGTTACCTATGGGGTGTGGCATGAAATGAAGCCCCTGAATCTACTACCCAAGACTTATAAATATTATCTATAGAAAGAATCAAAGCATCTTGTAACACAACACCTGTTACATTTTCTTCCCAATTTTTCTCCTTCTATCCACCTCTTTGTTTCTTTGGAGCTCTGCAGTCTTTTTTTAGATGTTCTTTCTTCCCAAAATTCCAACACTCTATATTTCCTAGTCTGGATTTGGATCTTCCCTTCCTAGAATTTCCACGGTTCCCTGAGCCCTTTCCTCTATCTTTTTGTGTTCCTCCATTCTCCATGTTTAACGCATTACCTGATGTCTCACCTGTGTTTTTCCATCGCATTTCCGCGTTAAGGATAACACCACCAACATCATCAAATTTTAGAGTGTTTGTACCAGAGACAAAGTTACTGACAGCCATGACCAAGCCATTCCAACTTTCTTGCAATGAGCACAAGAGTAGAATATCTCTGACCTCATCATCAAAGTCCAATTTTATAGAACTTAGCTGATTAGCAACCGTATTAAATTTATTTAAATGATCTACAACAGACCCACCTTATGACATCTTCATATTAAATAATCGCTTCATTAGAAATACCTTATTGGACGTCGAGGTTTTTTCATATAGTTTATCCAATGCATCCATCATCTCCTTCATTATCTTTTCTTTCGAAATATTGAAATCCATCGATGATTCTAGGATCATCCGTATCGTTCCTAGTGCCTTTCTATCAAGAACCTCCCATTCTTCGTCCTTCATGGCCATCAATTTCTTTTCTATTCCTCCCAATGGTAGGAATAAATCGTTTTGATATAAATAATATTCCATTTGCATCTTCCTTAACTGGTAGTTTTGGCCGTTAAATTTCTCGACCCTAAACTTTCCATCTTCAACCATTGCTCCCACTCAAACTAGGAACCATGTTTTCCTTTGAGTTACCTTTCTCTCTGATACCGGTTGTTATAAAAAGAGGATCATGGAGCAATTAAATAAAACAAATGTACAAATAAAACACAAAATATACACAATACAATAGAGACACAGATATACGTGGTTCACCTAGTGTGGGCTACGTCCACCAGAGAAATTTCTAGGCCCTTCCTTTTTATTATCTAGCAAACTGAAGGGATACAACCTACAACACACTCACTGTAACTTCCTCTTCTTTCTCTCACAATATCCTCTCTCATAATACAACAATCACAACAATACACAACCTTAATAAAATTCCATCATAAAACAGGGTTTCCTTCGAGGGAAAAAAACACTAACATAATCTGTAGCGTCAAATCTGCGACCTTATAATGAATGGTCTAGATTTACTATGAAATTACAATATACATTTACAAGGAAATTTTTCCTTCTGAGACTTCACCCCTGAATCCCCACTGCCCCCCAGAACGTGCAGGGGGGGAAATCCCCCCCTGCAACCCCTCGCGTGGAGGGGTGTATAGTCTCCATGGGGTATAAACATGGCTGAAAACAAAAACCTCTGAATCAAGAAGACAATCAAGCTCCACAACCAACAATTTGATGTACGTGGGTTGTAGTGGAGCAACCTGTGTATACACTTATTGTATAACTAATAGGGCGTGTATATGTGGAAAAATATGTTTTTTTGGCTCTAGAAGGTAAAAAAAGAAACTTCAAGTATGCATAGGGAAATGTAAATCCATCCAACCAAGTTGCATGGAGTGAGGTAAAATTTGTTGTAACATATTCCCCCTAATGTGTGAGGTCAGAGGACTATCTGTGATGGTTGAAATACATTATAATTCCCAGAAGTGGAGTAGTTAAGACTCAGATGGATGTACTAGTTGCTCATGAGATTATTACAATCCATAATGACTTTGTACACATGGATGCCAATCTGAATTACACTATAGATCCATGTGGAAATATATCAAATAGTTGTTCATGGCCATGAATAGGAAATACAACGCAGACATATGTCATAGTCACAAACAAGGCATAGTGGAATCCAGTCGCAAAATCAATCTAAAGATATATGTATACAATGGAGCACAATATGACCTCCCATGATCACTGAAGTCATATAGGTACTGGTCCAATGAAAGATAACAACATATGATGAATGTTTCTACTATAAGCTGGAGGTCTTCTACACTATCCTTTGAAGGTGAAAGTCTACATCATGTGAATAGAGGAGTTTAGGTCGAACACAATGACACTTCCTTTGATTACCGGTCATTAAGGTATACCATCAACAAACTCAAGACAACCTACCGATAATGAAAGTAGGTATCAAGGCACCAAGTAGATTCTACAAGTTTGAATAAATGTGTTGAGGTCGAACACTTGAAGAATCCATCGATCAGGAGACATTGATGTATTCCAAAATGTCGATGGTGGGAGAACTTGACACTAATGACTGCAAGTCTCAAAGTACTCATAGAACTCTAGGCCTTACTTCCAGAATAGATGAGCTGAAGTTGGTGGAAGGAGACCCACTGAAAGGAGAGAATTATGGAATCTCTTAGCATTCAACACAAGGTACAAAGAAATAGCTTGATGATTAGGAGGAGCTAGGATGAATAGGATGTTCACAGACCAATGACCCTATGCATCCCTCACATGCACCAGATGCAAGTAGTGCATGCAAGATACCCTATGAATATCAACCATTAAGGAAAAATACCTAGAAAGGTGAGGAAACCACCAATAAGGCTAATGGATTCCAAGACACTACACGAATCCCAATGTGTGAAAATATATCTTTCCATCGAACACAAGGGAAACCCCCTAGTCAACGATGAATGAGGAAATGTCAACTGTTGGGTTCAAGGTTACTTACCAATAATGAAAGTAGGACCAAGGTGCATGGTAGGACTACAACTTCATGTGACTCTGAGATACATTGAGGGTATGAACGACATGCAAAGTCAAGAGTTCTGAGAAATGACCAACACAGGCTTGCAGACTTCTTTTGAACAAGAGCATGAGACATATGGATAACTCAGGAATCATAGACTTGATGATAAAACTTTTTTATGCATGAGGCATCAACAAAATATCCATAGGGACTAGAAGAATAACCATTCGAAGGAGTAAACTCTAAGTAACGAGGTCAACTTTGTTAGGTCATGCTAAACCCAAACTTTGGATGAAAATGGACTAAAAAATTTGTTCTCTGTTTAAAGGCGACACCACTGCTGCTGATATGAGATAATATTCTTTTCCTTCCCATATTTTTTTGTTTTTTCATAGGAAAATAAATGCTATGATAGAGGAGAGGAAATGAGTGTCACGAGTAAGCATCTAGTTCCAAGCAGCAGAACAAACCTATGCTCAATGCAAGGAAGTGCACGTGGGGAATGGACACTCGAGGAAACATTTCCTCTTAGGGTACAGGGTGTCAAGCTGCAAAGGATATATAGAAGGCTCTTCTTGGCTAGTGATGCAAATTTCTGAGGTAAGAGGCTTATAATGAGAAAGAGGGAACCATAAATAGGCTCAATATTGCAAGCAGGATGATGGAATGCAATTACAATTTAACTCCAAAAAATGTCCTTTTTCATAGACTTAGTCCCCTAGTCCCGAAAAAGTATAAAATAATACCCAGGAGAACTCTTCTAGACAATAGTGACTAGAGTATTCCTTTTTCGTAAGTATTCTACTTGGTCTTGAAAAGGGTTAAACTTATACCAAATAGATGTTATTTCAAATCCATTTAATGAGTGTGAAAGATAAAAGTTCACTCGGAAATATTTTCATTTTTTCGGGAGTCAGAAAAGAGATTAAATAAGACTCAAGGATTTCATTCTAAGAATCATATCATGGGGGGGGCTAGAGCTCCCATGAAGGACTTTTGTCGAAAGTCAGCAACTCAAAGGTAGCTGACACAATCTTGGGAGAACCCAAAACTTTCCAAGCCGAGGATGATCAAATACTTGCAGAGGATCCCTCATCTACAATATATCGATGAATTCACATTATCTGTAAGGGTGTAGAAGAAGGAATGAGAGGCTAAGGAAATGGTCGAAAGAAAAATCACCCCCCAAAAGAAGAGTGGGATTGACCAAAAATTGCATCGACAATGTGACTTCCTTAGAATTTTCACTTTCCAAGAGAAGAGTGAGATCGAACAAAGATTGCATTGGCATGACCACTTCTTCAAATGTTGGTTGAATATGATGCGAGACAACAAATTCAAGAGACACATCACTACCCAAACAGAAGTGGTGTCAGATGTAGATTGCATCGGAACGATTGTTGGTTGAATAGTATGACAGAAAATAAGGTCAAGAGATGCATCACTCCCCAAAAGAGGAGTGGTTTCGGTCGAATATTTCATCAGCATGACCATTGGTTGAACATGATACAAGACAACGTGGTCAAAGGATGCATCACCCCTCAAATTAAGAGAGGTGTCAACCGAACAATGCATCAGCACAACCGTTGTATCAAACAAAGAAGGATTAGAATTTTGGGAAACCAAAGACAAATCAAAACCCAAAGGGTTATCAGACAAAGACTGTGCTTCTTGTACCACAATAGTAGCAGGGAAAAAATGATTTAGATGATCTACTTTGCAAAGTATACAAAGGAACTTGGGCTTACGTCCTATACATATAGACTTTTCAATCGTATCAATGCCCCCAACATGACTTGCAGTGACTGGTGAAAGGTCTCCAACATGACTTGCAAAGGTTGGTGACTTAATGCCAGAATGACTCACAATGACTAGACTTGTGCTTCTAGAATGACTTGTAGCGACTGGTTGCGGCATCAGAGACCATGGTCCCAGAAAATACTAGTTATGAGAGATTGCGGGCCAAGAAGGGTTATGGTATACACCATGGCCCTACCTGGTAGGATAGTATCCTCCTCCAAACTGATTCATAAAAGGTTGTAAGGGCACCATGCCCACAAAAGCAACATGATAAGGATTATATACATTTCCCCCAATGAAGGAACTCTATGTTGGGAATTTCCCATACCGTGAAACTGACTACCTCCAGATGGAACACTAGTGGAAAAAGGGGGATTTTCCATGAGAAAAGTGTTCTTAAGAACATGAATAGTAGAAGAAGGATATATGGATGGGATATAAGAAGTGGAAGGACCGCCCATTTGAGCACTTTCTCCTAGAAAAGTGAATCTAGAATTGGGTCCAGAGGAAGGAGGATTCCAACCTCCTACCATGGCAGTTGGTTGAGGGATATGACCCCAACCAAATGAAAAGTGAGAATAAGGAGGAATTGTGCCCCTATACCAAAAACTAGGATTCACATAAGATGAGGAGACAGAGGATGACAAGTGCGAAGTCATGTCTGGAATACCAAAAGAGAAAGGATTAGAGGCTCAAGGCATTGACTGGGAATCGTGACTCAATGTACCACTGGGAAATACAAAAGGATTCATCCCCATGGACTGAGCAGAGACCATGGGATGGGTAGCACTAACTGAGGGAGTCATAGGGGCTCCACCAACCATAGAAGTCAAAACTCATGACACAATACAAAATCCTAAGGCCAACTAATAATTAAAGAGAACACCAAAATAAAGCAAAAGGCTAATACACACAAACAATATATAATGGATGAAAGGGACCTCCCAAACTAAAGTAGGTATGCCTCACCCAAGAGGGTCCTGAGACTCCCTTTAATAGAGTGTAGATATTAGAGTCAGTTATAAGGATCCTCGTGGGATTAACAATGCAGTCGGTCACATCCCCCTATAGAGATAATCCTCCATAAAGGTTGTGTGTTTTTTGACCCTTATCTGACTCAGGGTTCCTACATAATAACCCCTACAAGTAACCAATGTGGATACCTTTGTCAAGCAACTAGAGTCACTACAATATAACCAATGTGCAGGCGAATAGTCGCAAGTCCAGTCCAACATATGGGTAGGGTAACAAAGCCCAAAATCTCAAAATCACTGCCTTTCACGGAGATAAAGGTACTAGAAAGACCCCCAAATATGAATAGAACCCTAGAAATATATCTGATGATAAGAAGGTATTAGAGGGCTATCTCTGCAACCAACTTTGCGCGACCTCGTGCTTAACTTCGGTGTGAGTGGAGCCTCCCGACGTCACTGATTACACAATGGGTTTAACCACTCCCTGGTCAGACACATATTATTAGTTTAATAGCCTTGGATAAGTTTACTCACAAAATCCTATTCCAGGGCCCTATGTCCTATACTTTTTTGTGTACCTTGAAAAATAAAATCGTTTCTAATCAATTTTAATTAATCAACGATAATTTTAATGAATTCTTCTTACTCAAGAGTTTTGGTCATGAAACTGATGGTATTATGACTCAACATATAAAAAGAAGAAAATACAAAAACATTGCTTAATACTAGTCTTGAATTTCAAAGAGATGGTATGTTTCTTGCTATTGCACAATCTATACTTGCCCAAAGCCTAAAGGCAAGTAGGACTAGATTAACGTAACACGGAGGTAGTCCTATCACTGTCACCCCAATAGGATACCTCTTTCTATTTAGGGGGAGAAGAAACTCACTCCAAGGGAGATGTCCCAAGACCTAGTTGGTTGATGAAGGGTAAAAAAAAACAGGTAAAACCCACCCCTCTCTCTAGGTCACTCAAGGAAAGAAATCTCTTGGTAAAGTTTAAAGGGGAAAAAGGAAAATGAAATGAATGGTACCTACCCTTTACCAATGAAACAACAAATGTTAGCAATAAGAAATGATAGCAATGTTTCAAATTAGTGACTTCAAGATATAAATATGCTACTTAAAGACTCTCATGTATAGACAAAAGATAGAGTTTATAGCAACAACAACATGTCCATAAATTGCAAGTTGTGATGACAAAAAGGATATAAAGACTTTGAAAATTTGATAGTACCTTTCCACTCACAATTTCAGGATTTAAAACAAGTCAATAAGTGACTTCAATAGGCTTGCAAAAAACTTGCAACAACAGTAACATAATAATTATGGAAACAACAAAACCACTTTAGAAAAGTACTTAGTTTAAGCAATTAAACAAACACTGTAGTATATATTGATAGTAAATTGCCTAATACAAATGTTGGGTGGATTTATGGACAGTTTAAGGGTTGTTAAGGGGCTGCAATTATGGTTGTAATAGTAGTTACAGCAACAACATCAGCCTTAAACAACTTCAGAATTTTGCACTTAGAACAATAACAAAAGGAAGACTAGAGCCTTGGGATGATAACACCTAGGCTAGTGCAAATTTATAGGTTAGTTTTAGAGGTTAGTATGCTGATTAGGGCTGCTAAATAAAGGCTATAGCAGCAATTATAGCAACATCAATATGGTTGTCAATGTTAGTGAGAGTTTCAAGAAGATAGTTTGAAAGTTTGTTTTGATCTCATTCATCTACAAGAGTATAGAAATCAGTGCCTTTTAGGGTTTTATGGAGTCAATAGTAGTAACAATATCCCTTGGGAAATAAAATAATCATAATTCTTATCTAAGGGAAGAGGCATATGCAAGAGGTCTTGGCACTTCAATGCCTCAAGCATCTTAATATTTAAGGGATGTTTTGCTAGAGAGTAGGCACTTCTAGGCCCTAGCGTACCTTCATTCCCTAGATTTTTTGAAAGACAAATATTTGGTGATTAGAATGAGATTACTAGAGAGATAGCACTTTAGGGCTCTAATAATCACTCCCAATAAAATGTATAATTGGCAAGATCAAGCTAGTAGAAGAGTTATATGGAGAAAGAAACATTTGTTGCTTCTCCCCTAGGGTTTAAACAAGCAATTTCATAATATTAGACATGAAACAAGTAAATTTTACCACAAACATCCATAGAATGAATAAAAATGTAGATTTTGTACTTACTTCACCAAGAATAATCGAATCAAACCCTAGTTGAAGACCGTTCCACCATGAAAAATGCCAAAATACACCACCATGAAGCTTTCCCAAGAGATGCACACTAGTTATTTCAGTCAATGACCCTTAAAGAGGGAGAAAATTTCAGATCACCACTTGTGTGTGATGAGTTATCCTCCAAATGAATGTCACTTTTTGTTTATTTATACAAAAATTTGACCTTAATTAATTTTTAGGACAAAAAAGACAGGCTGACTTGGCTAGTTTCTTATAAAATTAAATTATGGACAAAATAAAATAAAATAAATTTAAAGACCCTCCTAGGGGTGACATCATTCCCTTCTAAGGTGACGTTGGACCTCTGTCATGGAACATTGGGCTCTAGGAGTGAAACGTTGGGCCTCCAAAGGTCAAAACTTTACCCACACATGCGAATAACCTCACGATTACCTCAAAGGTGACAACCACTACATGTAGAAACGTCCATGGATACATGGGTGCTATTCAAGTCCTCCAAAGGACAGATTTCAAGTGGGAAAGTAACAATCACATGGGTCTAGGTCCACCAAAGTTCCTCCAAAGGAAACATCCTTCTTCTTCTTGGTAGAACCCCTTCATCTTCATCCTTCCTCCTGGTTGGGGTCTCAAAATCCATCAAATGGGCTTTGAGCCCTCATGAATGTCTAAGCTAGTCATATTTCCATGTGCCTGTTCATCGGGAAAGGTCCTACAAAGATAACAAGTATGCCCTCCAGGGGTCCATAAGTCATAGGCATCATAATACATAAATCACATATAATAATTAAAATGCCCAAAAATGTTCATTAAACCCATGTAAACCCAAACAAATGCTCAAAAAATTATGCAACTTGACAAGTCTAGGGTTTGGAATGGTCTTAGGGTGTCCTATTGGGCTATTCTCCCTTAAGTCAAGGTCATTTCCCCAGTGGAGCTTGATCCAAATAATGCAAGTGTATGAGATGGTGAGGGAAAAAATTTGGGCATGGGGTGCATGTGATAGCATGGAAATGTAACACTCACCTATGGGTGCCTTTGTTGAGGGTGAGATGCACCTTGTCATGGATGAAAAATTTTCCAAGCCTAGTGATTTCCATTTATTATTTTGATATTTTCTTTCTTCTTTTAACTTTCTTTCTTCATGTTGCAAGGAAAGAGTTGATGGCCATTTCCCTGGCTTGGTGACCATCTAGTGGTAGTGTCACCCACAAACATTTCATGGAAATGAGAAGGCTAGCTCACGATGAGACCCCATTTCTCTTGGCCATGCAATGAAGAGCCACTACTCTGTCTTGGTGACCAGTTGTGTGGTAGTTTCATACCACTACATTTTCATGATCACGATAGGTTGGCTCATGATGAAACCTCCTATCCACCAACACATCCCTCGAGTGTTTTATTCATATGTGGTTCCCCTTTTCTTGTTGAGAAGTGTTTCAGTGCTTTCTTAGGGATCCCTGGGCAAAGCATCTTGAATGTTAAATTTGGCTATTAACTTTTTCCAGCTACATTACCCCCTAGGAATTTATCCCCTTCTTCCCATGAGTTAAGGTATAACCCTTTCCAAGTGGAGCCTTCCCCAATGCCCAAAAATGTGGATAGATGGAGGGGATAAAGATGGAAAATGGTAATGATGGAGGGAGCGGGCGATGACTCTTCATAGATCCACTAGGTAGCAACCTATCCTAAATGGAAACCAACTTACTAAGTAACCATGTGACCCTCCCAGGTTTGAATAAGGAAAAGAGCATAAAGTCAAGAAAAAGTTATGAAATCCAGAAAGATTCAATGCAACATGTTCAAGTGTTTTAAATATCAGAGTGATACATACCATGATACCCAGACTTATTACCTCATGGGACGAGACCCACTGCCACTTCAGGACCAAGTTGATGTGATGAATATTGTTTTTGGTGATATGTGGATTGCACTGAAGAAAAGAGGGTCCCTCTGGGGCCATGCTTAAGTCGTTTAGCTCTCGACACTCCATGTCTAGGACCTATGGTCCTCGAGACATGATCTCCTTAGTTATCCCTAGGATAGGGGATAACACTTCTAAATGCAATTTTTCCAATGCAATATCCACAATTTCAATGAAAAGCAATATCTCCACATGTGTCAAAATCAATCCAATGTAATCAAAAGTGGAAATGTCATAATGTAAATAAGAAAATATTTTTGTATTTTCGATATAAAGAAAATAAAACGCAAGGACTGAATAACAAATTCACAGGTATACCCTACTGCAAGAAAAAAGAGACATGACAAGTAGGACACCAAGAAGAAAACACTCAGACCAATGTGCAAGGACAACCAATGAAAAATATGATAAGAAAGAAAAATGCTCGAAAATTCAACAATTAAAAGGCTTCCTATCACTCTATAAGCACTTCACAGTCAGGGTAGGGACCTAAGAAGACTCAAAAACCAACCAAAATCAACCAACAAGACTAAAAAGATGATGTACACGACTGTTTGAGTACGAATTGTGTATATACGATCCCTAAAGGAAGACAACTCGCATATATACGCGTCTATCAAGGGAAAAACCACATATACCTAGTAAAACACTTCTAGGGCAAGGGTTAAGCTAAGAAACTAATATGCAAGGTAAAAACAAGGCTGTCAAGCAACAAGCGACAAGGAAACTTAGGTTAATAGAGAACAAACCAGGGAGAAAAACACTCCAAACCCCCCAAAAGGAGATCATTCCCCAATATGGTCTCTAATTTTGTTACGAGGAAAATCTCTTTATGGAAAGGGGTAAACCACAATAGATGGAATAAAATGCAGAAATAAACTCTAATCCCAACTATGTTATATAAATGAAATGCTAGCAAGACAAGGCTAAGAGCCTACCTCATCTGGATGTTCGAAGAAGACCACGGTTGAGCACGCGACCCAAAGCTTTATACATGCAACTTGTCCTGAACAATCAAGATATGCAAGGATTAGGTGATAGTATATAATGTTAGCATATAGATTAGCATAATACATTAACATACATAACAAATATGCCCATGGAATAATAATTCAAATATTTGCAAGATATCAACTGGATGAGAAAAGAGTATTTCTATTAAAATAATCAACATAAGTATGTAGGTGACAAACTTCTGCAACGACACATATCGAAACTAAGAAACTAAGTCCCTCCAGCTGGGCCTCCACCACTTCAATCCTCCACCAAAGGCAATCTCATATAAAGGAGTTAATGAGGTTCTCCGTCACAAAGAAGGAAGAGCTTGGGGGATGAATAATGAGTTTATACTTTCAAAGACAAAGGGATGCAAATTCAATATGAAGTGAAATTTTTGCAGAGTGTCTTTGCTCTCAAAATTGAATTCCTCTATCAAGTCTTGGATATGGATCAATTTATAGCCTTCAAATGGAACTGAAGGGTTGATTCAGAGCATTTCCAGTATATGGAAGGTCAAGGATCATGGATCTCGTGACATGGCATGGAAACCCGACATAATTTTTAATTTTGAGCACGAAACCTGATGTACGTGGGATGTAGTGGAGAAACATGTGTATACGCATGTTGTATAACTGATAGGGCACATATATGTGGAAAAATATGATTTTTTGGATCTGGAAGGAACAAAAAATGAACTTCAAGTTTGCATAGGGAAATGGAAAGCCATCCAAGCAAGTTGCATGGAGCGAGGAAAAATTTGTTGTGACACAGATCAAGATAATCAATGTTCTTGGGTGATAATTGAGCCCATGAAGTAAAAGGAATAGACACAATTCTTATTCGAATGCCAAGAGAAGGTATTTCACTTATTAAGAATTTTTTGTTTTGGTCATGGTCTTAAAAAGAATATTTTTTCAGTAAGTTTTGTTACTGACCAAGATATGGATGTTAAGTTAAGCAAAAGAAGATGTACTGTCAATAAACTTAAGGATAGTAAGTTGATTTGAAATGGATTCTGAGATAGTGGTCTATATAGATTAATTGCAGGTATTGTTTAACATAAAGTGTTGGTTCATGACGATGGATCACTAGTAGAGTTTCGACACAGGAGGTTTGGTCATCTAAACCTTAACAGTCTCAAGAAAGTCCAAAAAATGGCAAGAGGTATGCCACAATTTTGTTAGGGTTAACCTTGACTCGAGAATGACTTAAAGTGGTTTAGGTCTCAACACATGGTATTGGTGGCATGTGGTTTTGTAAGCCTAAGAATGCATGTGAATAATCCTTTATAAGTATTGTAAGGATCCATTGTAAAGGGGTCTGGAGGTGAGCAATGGATATCTCATTTGTCTCGACTTGGCCAGTTTAGGTCAAGGTTAATAATATATCTATTATTAGACTAGTTTTTCTCGGTAGGGATTTTCTAGGATAATTATGTGTCTAAGTGTATGGTTGCTTATCTGTATTATTTTTTTCTCTCAAATATATTTTATCATGCTTAGTTAAAAAAATAACAAGTGGTATCAGATCCTGGTAGGCGGAGACTCTCTAGAGAAAGTGGCCTAGGTGTTTCTCTGAAGATGGATCTACAAAGTTGACAGAAATATCTTTTAGTGCATAGATTAGATTGTGCAAACGATGCTTCCAATTGTGAATGAGATCTAGTCTGTTAATGGTACTCATTCGAGGAAATAACATGGCCCTTGGGAAGACAACTAAATCTTATGAGTTTATTCTTAAGTATTCAATGAGTGGTAAGAAACATGTAGTTGTAGACCAACTACTTTGATGCTTCAAAAAGATTGGATATATTCATGTATCTATAGATAAACTACTATGATGGTTGTATATGATAATATTTTTTTTGTTATTTTGATGGATCTTTCAGCACATGAAGTTGGGACCAATATTGATGAACCATGTAGGTGAAGAGAATTCCTATAGAACCGGTGGTTACAACGATTGATGACCCATGTAATTTTGTATATGGGTTCTTTTTATATGGACACAAATTATAAGCATGTATGCATGTACAAAAGAAGACATAGCGGATGATGAGAAAAAACATGAGCATGGAAAATTGAGAGGATGTAACAATGGATGGTGATGGTGTAGTCACCATGAGACATATGAAAAAAATAAATAATTAATTAATGTAGTAGAATTGTTTTGCAAGTAAAAGGGCATATGGTTGTAAGACTTGCTAAGGAATGCGTACCCCTAGTAACACACTGGTAAAGTTAGGAGGAAGACCTAGGTGATAGGGGGTATTCATGCAGAATCCCCAAGTCAGGCTTAAAGGGAGGATTGTTAGGGTTAACCTTGACTCGGGAATGAGTCAAAGTGGTTTAGGTATCAACACATGGTATTTATGGCCTATGGTTTTGTATTCCTGAGAATGCATGTGAAGAAGCCTTTATAAAGCTAGTAAGGCTCCATTTTAAAGTGTCTTGGAGGTGAGCGGTGGATAACTCACTTGGCCTGGCTTGACCAATTTAGGTCAAGGTAAATAATAGATCTATTATTAGGATGGTTTTTTCTAGGATAATTATGTGTCTAAGTGTATGGTTGATTGTGTGTATTATTGTTTTCTCGCGAATATATTTTATTATGCTCGGTTAAAAACCTAACAAATTTAATGTTACCAGAGGAGGTGTATGTGATTCTTTTGCCATGGGAAAGCATCATAGATATCCCTTATTCACAAATGATGAGAAATTGTGAGGAAACCCTTATACCTTATTCACTATGATGTGTGTGGACCAATGAGTAATCTTTCTATTTCTGAATACTTGTACTTTGTTACCTTTATTGATGATGCTACTAGGATTTTTTGGATTTATTTCATGAAACATAAAAGTGAGGTGTTTTAATAAATTTTGTGAATTTAAATCCTTGGTAGAAAATCAAATAGGTCATAGCATCAAGATATTAAGGAGTGAAAATGGGGGAGAGTAGAAATCTCATGAGTTTATTTATTTTTGTAAGAGGTTTGGGATCAAGAGGGAGTATTGTATTCCCTATTCTCTTCAACAAAATGGATTAGCAAAAAATAAAAACATGAGCATTGTTGAAACTGCATGGTGCATGTTGGAGAAATTTGGTATGCCATGGTTCCTTTGGCAAGAAGCATGTCTTAATGTTATGTACACATTGAGCATGTGTCATTATAATTCATTGAGGGAAGTTACACCCGAGGATGCATTTTCTAGAGTAAATCCTCCTTTTGATTATTTCAGAGTGTTTGGTTCTCTAGAATAGACTTATATACCTTTAGATATGTGAACAAAACTTGAACCGACCATCAAAAGAGGTGTATTTGTTGGGTATGGTGATGAGTATAAGGAATATAGAATTTGTATTCCTGGTGAAAGGAGAGACATACTTTGTAGGAATATTATTTTAGATTAATTTGGTTATAGAATGACATATAACACTCGTGGTATTGAAGTGTAGCCAGATGTGCCAAAAGCCAGTGATAAAGAAGAAGATAAGGAAAGTAAAGATGTCATAAGCGATGACATAAAACAATATCAATCAAATGAAGTGAATAAATATAATGAGGAACATAAAACAACAACCATGGAGTTTCCTATGTGGATAAAGACACTAGAAAAGGGATTAAAAGATGAAAAGAAGCCAAAAGTGTCTCCTCCCAGGAGATGTTCATGACCTAGAGTTCCAATTAGAAGGTATGAAGCTAATATTGTTGCATTGATGAGTGACTTGATTGATTATGATCCTAGTACATTTGATGAATCTTTGTATTCTAGAGAGTGGATTGAAGCTATGTAGGAAGAATATGAAAACATAAACTATGCGTGGGACATAGTTCCACGTTCTGAAGGAAATAAAGTCATTGGAAGCAAATGGATCTTCAAATTTAAGAATAAAGTTGATGATTCCATCTCGAAGTATAAGGAAAGATTTGTCGCAAATGGATTTAGTAAAAATCCTAATATTGATTATGATGATACCTTTTCCCCCGTTTCCTAGTATAATACCATAAGGAGTGTTCTTTCCTTAGCTACTAGTAATAATTGGAATATTCACCATATGGATGTGAAGACGAATTTCTTAAATGTTGTCTTGCAGGAAGAGTTATACATACAACAACCTAAAGGATTTTAGGTTCATGGTAAATAAGATCTTGTGTGCAGATTGAAGAAGGCCTTGTACGGTCTTAAACAAGCTCCTCATGCATGGTACACTCATATTGATGAGTGGTTTCAAGAAAAGGGAGTAAAGAATTCATTTGTTGATGCTAATCTATACTTTTTGTGTAATGGTAATAGCATTGTTATTGTTGTTTTGTATGTATATGATATTATTCTAACTGGAAATGACGATGGTTTAATTCTTTGGTTGAAAAATGAATTGTGTAAAGAATTTGAGATGAAGGATTTGGGCCCCCTTCATTATTGACTTTGTTTAGAAGTATGGCAGGATATGTAATATCTCCAATAGAATGGGTTGGGATATTATTTCCTTCTATGCAATAAGTGTTCTCGATGCTCTAATCTGGTTGACAGATTTTCACAAATAGTTTGCATGTATTCGACTAATAGACATTTTGTCAAACATATTGCATGTGATACAAATACACTAGAAATAGAAGGGACGATATGTGGTATTTTATTATGAATGAAGTTATGAACACAACAATCCAATGACTAATATGGAAGTTTCAATACATTAATGGAAAGCACACAATACAAGATAAAAACATGGAATCATGCCATGGCCTCTTCAACAGATGAGATCAAACCCTCCAAGTTCCACAACCCCTCCAAGAAAATCACTACAACCCAAAATTGAAATCAAAACACAAGATGAAGTTCCAATGAAGATCCAAGATGGATCCTCCTCCTTTTCTAGCTAGGGTGGATATTGCATCACCAAAACTAAACTACAATGGAAGGGTTTTGTCAAATCCCTAACGAAAACCTTATATCCAAGAGCACTCCAAAGAGATCAATCCAAAAAACATAATGAGGAAGGTGAAGTGCTACCCCTTCATTTATACTTCTTCCATGACTTCTTAATCTTTCCCTTTTTTGACCAAATCAAGCATGACCATTATTTCCTTTTTGAATAAATAAAACATGATCATTATTTCCTTTTTTATTTTCACTTAAGGATTAAAATCACTTTATAGCCCTTTTTGGTCCCTTTTTAGTGCTGAAAAGTGATTAATTAGCTTCTAAGACATTCCCGGATGCCGGAATCCCCTTTCTCATCATCCCAACCTTTATATATTTTCATCTTGATTCCAACGAGCTATTACATGAAGGTGTTCCCTCCAATAATACGACACAAATAACACCTTTAATGTGTTTAATTAATTTATACCCAATAATAATCTTAATTTACAGAAATCGTCGGAATGCCACATAACCAAGAACGAACTATGTAGAAGTGATCCTTATGATGAAATAAGGTAAATGCACTAGGATGTAGCTCATATAACTCCTCCAATTCACCCAAGCCTGCTATTATCCTCAATTTACTCCTCTTTCCGGGATGACACAAACCCATAAGGTTGCCTCCAAATGTAAAGTAGGGGAATCCAAAAATGGGTACATTACAATCCTCCCTTCCCAAATATTTATTTTCCTCAAGAAATTCCATCATAACTTGACGCTCCATTGACTGAACCAGAATGAAGCTAAAAATGATACTAGGGTCCCAAACCACCCTAGAATATGTGAAGTATCCTCTGCTCAGTGTGTCGTCTAGCAAGGTACCACCATAAGAAATCTCCTGAATATTGTCGATGAGTAGAGAAACTCAATACTGCAACAACTCCATCAAACCCTCAAAGAACTACTCTACTAGAGAACCAATTTCATGAAATAAAAAACTGGATCTCGCCTCTCTATTAGTTGTTGAAATTTCTAATATTGAAATCTTAGGCTCTCAAGATAATCTCAAAAAGATACCACCATGTTGATGTTGTGACACTCTGATTATAATCATCCGAGTATCATTCCTAGTCTTCCTCCTCCTCCCCTAGTAATCCCACCTAAAATACCTGTAAGGGTTGAATCTACTACCATGAATAGTATCTTGCATAGACATCCAGGTGAAGTCACGACTTGCAAATTAACTGCCACACTCTATCTAAAATGTCAGAAAATCAATTCTTTCCTAATCGATGACAATTCTCTGGGCTGCTCATGGACTCTAGACATCTCTCCACTAGATATCTCTATCACCTGTGTTTCCCCATACTTAGAATATATCACTAAAAAGTGCCTGAACTGGTCAATCACCGCAGACATTCTCTCCCTTATGTAAAACTGTAATGCAATATGTCCACCTGCTCTCCCATTCTCTCCCTTAAATGGCCAAAGACCACATCGATCCTATGGAATTAGTGTGTCTTGACCTACTCTATTGACAATTCATATACTCTATACTCTCCTACATTGCCTGTGAGGCCTCTCCATGTGAACCTCTCTTGAATCTACCTAGAATATGTCAAACACTCTCTGCTCCTAGTGCTATGTTGTGACTCGCACTACAAATCTCCATTTTACTTACTGTTTTGATACCTCCCTAAAATGGAGCCTCCTTATTTTTATAATCTCAAGATAAAACCTCATAAGTCCCTTCTTCATTTAAAGGATTCTTCTGGTAACTCATGTTTCACTTGGAAAATGAGAAAGAAATTAAAGTTGAAGTTTAAAATTTGATCAGAAAAGTTACTTTCAACTCCTTCGAACTACTTGTAGGAGTTACTTCAAACTCCTCCGAACAACTTGAAGGAGCTACTTCAAATGCCTCTGAGCAGCTCAGAGGAGTTCTTGTTGATTTTTCCGATAAACAAAAATTATCGCGAGATTTGATGAGAACCCCTCTGATCATATCGGAGGAGTTACAACTCCTTTGATATGTTTAGAGGAGTTACCCTTAACTCTTCCAAACAAGTTCAGAAAACTTGTTTTAAAATCCTTCGACCTAACTACCACATTAAATGCTACTTATTATCTGGGAGGTTATAAAATGAAATGGAGTTAATCCATTGTTTCTTGGCTACTTGAAATTGACAAGAAGATGTAGAATAAAGGAGTTAAGTTGAACATCATTCGAACAAATCCCTATACTTTCCCAACATGTGGAAACAGAAGCCAAGTAAGTTTACCTACTTCTCTCTTGTTCTTTAAGCTAGGGTTAGGTTTTGTTTCATTTTTTTTTGCTTACCTTTTGTTTTTTCCCTAAACCATAACTTACTTGCCAAATATTCTCCAATTCATCCTCACTAGGCCCTTCATGGTTGTCACCAGTATTAGACTGATCCTCAACTCATCCTTTTTTATGGAGTATGCAAACAATTCATTTTCCCCCATTCTTAAGTTGTGATAGACTCCATCCTATCCTCGTATTTGGCAGTTGCAAACCCCAAATCCATCCAAGAATCCCTTAGTTCACCCTGATAAATCCCTAAACATCCCACTCCTATTTATCTAAGTTTTCCATAGCGCTCTCGATCGTTTCTTTGTGTTCACATAAAAATAACGAAATTCAAAAAACTTGTTTAGTAACTCTTCAAGCATATTGGAAAAGTTACTACTAAATTCTCTGATATGCTCGAGAGAGTTGAACTCAACTCTTCCACATGACTTCAGAGTGATTGGGAACAAATCCTTTGATCGTATCGTAGGATTTAAGATTAAATCCTCTGATATGATCAGAGGATTTCCTTATAAGTCCTCCGAGCACCCCAAGACTTTGGCTAACCTCTTCTGAATACATATCGAAGAATTTACTAATGACTTCTCTGATGTGTTCGGAGGAGTTGTTATTAACTCCTCCGATATGATCAAAGGAGTTGTTAATAACTCTCCCGATATGCTCGGAATAGTTACTCATAATTCCTTTGATCTGCATCAAGAGAGATGTTTTGTTTTTCTCCGATTTTAGTTTTCCAGGTTGATGCCCAATCTTTTCACCCTAAATACCACTAGATATTGTTTTCTATTAACTTGACATTTACAAGAAACAACAGGCCATGACTGGTTTTCATTAATCCTTATTATTGTTTTGATTAGGGATGATTTTAAGGATGGAAATTTATTTTAAAATGTCGAAACCTTGGTGAATCTTACTAATCCTTCGTATTCCAACTATAAATGTTTGGTGATATTTTTGTAAAAATATTCAAATTTATAAGGATTTTATATAGTTTGTATAAAATTTTGGCAATTTTTAAGGTAAAATAATTGTATCCTATAGAATTTGAGCAAATAATTTTTAGAATAGCAAAACTGTTTTTGGGAAAAACATAGAAAATTATCCCATTAGCGAAATTTAGCCCCTAAAATCATCCATGGTTTTGATCATTTAACTATTTTCAAATAACAAGCTCCAAATTTATCATGTCTGCAGGTTCAGACATGTCACCACAAAATAAAAAAACGATGAAACCAACAAGGGCTAAACCATCTGGAAACTCCCAGCAGACAGTAGAAACAAAAAGTGTCGGGGCAATATATGATGATACGTTAGGACTTCTAGACAAAGGTGAAGAAACCTTAAAATGGGGAGAAGTATATTATATGTTCAAGAAATCAAACTTATCTACAAAAGCAAAGGACCCAAGTGAGCTCCAGGAATTTAAAACATCATAAAATCTTTAATTTTCAGAGTGGAAACACATCGAACATTTTTCCCTTGTGCAGACGCCATTTATTGGATTTTGAAAAACACAGAAGTAAATAGTAGGTACGTCTTTAATGAAATAAAAGAGTTGATAGATCCATTCATGCCTGATGATTTATCTAAGTGTTACCATATTGATGTCGGAAACAAAACGATATATGGTTATCTCCTTAGTGAATTGGAGCTCACGCTGAAGGATTTATTCCCCACATGGTATAAAGAAAACAAGTAGTCCAAATATCGTCCCAAGAGTCAATACCCCACAACCAATATAAGAAGACCCTACCAATATATGGTGGCCATGCTGTGCAGGTTGTATGGGGAATCAGATGCCACCCACTTACCATTGTCTTATATGCTCTTAATTTATTTCTGTGCAGATGTAGGGGCCTCATTCAACTGGTGTTGGGAGTAGGCCTATTTTGAGGAAATACCAATTTTGGTAAGGTAAGGCCATATTTTGGAGGACAACTGGAAGGAAAAGCAACACGTGCAAGGGAAAGCCACATGCAAAGGAGGAAAGCATGAAGGCACGCAAGTAGGAAAACCTAACCATGTTAGGGTTAGGGTTTTGGTAAGAGATTGTAACAACTAAGAAGCTTGTGAATTAGTATAAATAAGAACCTAGGAGGTCTAGGTCATGGTTGGAGGAGGTAGTTCCATTGGGATCGACTGGAATACTGATTAAATTTGACTATTGTAGTTTGATATGATTTTGTAAGTTGTTGAGATGTAGAAGAGTCAAGTAACTATATCTTGAGGGTTAGATCACAGACTGAGGAGCCCAGTGTAATCTAGTCTGCCTCACAGAGGCTGTTGAACCTTTCATATTATTGTATGATTGGATATATAGTGCGCACAACACCATATTTTGTAGCAAACCTAATAAAAGAGCCTAAGAAGCCAAATCTTAGTGGATGTAGGATAGGAGGGGTGAACCATGGTAAAACCTGTGTTATGTGTGTTTTTTATTATATATTTACCTTCTTTCAGTATTTATTTTATGAATGGATGGATGAATGGTTCAGTTAGATCTAATAGAATGCATGCATGACTTAAAACATGAATGAATCTTAGGAATAATAGAGAGAATAATCAGATCAAGGCCTGAAGAAGATCAATTATAATCTCAGATCCCCACTCTTTACTAGACTGCAAGCACTTGAGCTTTGTAGTCACCCATAGAGATATCTTTGGTGAGACTGTGCAATACATTCTGTGTGTTGTGTTTCCTTATGTTTTACTAGGAGTGCCTATATTTTTAGAGGGTTTTGTTGGAAACCTGTTCAAATCTGAACCTGGGTCAGCCCAAGAAGTAGATAGAAAGATTAATAACTAGTATCAAAAGATAGATCCAATAATAGAGGAGATGAAGGAGGATATGAAGAACCTCACATTCCAACTTAAATAGAATAAAGGAAAAGAGAAAAGAGAATTTTTTTGGTGTACCGCATGCAGGATAGAAGGTCACCATAAGAATGAATGTCCAACTTTCGTGCAGTGCATGGAAATAGGAGTACCAAACTCATTGCCAATAGGAGGACCATGGTGCAAGATATGTAAGACACATGGGCATGATCCATATCTTTTTCCAATGATGTAGAAGTACCAGACAGTACCCAAGAGTTCATACTGCAATTTCTGCAAGTTAGTGGGTCATGATGATAAATATTGTAGTACAATGGAGTTGATGAGAGAAAGAACTTCAGATACCCATAGGGTGCAAGCAAAAATGATGATAGGGCAAGATGAACCTCAGTTCAACTAGGTACCACCACCATACAAAAATGTGAAGTCGCAATACAACACTGTGCAACCACAATATAACAACATGCAGCCATAGTATAACCCCACACAATATAACCAGACACCTCAGTACAATGCCCCATGAGGAGGTCGAGCTAGATACATAGGTGGAGGACAAAGTAGAGGAGTATTTGGAAGAGGCAGAGGTCCAGTAGTGTGCCACAACTGCCAAAAACTAGAAAATTATGTAAGGGAATTTCCACTCCCACCAGTGACATGTATGTACCGTCGCTCAACAGACCATGATACAAAGGAATGCCCAACACTTTTGGGAAATATTCAATAAAAGAGGAACCAGAACAACTAGAATGTTCAATGGATCTTTGCAGAAGCCAGGGATGATGGAAGAAATATCAACATAATCACGTGAGGAGGAGCCAAGCCAAGACCTGACGTAGTAAGACAAGATCCAACACAACACCAATGGGTGAAGAAAAACACTAAAAAACAAAAGCAGTTTGATGAGCAGAAATAAAAGTAGAAATTCAAGGAGGCCAGATGGGAGTTCCTCAAACAATATGTTACATCAACATCAGTTGCACATCATACTCATAATGTACCAATGTACGATATGAATCCATCAATGGACCACACCATTGAAGTACAACCTGCCAAACAAGTAAGTAACATAAGAATTTTTTTGCAATCCTGTGTTAAGTTATTAAAGGATCCTGTTAACGATAAAAAATGCACTGGCATTTTTGCAAGAGTGATGCCTAATATTGTAGGGAACATTTGACTAGCTTCCCTAGATCCAAATCCAAATCTGATTGCGCCATTGGAAATCTTATGATCTATAGATGTCGATCGACTATTCAAGCATGCAAAACGGACTCTCCATGACTGAAAATTTTGATTTTTTCCAAGGCAGTTTATTTCTGTAAAACCTTCCTTTTCGGTGGTTTAGGCGAACAGGACTATTGTTAATTAACCACTGAAAGTAGTGCTTTTGGTAGTTAATCCACCCAAAAGTCTTCTATGTTAACCATCGAAATCATGTAATGACCAGAATACTTGAAATTTCGCCCAGATAAGGAATTTTCGAATCATAATGAGATGAAACCTCTTGGAATAGACAGGTGGTGAATTATCAAGTCAGATCCAATGGTTAATTTGATGGATAAGGAAAAGAAGAGGTGTTTTAATCAAGTTTGGTACATTTTTCAAAGGTAAAAATATAGGGATTTTGGCACACCTCAACAAATTTGAATTTTACCTCTTGGAAGAGTCATCAGTCAGCCTTGGGAGGCTATCCTGCACTACACCAGCACTCAACTAGAGAGGAAGACCATGAAATCTGGGATTGACCTCATTTTTGGGGATCATCCCACATCTTTTGCAACTAAATTTTGATTTACTATCTTTAGTATATTTGATCCTTGTTTTCAGGATCTCAAAACTTCTTTGTAAAGCTATAAAGCTAAGGATAGAATATGAACCAAGGGTTCGATTTTGAGTTCTACATGCTACTGTTTTGTAACAAGACACTTTCTTTAATATATCAACTAGCAAGCTTCTTTCATTTGTTACTGTCAGACCTTCTTTTATCTATGTCTATGCTTATGAGTGGAATTATTTCTTTTGTCTCTGTTTAATGATCCTGGTAACTGTCATCTTACTTTTGATTATTAAGCAAGAATCACAAGCATCCTTGGCTAGTTTGTTGACCCATCATATATATGGTTTTATGCATGTTCTGGTTGATTGATTAGTTTTCTCATCCACCTGTTATTCAAACCTATCTGACAATAGCTCTTGAAGGCCTTGTGTTGCATGATTATAGTTAAGACTATCTTGAGAATATAACTCAGAGTTTCATATATTCATCTTGATCCAAAACCCCAACCCATTATAGAGAAAATAGTTTCCAAAAAGATTGAGTTACCAGGCATCTCTGACTTACAGCCTAGGAGAGTTTCCTGGAGAGATAACAGATCCATCATCTGTCTAGGTCTAAAAAAATCTGCTAGAAAGATGTAACAAAAAGGTAGAGGGGAAATTAGAGCAGAAAATAGTCAATCACTTATGTTATAACCCTATGATTCATAGGATCATCTGTTGACTGGAAATTTTTCACTCTGGGTGTATAGGTTTGCAAATAATATTTCATCTCTGCAAATTATTTTCAAAGGAAGCAACGCACAAAACCCACCAAAATCACTAAAATCCTAAGTTTTTGCTGCATTCGTGCCTGGAGAATAAAGAACGCGCTTAGATCGATGGTCGATCTAGTGGCGCATAGATCAACGGATGACAGTGGATTCCAGACCCCCTCGACTGTTTTGCCTTTAA
>ML790568.1:787012-797353 GCA_009831015.1 Picea engelmannii
CTTCCATAACTGGTAGTTTTGGCCGTTAAATTTCTCGACCCTAAACTTTCCATCTTCCGACATTGCTCCCACTCGAACCAGGAACCCTCTTTTCCTGCGAGTTACCTTGCGCTCTGATACCAGTTGTTAGAAAAACAGGACCGTGGAGCAATAAAATAAAACAAATGCAGAAACGAAAACACAGAAGACACACAATACAAGAGAGACACAAATTTACGTGGTTCACCCAGTGTGGGCTACGTCCACCAGAGAAATTGCCAGGTCCTTCCTTTATTATTATCCAGCAAATGAAGGGATGCAACCTACAGCAAAACCCGCTGTAACTTCCTCTTCTTTCTCTCACAGTCTCCTCTCTCAGAATACAATATTCACTATCATACTTAGCCGCAATACATTTCCAGCATAAAAGAGGGTTTTCTTCTAGGGAAAAAAACCCTAACATAATCTCTACCGTTAGATCTGTGACCTTATAATGAACGGTCCAGATTTACAATGAAATTACAATATACTTTTATAAGGCAATTTTTGCTTCCGGGGCTTCGCCCCCGAACCCCCGCTGGGGGCCCGCTTGCCCCCAGACCCCCCAACTGGGGGGATGGACCCCCCGGACCCCGCAGAGGGGGTACTCCCCCTCTACACTCCCCCACGTGGAAGAGTGTACATACTTCTGGGCTGTAAATACTTCATGGGATATAGACACGGCTGAAAGCAAAGACCTCTGAATCAGGAAGATAATCAGGCTCCACAACCAACAAATATGGGGGATATTATACTATACTTAGGCTCTAAGGTAAAATTTTTATCTAAGAAGACATGGTAGTGTATGTGAGAACCAACATTTGTCTATTCACCTGTCCATCTAAAGTAAGTGAATCAAAACAGAGTTCTACCAATTGGAAGTCTTAAAGGTGTGATAGTATATTTGGATGGAGTGTGCACTAAGGAAAACTTTGAATTAATAGAGATTGTAGATAGAACAAACCATATCCAACATTGCTTGGAATGGATTGGGAATTTGATAACCAGGCCATAATAAAATTGAATACAAGGAAAATGACATTTCAATCAGGTGAGTATAGAGTCATTGCACCTTTAGATCCTTTAGAAGGAGAAAGGTTTGTAGAACCCACCTGTTTAGATCTGGAGGAAATCAACCAATTGTACAGAACCATCGCGCGCAAAGAAGTTTATGTCAACCCAACTACATATGGGGTACTTAGCTGGAGAAGTATTACAACATGTGCTTCTAACTCAAATACAGGTCTAGAAAATTGGAAGCAGAGATTACATGAAGTCTCCACAAGAAGGTGCACAATAATAAACCGCACAGTAAGATGGGTTGGTATAGAGATAAGACAACCTCCCAGTTTTCATGGGATAAATGACTTAGAGGAATTTTTGACCAAATATGAAGAGTATGTATTAGATAATCATAGGCTCTTAGCCCTAGATATTTCACTGAAGGATACACCTGGAAGATAATGGGGTGTGCACAAAGAAACAATTTAGGACTGGTACCAATGTAAGCGACGACTGCACATTAGATTCGGTGCAGAACAAGGAAGCAATAAAATGCATAGGTATGATGGGCAAGGTACACCAACAGAACACTTGGAGAAGTGCAGGACACAATGGAGGATGACACCACCAAAAGAATGGCCTCATCATTTCATCCACACATTGGAAGGAATCCCATAAAAATGGTATGTAGACCAGGAGATGCGTAGAGGTACTATTAAATGGACAACATTACAACATAACTTTGTTGTAACTTTCTCATTTGAACATGAGAACCCCAACATTGATTCAAAACTGAAGAAGATAAAAGGTGTAATATATATTGATGAACCAGAGGTTGAACTCATGATAGAGTACCAATAACAGAACAAACAGACAGTCAAATAACTACTATCATGTTATCATGTTGAAGAGGAAGCACCATATGAAGATGACCCGCACAATATTCATATTACATAAATTGGAGAAAGAAAGGTGGAAGGTCCATATTTGGAGTCAGAAGTATTTTCTGCACCTATCAAGGTGAAGAAATTCAACATTGGCACAACTAATAAACCTAAAATGGAAAGTATTGGAGACTATTGGGATGAACAAACAATAGAAAGAATAACAGAGTTACTGCATGAATACAATGATGTGTTCCAAATGACCTTTATAGATATGAAGGGAATAGCAGGAGAGCTAGGAGAGATGAAGATACCTCTCAAACCTGAGGCAAGACTTGTCAGGAAGAGACCTTACAGACTGAACCCAATGTATAAGCAGAAAGTGAAGGCAGAAATTGACAGAATGTTGGAAGCTGGTATCATAGAACCAATAGAGGAATCTGAATGGATAAGTCCTATGGTAGTGCAACAAAAGAAACAAGCGGGGATAAGGATCTGTGTAGATTTGAGAAAATTGAATGATGCTTGCTTACATGACCTTTTTCCTACCCCTTTCATAGATGAAGTCTTAGAGAATGTGGGAGGCCAAGAAGCATATTCATTTACATATGGATTCTCGGGTTACCATTAGATCAAGATAGCTCCAGAAGAAAGGTATACGACTACTTTTGCTATAGAATGGGGATCCTACCAATATAAAATCATGCCTTTTGGGTTGAAGAATGCACCAACCATATTTTCAAGATAAGTCATAGCTTCTTTTAAGGAATTCATACATCAGTTTTTATATGTATATTTGGATGACTGGACTTTGTATAGTCTATTAAAGGACCATGTAGAAGTGTTAAGGTTAATGTTGGAAAGATGCAGGGAATGTCAGATATCATTGAATATCAAGAAGTTCATTTTTGGGACATATAGTGTGTAAACAAGGTTTACTGGTGGATACTGCTAAGATTGTAGTCATTGTCAACTTACCACCACCAAAATCAATGTGCTAGTTGAGATAAACACTGGGACATACAAGCTATTACAGGAAAATTATAAAAGAGTATGTGTAGATCACTGTGCCAATGGAAAAACTACTAAAGAAGGATATGAGATTTCAATGGAATGAGGACTGCCAACAAGGGTTGGACACCTTAAAAGAAAAAATGGTCACGACACCTATCCTAATATTTTGATATTGGGAAAAGACATTTCATGTGCATGTAGATGCATCAACCATATCACTTGGAGAAATTATGGCGCAAATAGGATGTAACATCCTTCTCTGGTGCACTGAGTGAACTTATTCTTTGAGGACACTTGCTCACAAGTGATATGGATTATTATTCTATTAAAACTTTTTGACTTTGATTATGATGTGTTATGGGTAGATGACATGTTTTTTTACTACATTGACATAGACAGGTGCTATTGACTCAATTTTACTGAGTGTGCAGGGTTTTGGATCCGGAAGATGCAGAGGCATCAATGGAAGCCCTTGGACTCTGGATCGAGTCAGGGAGTGTGCCATTGGGGTTTGATTCTTTTACTGTGATATTAGTGCATCTAACTAGATGATATGTTATGGATATGTTCTAACATGATTTGTTGATCATGCAGGCTGACGATAGCTTGTTGACCAGACTCATATATGGAGTAAAGGGGTCACCTACGACTACTAGAAATGTTGAGGGAGAGGTTTGGACAGTAGCCCTACCACAACCTACTAGCACTCCTGCTGTGGCTTGAACTGTAGGTTAACGATTACCTAGTTCAAGAGGACCCACGATGTCGTGGGGGCAGACTACGACAGTTGCTCACGATGATTCTAAAGGGCATGCAATAAGGCGGGGGACTTATTCCTTAGAAGACCTTAGTATTCCACAAGTTCACCTGGTGGAGTGTTGACTCCAGGGGTTATTGATGTCTACCAATTAGTCAAGAGGCGAGTGGCACCCTTGGAGCACGTAGTGCATCCTAAAGGGCAGGACGCACGAGGGAACAGATGAGGCAAGTGGCACCCTTGGAGCACCTAGTGCATCCTGAAGGGCACGTCGCATTAATGATGATAGAGGATGAACCTAAATGGCCCTAAGACAATAACGGGTTAAGAAATTTTAAAAACAATCTTCCTAATTAAATTTCGCCCAGTACAAATCTAAGCTCTAAGTCTAAAATTTCGCTAGGGGTAAATTTTGTCTACCAAAAAAATTAAAAATAAATAAAAAATAAAAAGATAAATTAAAATAAGATAATAATATTTAAAAATAATAATAAAAACCACATAATTAATAATTATAACCTTAGTTAAAAGCTTGTAATAAAAAGGGGGAATAAGAAATTTAAGTTATTCACAAATAAATAAATATATATATATATATATATATATATATATATATATATATATATATATATATATATATGTGGATTAAAATTTAAGGATAAAAAGGGGAAATGGGGGTTAAATTCCACAATTTCCATTTTGACCTCTAATCAAAAGGGGAAAGAGGGAAAATAAAAAAAAATAGGAAACTAGGGAAATGAAGTAACATAAAAAGGAAAAAGGGGAACTTAAGGGAAAAAGTGGGAAGTCAACTTAGTAAAGAATCCACATTTAAGAGCTTTTTAATTTAAATTGATTTAAAAATTTCATAATAGGGAAAGCCTTTAAAACCTGTAAGGGAATCTAGGAACACCTAGGAGTAATTCTAGGAGTAACTCTAGGTGGGTGAGGGAAATAAAGATATTTACTTAAATAAAGAAATTAATTAATGGAGGAATGTAGGGGATATGGGACACTTGTACAGACAAGAAATTTTAGAAACTTTAATTAAATGAGATTTTAGGAAAGAAAGGAGGTTCGAAACTCTATAAATGAAAGGGAGGAGAAGGAAGAATGATCATCTTCTGTTCGCATAATGTTACACTACAAAAATAACGACTTGACTGATTTACTTGTGGGGAGTTGTGATACCCAGCTCAGAGAGGAGTGGTAGCTCGGCCTTGCGAGGTGAGCTGGGAGCTAGACGTAATCTCTGGATAATATGTGTGGCCCCTTCGCTGCTTGGAGGGCTAAGGGGGAAGAAGAGTACCCCTAGCGTTGGCTGGGAGGTACCGGTGTAGTCTTGACGGTCGGCGAGTGGGAGTTGCACAGAGCGCGTGGACGACACTCGGAGCAAGCGAACAGGTAATGGTACACTTATTTGTTTGAATGATAAAATGTTGTAAGATTTATGATTTAGATCTGCATGTGTATTGAGTAGGTAAACTGATGGTCTAGTTTCATGACTGAAATTTTTATAGCCCAGCCAAATGATTGGTTGATTGATTGCCGTGACCTTCATCCTCCCGTATGTTGTGACCATCCTGTGTGTTGATTGTGACCTTGAGGTTGTATAGCCTTCGTTCCTAGCTCACCAGTCCTCGCCTGAGCAGTCGACCAGGAGCCTGATCTATGGTTGTCGCCTTGGCATTAAAATACCTATGGATCTCAACGCCTTGCTTTTCTGTGCGAGGATGATGAGCGAAGGACGTGCTGGCCACCATCTACCCCGTTGGTTGATCCTGATGATGGTCCTTGCACCTTCTAGTATTTAGCTTATGTGCCCTGGTTATCACACCCTTCCCCAATTTTCAACTCTGCCTTTTATACTTCTAGATTGTGTTTAGCACTTAAAACTTGGTGAATCTACCTTGATCGATTGTGACTGAAATTTAGTGCCTCTGTAAATCAATCTGTACTAGTACCCATTCCATCCATACCTAATGGTCTACAAATTATGGCTTGATTCGGTATAAATAGTGAATTCACTCAGTAGACTTTTCATAGCTTTTTATTTTCGAGTTAACTTCAATTGATGTAGAGTTGTATCTAGAGATGTTATAGCATTGTAGCAAAATGTAATAATACACAACGATTTCATAATATTTTGATTGTCTATTAATTAGATACACAACAATTTCGTATTCATTCTCGGGATTGTATACACAACTATTTCAATTTATTATTGGGGTTGTCTCTAAATTGTATACACAACGATTTCACATTATTTTTTATTGTCTCTTAATTAAATGAACAACGATTCATAATTATTTCTGGATGGTCTCTTAATGTATGCACAACGATGATTCCTTAGAACACAGGTGGAAAGGCTTAAGTTACGCCTGGCATCAAGAATTGATGAGTGATATTTTATATTGTTCCAACGAACTGAGCCTCGGCGATGCCTTGAGGTCAAGCGTACCCTTAGATAAGATACAACGAAATTTAGACACCAGTCCGAAAATCATTTACCTCTACGTTGAACCAGACAAATGTCTAAGTAATTGTTTTTCCTGTGCTTTTAATGATTATTTTCCTGAGCTCTCTGCTTGTACCCACGATTTTAAGCTTTAAACGGATGCCAGAGCGTGCTGATTCCATCCACAGATTTAGCTTTCCAATCCATCTGGATTCTTGTTGTGATTCGACCATTTTTCGCCCACGTTTTTAGCAGTTTAATTTTCGAGCTCTCTTGCCTGAACGTTTCTCCGCGTTTTCTTTTGGAAACCTTTTTTTTCTGCTGTAAAATATTTTTAATGTTTGGTTGTATTCGGTTATGCCCAAGTAGAAACTACAACTGTAATGATTCAGCTACGCGTACCCATCCTTTGTGTTTTAGCAAGACTAATAGTGAGAGTGATAACAACATTAAATCATTTCAAAAGTTTGCCTTAGTCGAATTGTTTTTACAATTTCTTTTTATAACTTTTATTGTTGCAATACCTACTCATTAGAGAATGGTCGGAAGTGAGTCAATTAATACGGGAGAGATTTTTGCTGAGTTACCTTGAATTGTTTTATAATTTAATTATCAGATTATAACTTACATGAGATCATATGTATACCTATAAGTTAGGTAATGAATAATAAAGATTATTATAATTCATTATGTTAAAGGAGTAAAGTAATATGACGTAGGAGTTATCTCAATTCACAAGTGGTTACATGTGGACTAACTCACTTTGTGTAAAATTTATCAACCTTACAAAATTATTCCACATATCAACCTTGACCCTTAAACTCTCCCTAAGACTTGTCTCCTTAAGCTATTATGTTATACTAACTCTTCGGAAGGTAAAGGAATCTTAGAGTCTTTCTAGATAAGTTAACAAGTGATCTTTAAGAGATATTTTTATGATGGATATTGGATAATTTTACTTTATTTTGAGAGCATCATTTTATATACATTAATTTTAGTATATCATTAACAAATGTAATTAACACATCTTTAATTAATTTTATATATTCAGTACTTGTAGCATTAATTGTAATTTTGTCAAGATAAAATAACTTGTTCTAATTATTGATTTTAGGACTGCATTCAGAACAATCTAGATTGATTAAACTTTTCCATCCTCATTTGTAACTAGATTATTCTATGATGAAATCGATGATTGTAGACCCGGTCGTTTTAGCTAGTTGCATGGAGTGATTATGATTGGTTTTGTAAATCAGATTTCTTGCGCCTTGTACATAGAAGGATTGATTTAAATTATGTTCGATTGTGATAATAAATACTGATGATGGTGGATTGAGTTAGAACTAGTTTATTAATACGCGGTTAATTAAAATTTATGTATGATGGTTAACAGTAATGATTACTCTCTCCCTTGGCTATTTGATTTTAGAGTTGATGGAATGAATTTTTGTTGATCATCGATGTTGATGTTAGCTCAGTCAACGTGGTAGATTGTCTCGGAGGGGGAAATGTAGACACCTCCTTGTTCCTCAGAACAGTCGCCAACCCTAAGACCTTAAATGGTCAAAATCGATGGGAACCTGGGCTTGAGCATTGATTATGTGTCCTGGAGGTCCTAACCATTGCAGGGTAGGACAGGCGGGTAGTCAGTCTTATTTTGTCAGTTGATTTTCATTCATTGCTTATCGATGCTTGATGTGTGTCTTAGGTCGTTATGTAGTTGTCGCAGTTGCACATGTCTTGTTCGTTGTTGTGTTGCGACACAGAGTATAATGTCTATATTACCCTTGTATACACGCACAAAAAATAAAATAAAATTGCACTTGTTATGTGAGGTTGTTGTCGTGATGAACGGGAGGTTCGTTACACAAGAGCAGGGGATTTAGACCATCCTATAGTCTTTTCAAGAAGAAAATTGTCAGAATCAAAGAAAAATTACAACACCATGGAAAGAGAAGGCCTAGCCATGGTATATGCACTTCAGAAGTTCAGGCACTATTTACTAGGGAAACATTTTATGATGTTCACAGATCATTCAACCCTCAAATATATAATCAACAAGTCAGTGTTGGTGGGGAGGATCTGTAGATGGGTATTGTTATTCCAAGAATTTGATTTCGAAGTGATAGTCAAACCAGGGAAGCTGAATGTAGGACATGATCACCCATCAAGGGTAACTAGTGGAGAAGAACCCACCAACTTGGAAGACAAATTCCCTAATGAGAAACTATTTTCAGTATAATCAACTGATGAGTATTTTGCTGATATTATTGAATACTTAAGTACAGTGATTGCACCACAATATTTCAGCACTGAGTAGAAGAAAAATCTGGTATTCAGAGCTGTAGACTATCAACTTACTGCAAGACACTTATATAATATGGGAGTAGACAACATTTTGAGAAGGTGTGTATTAGATCCATGAAGGCCTAGAATTTTGGCAAAATCTCATGAAGGTATCGCTAGAGGAAACTATGCAGGAAAATATACCGCACAGAAGGTTTTGTGCATAGGATTATGGTGGCCAACAGACCATAGAGATGCTAAGGAATATTGTCAGACATGTGATGTATGTTAGAGGTGGGAAACCCAACAAAAGGGATGAGATACCCCTAAGACCACAAGTAACTCTACAGGTATTTGACAAATGGGCAATCGACTTTGTTGGACCAATCAATCCACCAACAAAAAGGTAAGGAGTGAGATATATCATAATTGCGATAGAATATTTAACAATATGGGCAGAAGCAATACCTGTCAAAGACTACAACGCAGAGACAGTAACACACTTCTTGTTTGAGCAAGTGATCACCATATTTGGATATCCAATAATTTTGATGATTGATCAAGGTACTCACTTTATCAATAGTACTATCAGGTCTATGACTCAGGAGTTCAAAGTTTATCACCAAAAGAGTACACCATACCATCCTCAGGCAAATGGAATAATAGAAGCCTTCAATAAGATCTTGGAGATTTCTCTGACTAAGATTTGCAATGTCAACAGGGATGATTGGGACTTGAAAATTCCATCAGTACTATGGGCATACATGACCACCTACAAGAAGTTGATAGGACAAACACCATTGATATTGGTGTATGGGCAGGAAGCAGTAGTACCATTATAATTTATGGTACCCACTTTCCACATAGCAATAATTACCAACATGATAGAAAGAGGTGCAGTAAAGGAGAGGTTAAATCAACTAATGGAAATGGAAGAGGATAGGATTCTGGCAGGATTTCACCAAGAAGTATGGAATGAAAGAGACAAAGCCTAACATTATAGCCACACAAAGAGGAAGAGTTTCAGGGAAGGAGACCTAGTTTTACTCTATGACAATAAAAATTTTCAACATCCTGGAAAATTTAGAATGCATTGGCTAGGGCCTTATGAAGTAAATACTGTCACAGATGGAGAATCTATACAGCTAAAGGCTCTAGCAGGAATAGAACTGAAAGGAATGATCAACGTGATTCGATTGAAACTGTATAGGGAAAGTTGACCTCCTAACACTTAAAAGTTACAAGGCAGTAAGAAACCATGTACATAGTGTACCATAATAGAGAGGAGGCTAGAAAAAGGATAAAAATAAATAAAAAGGTGAAAAAGAAGGAAAAAGAAATACAAAATTATAAAAGAAAGAAAATAAAAAAACACCGGAAAATGTTGTGCATAGTAATTACCGCGACAAACATAAGAAGACAACACAGAGTAAAAATTGAAGTTGGCACAAATGCACGAAAAAAGTGAAAAATGAACATGACTGATTCTATAAAAGGTAGAAAGCACACAATTATTCAAGACTTAGTGAATTCGGAACTCAGAGCGAGAAAAATAATACCTTCCCTAGTTATCAGTTTATGAAAAAGAAAGAAAGGTTGTGAAATTTAGAGAGGATGACTCCACCCAAGTTTGGTGCAGATTACTCGAGAGTTCCAAAGGCGGAAGGAAAGAATGAAACAACCTGAGCATGTGGTCGAGTTGGAGGATGTTACCACATCGGATCCAAAATCCATTAGCCCAACACAAGTTCAGGAAGATTTTCCCACAACACAACAAGGATAAATAGGGCAGAGCTCTGAGGATTAGAAACAAATTTTAAACCCTAACCCTGAGATGCCCGCAAAGCCTGATGAAACAATGGGACTACGACAGTCCTAGGCACATGAAGAGGTGTTGGTGGAGGACATCACCTATCGACCAG
>ML790568.1:822015-835984 GCA_009831015.1 Picea engelmannii
GTTTTTACTATCTCTTCTTCTAAGGCTTCACAACTGGCTTTCTTCTCTGACAATTGTTGTTTTAGTATGTCTTCTATTTTCTTTGCCTCTTCTAATTTCACTTTCAGCAGGGCAAAGTCTTCATCAGGTTGTTTACTGTCTTTGTCAAACTGTATCAGCAATTGTTTTTGCTTTTTGTTCTTAATTCTGAGTCTGTCAATTTCTTCCAGTGCATTGATCAGTTCTCCTTCCATATCAACCAGAACTTATTCATCATTATAATCATTGCCTATGTTTTTATTATCATAATCCTCTTTGTCCATAAGCATGAAGTCATTTGCGTTATCTTCACAGGAAGAGTCACTATCGATGTCTTCTGAGGAATTGTCATTATTTGCAACCAAACTTTTCTTCTTATTATATTTCTTATATTTGTACTTCTTTTCATCTGCAGAGTTCTGGTCCTTTTTCTGATGGGGACACTTAGATGCAAAATGACCTATCTTACCACAATTAAAGCATTTGAAGGGAAAATTTCCTTGATATTTTCCTGATTTTTTCTTTAACCTTCTCACAAATTTTTCCTCAATATCATCTAATTCTGTATCAGTATTCTTGTCTGCTTTAAAAGATGCTTCTCTAGTACTGGATTTATCTTTGTTAATTCTCATTTCATATGCAGTTAGAGTTCTTAGGAGTTGATCAATGGACAGAGTTTTAAGATCACTTAGTTCTTCTATTGCAGAGACTTTTGAATTAAATTTATCAAGCAGAGATCTTAAAATATTCTGAACTAAAAATGGTTCTTCAATCTTCTCACCAAGACCCTTCATGGAATTTACAAGTTCTTCAACTCTTAAAAAATACTTGATAATTGTTTCATCTTCATTCATCTTTAGTTGTTCAAATTTCAACCTAAATGTTTGAAGTTTAGCATCTTTTACTTTCTCATTTCCTTTATAGCTGCTAATAAGTTTATCCCACATTTCTTTGGCAGTTTGAAGGTGCATCACTTTTACAAATTCGGCTTCTGCAAGTCCATTCAAGATAGCATTCATTCCTTTAGCATTAAAGAAAAATTCTAACTTATCATCCTTGGAAGCTAGCACAAGAGGCTTTATGTATCCAGTCTCTACTACATCCCAAACATCAGCACCTAAGGCCATTAGATATGTTCTCATTCTAACTTTCCAAAAAGAAACATTTGTTCCATCAAATAGAGGAGGCTTACTGGCTGAATTCCCTTCATGACTTGTCATGTTTAAGCTTATAGATCTACCTTTGAATAAAAGAAACCTGCTATGATACCAATTGTTGAAATTACTAAGACAACTGAGAGGGGGGGTGAATCAGTTGTTATTGTTCTTAAACAATTTTAAGTCTATTAATACATTCTTAATCTTTCTTCAAGTGATCGTCAACATTATACAACATATGGAAAATAAAAGTAATGAGCATCAGTCACACATAAGATATACATAGAGACAGATTTTCATGAGGAGACCCATAAAGGGAGAAAACCTCTTCTTCTTCGAAATGATAGGTAGTCTTTTAAGTTATGTACATCATCTATAATTGAGAAACAACTCAATGTGAGGCTACTACCTCTATTTTACAAGCTCCAACTTGTTTGAGAGCACCAACTCTCTGGTTTCTCTAGAACCCACTTGAAGGAAGCACCAACTCCCTTAATGTTCGAACACCAACTGGATGGAAGCACCAACTTCCAGTTACACAGGCTCCAACCTGTATAACAGAGAACACTTGTTCTCCCTTGCACCACCCTGCCACCCTGGTTTCTCTGACTGCAACCAGATGGAAGCTATAACTCCCTGTATTCAAGCTCCCACTTGAACCTATGAGGATAAAATTCCTCCCTAGCACCTCCCAACCACCTTGGAATATTAAATAAATGATTAAACAACCAACTACATAGATAAATCGATTCTTACCACTTCTTCTCTATTCTGTAAATCTGGTCTTCTTCTAACTATTCTACAATTCTTCTCTTCCTTTGTCTGTTCTGCAATTCCGTTCTGCTTCAACTTGTTCTGTCATTCTGCTCTGCTTCAAGTCTATTCCTCATCTGTTACTCTTCTTTGAGTTTTATATCACACTGCACATACTGTGATTTTCCATTTCTTTACAGTTTAATTCATTTTTCGTCCAGAACAACCAACCCTACACAGTCTATATCTTTTTCTTTTATGCACCACACCCACAGCGGTTACACTTCGAATATTCTCAGGAAAAATAAAACCATCTAAGAAACTGAAATGCCAACCAATCAAGAAGCATGAATCAGTTTTGCTAACTGATTGGTAACCGATCAATAAACTATGAGATGGAACAGTATCCCTTCGATCATATTTCAAATTTATCTACACCATTGGATGAACTTTATTAATCTTGCCTTTAAATCGGGTTTCATCATTTCGGCATTCCTATGACCAAGAGTCTCAACACTTCATGTCGTGATCTCAGAAACTCTGATACAGAGCTTTTCTATGCTAGATCCTTCCTCTATATGACCCTGGCCATGACCAAGCGCTTATGCATAAAGTGCTTTTCGTAAATTCACATTTCACTTTTCGGCATTTCGGGACTCCTAATGTTGAGAGTCTCTAACTTCTCCATCTCCCGGTAACCAAAATCCTGGTATCAAGTACATCGAAAAGGGAGTCGGATCAACGATCCACGATCTCCTCGAACCAAGGGCTCAGATAATATCGCCATTTTGTATTTCATGATTTTGGCGTTCTGATGGTTATGTTTCTTGCCTCTCCAAGTCACGATTCGTGAAACTCCGAAATGGAGTCGGATCAACAGTCCAGATCACACCTTGATCTGACGACTGCGATTAAATCGTGATTTCGCATATTGCGATTTCGACATTCTTGTGGTTAATATTCTTTGACATCTCCAACTCTCGATCCGCGAAACTCTAAAATGAAGTCAGATCAATGGTCCAGATCACACCTTGATCTGACGACTGCGATTAAATCACGATTTCGCATATCGCGATTTCGACATTCCTATGGTTAATATTCTTTGACATCTCCAACTATCGATCCGCGAAACTTCGAAATGGAGTTGGATCAATGGTCCACATCAAACCTTGATCTAATGGCTCAGATCATTTCACTATTTCGGCATTCCTGTGGTATTGTTTCTTGCCTCTCCAAGTCGTGATTCTTGAAACCCCGAAATGACGTGGGATCAATGGTCCCGATCAACACTTGATCTAACGGCTACGATTAAATCATGATTTCTCATATCGCGATTTTTGGAGATGAGAGGTTGGATCATTTCATACTTTTGACTTTCCAGTCAACAAAATGCTGATCTATGTCCACGTGTCATGCCCGAAGATGGATGGTCCTCCTTCTTTCAGGATTTTGTATGCCCATTTCTCCTTGCACTTTAATGAACGTGTAGGTTCTCCATGATCCAATGATGGTTGAGTCTGGCGCTTAGATCTGACACCTGAGATCTGTCCTCCTCTTCCGCACATTCTTCTTGTCTACTAACAGAATTGACGGTCCTCCTTCTTTCTGGAATTTTGAATGGAATCCAATGATCAGAAATTCTTCTCCTCCCAAGCTTACTTTGTTTTTGTTTTTCCATCGATGCTTACTCTGATCTTGCCATTGATGATCTGCCAACAATCCTTCCATCAATGATCTGCCAACAATCCTCTGCACTATCTCTTTTGAGCTTATTCGAATTTTCTCTGCAGCATCTTTCCATAATGTTGCTGAATTTTCCCATAATGCTTGTCTGTTACATACTTCCTGTACTCATGCCATCTTCATTGTTGTACTTGCCATCAATGACAAGCATTCGCTGTTTGTTAAATATTTTCCAACACAAAGGAGGAAAGCATGCAAGGCGCACAAGAAGGAAAAGCTAACCACATTAGGGTTAGGGTTTTGGTAAGATATTGCAACAACTAAGAAGCTTGTGAATTAGCATAAATGAGAACCTAGGAGGTCTAGGTCATGGTTGGAGGTAGTTTTGTTGGGATTGACTAGAATACCGATTCAATTCGACTATTGTAGTTTTATATGATTTTGTAAGTTTTTGAGCTGTAGAAGAGTCAAGTAACTAGATCTTGAGGGTTAGATCACATGATGAGGAGCCTTATGTGATCTAGTCCTCCACATAGAGTTTGTTGAACCTTTCTCATGATTGTATGGTTGGAGATATAGTGCACGCAATGCCATATTTTGCAGCAAACCTAATAAAAGAGCCTAAGAAGCCAGATCTTTGTGGATGTAGCCAAGGACGGGGTGAACCATGGTAAAACTTGTGTTTTGTGTGTTGTATATTACATATTTATCTTCTCTCATTAGTTATTTTATGAATGGATGGATGGATGATTCAATTAGATCTAATAGAATGCATGCATGGGTTAAAATATGAATGAATCTTAGGAATAATAGAGAGAATAATCAGATCAAGGAATGAATAAGATCAATTATAATCCCATATCCCCACTCTTTCCTAGACTGCAAGCACTTGATATTTGCATCCACCCATAGAGCTATTTCGGGTGAGACTACGTAATACATTCTGTGTGTTGTGTTGCCTTCTGGTTTACCAGGAGGGTCGGTAGTTTTAGAGGGTTTTGTTGGAAACATGTTTAGATTTGAAATTGTTTCAACCCAAGAAGTAGATAGAAATATTAATAACCAACAACTGGGTAGACATATTTTCCGAGAATATCAAAGATGCTATTTCGGAAATTACACAAGCACAACTAGGGAGCTTCAACAGTTTCCATATGTCTTCATACCTTCTAGACATAATGTGCATCACTCACAGGTACCTGAACATGGAGTGGAGTTGTGATCTAGGTGGATATAGGTGGCCACCCAACTTTTCCGACTGGCTCAAAACAATTTTCTGGCAATTTTGGCAATTTACTATTTTTAGCAGGTTTTAACCTCTGGGGCCATTTTGAGGGCCTAAATGAAGGTTTTTTAAGATATAGGTTCTCAATGATATAAAAATTCATCATTGATCCCCGAAAATGAATATCCTCGACAATACCTTTCCAACGAGCTATCACACGCCTAAAACGGAGATCATATGCAAAAGTTACGACCCCGGGAAGTTGATGTACTCACTTACCCAAACGGGGACCACATGACTTTTGGCGCTTCATCTCCTAGGGTTTGGTTTTTGGATGTCTAGGAATTTTTGCATTCCCGTTTATTGTAAAAAGGCCTTTAGAGCCTCATTGTAATCATCTTCTTGTGAATGCAAGTAGTTGTCACATCTCTTCTCAGAGATAAGCTGCCACCATTCTAGCGAGTCTTTCACTCTGTATTTTTACAGTCTCTGTACATTTCTTTGATTAATAGAAATCATGTATTACTGTATATTTGTGTTTATGGTTGCATATATGATACATTTCTATTCTGTTATTGAATATCTGCAATATCTCTGTGCATTTCTTTATTATATCTCCACTCTCATTTAGTGCCGAAAATAATCTGGATCAGTGGTATCAGAGTAGGCTGCTCTTGATCATTTTTCTCAGTGCATGTCCCTGACGAGGTCTGAATATAGCAAGTTGGGTCTCAAGATTGTGTCTCTTGAAGACAATATCTATTTCACACCCAAGAAACCCCCAATGGCAGAAGAAAAGAAAAATGATGGAGCAAACGATCCTATCAATCTGTTGCTTGAGCAAGCTCTCACGCGATAGAGGGACGAAATGATGGAGAATTTTTCCCACATCCTTCAATGCCTGCCGATAGCATCAGGTGCATCTTCATCAAGCAACCACTTTGGAGGAACCTTGCCTTTCAAGGTACAAGTTAACTTTGATATTCCTGTATTTGAAGGACAGATAGTTGCAGAAGCCCTAGAAAAATGGTTAACTCTGCTAGAAGGTTATTTCTCTGTTCACAATTTTTCTGACAAAAAAAAGATCACCTTCGCACTCATTAAAGCTCTCCCTCATGTAAAACCCTTGTGGGAAAAATACTAGGAGAAAATTTCCATAGAGGAGTCTAGAATATATGGGGCCGATCCCACTTGGGATTTTTTTGTGGATGCAGTAAAGGAACAATATTACCCTGTTGGAAACTATGAGGACTAGTACATGAGATGGACCACACTGCGGCAAGAGAGGGGCCACGAAGTTTTGGAGTTCACTAATACCTTCCATACCTTGCGCACCAAGCTAGGTATCAAAGACTCTGAGCGACATTTGGTTCTGAAATACCGTGGGGCCCTACACAGATACATCCAGACTGAAATGGATTTTATGGACATATTATCACTCGGTGCTTCTTATCGATATGTTGTTAAAATTGAGCAGAAATTTAAGCACCAGAACAAACGGGAGTTCAGATATGCAAATCTGCAACAACCAAAGTATGACAAAGATGGCCCTAACAAACAGTTTCCAAAAAACCAGTCCAAGACACAGGAAAAGAAGGGTCACGGGAAGACAAAGAAGGACATCGAAAAATGGTGTGAGTTCCAAAAAATCCCCTGGCACAACACCGATGAATGTCACTCAAAACAGTCATTAGTGGCCGAGATCAAAGACAAAGAGCTGAACCCTGATTTAGAATATGATTCTGAAAATAATGGTAAAGGATAGATCATTGATGCAGACCCCACTGCTATTGTCACTATTGCAACATTTCAACCAGAAGAACCAATAGATCCCGAAGAGGGGGAGCACCTTTTTCATTCATAAATGTGGGTGAAGAGGACCCCGCTGCATTTTATTGTTGATAGTGGAAGCTAGAAGAACCTCATCTCAGCAGAGGTCGTCAAACAGTTGTGACTATCGACAAAACCACACCCACAGCCATACAACATCAGGTGGCTTCGCCAAGGATGAGATCTCCATGTAATCCAACAATGTCGATTGTCATACGGAATCCAACCCTTCAAGGATGAGGTATTATGTGATGTTTCCCCACTAGATGTTTGTGATGTTCTCTTGGGCCAACGATATATGTGGAAGTGCCATGTTGTTTATGAGTCTCGACCCCACAGTGTCACTATTTCTCTGGGGGGTCATCTCTACAGAATACCAGAGGTAGTTCCAACTAATGTTCCACCAAAAAAGTGTTGCAAGTTAGTATCTCATACTGCAAAATCCAGCTTCTTCACACTCTGTTCAAAAGGGGAACAGAAGGACACTACAACCACTATAGCCTCGCCCCCTGCACCTTCTATCCAACAGAAGCAGGTCAACAAGGTTGCATCAAAGCACAAATATTCCTTTTGCACATCATCCTCTCATGTATCTCTACTTTTTGAACAACCTCAACCTTAACAGGTTCGTGACAGATTTCCACAAACTGAGCAGTGCGACGTCTCTAGCAAGACAAGAAGCCCACCAAGATGCAGATTCAAAAAACACTTTTCCCTCTCCCCCGGGAACTCAACGCAATGGAGACCATTGCTTCCTAAGGATGGAGGATTGATCCAGGTGGATATTGGTGGCCACCCACCTTTTTTGACTAGCTCAAAACAGTTTTCTGCCAATTTTGGCAATTTACTATTTTTAGCAGGTTTTAACTTTCGGGGCCATTTTGAGGGCCTAAATGAAGGTTTTTCGAGATATAGGTTCTCAATTATATCCAAAGGCATGATTGAGCCCCCAAAATGAATCTCCTCAAAAATTCCTTTCCAACGATCTATCACACACCTAAAACAGAGATTGTATGCAAAAGTTATGACCCCGGGAAGTTGATGTACTCACTTACCCAAATGGGGCCCACATGACTTTTGGCGCTTCATCTACTAGGGTTAGGTTTTTGGATGTCTAGTACTTTTGGCATTCTTGTTTATTGTAAAAAGGCCTTCAGAGCCTCATTGTAATCATCTTCTTGTGAATGCGAGTAGCCATCACATCTCTTCTCAGAGATAAACTGCCACCATTCTAGCGAGTCTTTCACTCTGTATTTTTACAGTCTCTGTACATTTCTTTGATTAATAGAAATCGTGTATTACTCTATATATGTGTTTATGGTTGCATCTCTGATACTTTTCTGTTATGTTATTAAATATCTTCAATATCTCTGTGCCAAAAATAATCTGGATCAAGTTGGTTCGTCGTTGATTCCGCTATCCATATATACTACAAGGTGTTTTGGGAGCACAAATATCGAACAAATTATAAAATGATCTGTGAACACTTCTTTGGCCCACTGTAAAAGTTTATTTTTTGCATCTCCCCACCTTGTATGACTGATAAGGCCATATAAGTTATAAGAAGGATTGGGGATTGGTATTTAATGGAACATGGTACATATATAAGGATATACGATGCAATGAAATCACCACATCTACTTCCTCGGTTCATCCCTAACAAGCTTGTGCTCCAGGAAGTAGCATATCAAACCATCATTGTTGGTTTTGTTATTTCTCTCCTCTACTACCTGAGTTGTTGACCCAAGGTTCATATATTTTAGGTTACTAACAAATCCTCTAAAACAACCGACCCTTCTGGTAAAGAAGAAGGCAACACAGTACATAGAATGCATGACCCAGTCTCACCTAAGATAGATTTAAATGGGTGGTTGTAAGACTTAGGTGTTTACAACCTAGGATTGAGTATGAGATAGGGTTTTATTAGTCAACACCATGTACTACAAACTGTAATAGTAATCTACTTATTCTTCACGGTTGTATATGTATATTCCATAGTTTATTTCCCAAACAACATAAACATATTCCATAACAATGTATTAACTCATTCATCAAGCATAACCATTAATCATTGAAGGAAAGTAAAGATATGCATGCATTCATCACACTAAATAGATATTACCGTGGTTTACCCCCTCCTGGGCTATTTCCACAAAGATTTGGTTCTTGGCTCTTTTATTATGGCAGTTCTGCATTTCCGTCACCATGCACTTACAATCCCCTATTATGGGTAAGACCCATGTGAGGCGAACTAGATCGCACCAGGCTCCACAGCCTACGATCTAATCCTCAGATCTACCTTCTCTCTTATGTCATTTGCTCAACAGCTTACAAATGGTACATGACAGTATTGCATAATTCATCCACTCATACATTACAAAATAGTCGACTTACTACAAAATCACCAACCTAATATATAAAAACCCAACAACTAATCAACCTCTATACGATACCTGCGTATCTATATTTAACAACTACAATACTCATCACCACTATTGCATATTTATATTTATATCTATTGAGCTCTTCATCCATTTACAATGTATTACCAAAACACTAACCCTACCGACATTAGGTCTTCCTCCCGTGCACGCGTGTTGTTCTTCCTCCAATTGTTACTTTCCTTGTGCATGCTTTCTTACATGCATGTGTTCTGCTCTTTCTCTAGATGTTAATTCCATTTTTGCATGCTTTATTTCCCACGATCATCCTTCTTTACACTTCGTCTTGGTACCAACAGGCCCCCAACACTAAAATGTGACTCATCCTGAGTCACCTAACCTTTTTGAGCTTCATTGATCTCCTTGGTGATCATCTGGAACTTTTCCTTCAGCTCTGATGCTTTTGTCAGTGCCTGCGTGGTCTTCTCCTTGATGGTGTCCACTACCTGAACTACCACTTCGTCTCCCAATAATCCTGCACATTCTTCCTGGGTCTGTGTTATCTATTTTCTAGCTCCTTCTGCCTGTGAGAGTACTTCTGCTACCCGTTCCTACAGTGGCTCTATCTGAGCTTGACACTCCTATTTCTATGTTTGCACAATGATAAGTTATGTCTGCATCTTATTTATCTCCTACGTTTTGTTGACTCATTCTAGAATTGGTATGGTCTTCTGTCTCTCCTTAAGTTCTTGAATCATTGCATTGATCCTTTCCTCCTCCTTGTTAGAATGTTGGACCTATGGATCCTCCTCCAACCTTGTCCAAAGTTGAGTTGCTTTCTTAGACAAGTCAGCTACCGTGCTAACCTATTTCTCGATATCCTGTAGTTGCATTGTTTCTTCCTAATTCCTTTGCTCCTTCACTGCTGGTAGAGTTGTTGGTATGAGTTGTTCTCAGAGCCCCTCGATCTCCTTCTGATATCGATCAATTGCCTGCGCAATATGGTCAATTTGTTCTGCTGCTCGGAGTTCATTTTCTTACATAGTGCTTGGACGTTTCCCAAACATTTCTCCCACTCTTCATTCCAGTTCATTTCTACGTTCTTTATCGTCCTGAATTTCGAATTTGACCTGCTCACAAACTTTTTCCAATGCTTCCCACTTATTTGTAGCTTGTTGTAGCTCGACTAAGTTTTTATGTGCACGAGACTACATCTCGTGGTCGATGCTAACCTGCAATTTGTGTAGTGCCTTGATGTTATGTGCATGAAGAACAATTGGATGTGGTCCAAATCCTTCAGTGGTGTCTGTCCCACATTTTCGTCCATTTGTCACATGCTAGGTTTTATGTGGATCATTGAGTGTGAGTGGGACATTGGAAGGACTGGGTCTCATTATTCCACCTCCACTGTTGCATTGGTCTATATTGTCGATGGCTCTATGCTTCTGCTGCTACTTGCTCTCTGGGCTTCCGCGAGTTTCTTGAGGAGTTGTCCCATTTCTGCCAGCTCTTCTTGCAGTTTATCCCTGTGATGTGTTGCGTGAAAATCTTCTGCTAGGAAATCCTGGACTATTTTGGAAATCATATCTCCATCGTCCTTCGTGATCATATAGTCTGGTGATGATCATTGTGCCTTCGACTTCTTGCGCATCTCTGTTGCCTGTATAGGCGGTCTCTTAGTTCCCCCTAGTTCTTGTGTGACGAGGTTTGGGGCAGTGTCTTGCGCTCCCTTAGCTTGTTTTAGCTGTCCGTTGGTCTCTTTTTTCCCCTTCTTGGTTCCTATCTGCTTTGACCCCTCATCTGTTCGAGTTGGCTTGTTTTTGCCTATACTTGGTTTCTTGGGCACTGCGATTTCTAGAGGTTGTGTTTCCACTTGCACTGCCTCTCTTTCTACTGTTCTTTCTGATACTTCTCGGGTAATTTCTATTATCCTCCATTCATTAGGCCATTTGCTAATGACCATGTCTATATCACCATATGTGATGTAGTAGTGCATCTGTAGCCACTGTCTATTTGGATCTTGCCTTGCTTGTATCCACATTGTCTATCGTGAGGCCCAAAAATCAGCGATGTCCGCATATCGCATGACATCCTCTGGTGTTATTCTCCATGATCAACTGATGGCATCCTAGATGTCCCATAGGTATGATTCGAATATGATTCCATTCTCCCTCTTATGCCTGGCTTGTAGCCTAGATTTCAGTAGTAGGTATCTTGCTCCTGCTCGTTGAGGTCTAGTGCAGAAAACTACATACTCTGGTTCCCACCATCCCATGAAGGCTATTAGGGTGATTAGCCATGAGTAATGGAATTCTATACCTAGGTCCTGTGCATCGTTGTAGTCTCATTGAAACAAGTTCAAGAGGTATGATGCCCAAATCATAAAGGTGTCGACAACGGAACCATTTGTTGGTTTTGTCACTTCTCTCCTCTACTACCTGAGTTGTTGACCCAAGGTTCATATATTTTAGGTTACCAACAAAGCCTATAAAACTACTGGCCCTCCTGGTAAACCATAAGGCAACACAGTACATAGAATGCACTATGCAGTCTCACCTGAGATATCTTTAAATGGGTGCTTGTAAGACTCAGGTGTTTACAGCCTAGGATTGAGTATGAGACAGGGTTTTATTAATCAACACCATGTACTATGAACTGTAATAGTAATCTACTTATTCTTTATGATTGCATATGTATATTCCACATTTTATTTCCCAAACATCATAAACATATTCCATAATAATGTATTAACTCATTCATCAAGCATAACCATTAATCGTTGAAGGAAAGTAAATATATGCATGCATTCATCACACTACATAGATATTACCGTGGTTCACCCCCTCCTAGTCTATGTCCACAAAGATTTGTCTCTTGGCTCTTTTATTATGGCAGTTCTGCATTTTTGGTGCTACGTGCTTACAATCCCCTATTATGGGTAAGATCCATGTGAGGTGAACTAGATCGCACCAAGCTCCACAGCCTACGATCTAATCCTCAGATCTACCTTCCCTATTCTATCCTTCGCTCAACATATTACAAAATGGTACATGACAGTATTGCATAATGCATCCACTCATACATTACAAAACAATCGACTTACTACAAAATCGCCAACCTAATATATAAAAACCCAACAACTAATCAACTTCTATATGATACCTGCATATCTATATTTAACAACTACAATACTCATCACCACTATTGCGTATTTATATTTTTATCTATCGGGCTCTTCATCCATTTACAATGTATTACCAAAACCCTAACCCTACCGATGTTAGGTCTTCCTCCCGTGCATGCATGTTGTTATTCCTCCAGTTGTCACTTTCCTTGTGCATGCTTTCTTGCATGTGCATGTTCTTCTCTTTCTCTAGTTGTTACTTCTGTTTCTACACGCTTTCTTTCCCATGATCATCCTTCTTTCCACTTCGGCCTGGTGCCAACAATCATACATGGGATCGAAGGAATGTTCTATATATCAAAGAAATCCATTTGGCCTCCATTACCTATTTACAATGGCAACTACTTCTTTGAAAACACCAAACAAGCCCAAGTGGAAGTAGACCTCTTGTTTTCCTACCATTTTGGAGAGGAAAGGTTCCAAAGGAACGACCCCAAAAACATCTTCAAAGAGAATTTTCATAGCATGAGAAACGCATACGAGTACACTACTAATTTATGGGAAGAATAATGAGTACATCAAAATTCCAAGACTTATGATGAGGTTATTTTCAACAGGCCGGGTCAACCAAAACGTAGGATTGTAGACAAAGAATCTACAAGAGAGGCATCCAAAAAAATGCAGACAGAGATGAAGCTGAGAGATCTCCCCCCATCTCCTCTCTAATCATTTGGGTTCCACATAAGAGGATGAAGAAGAACCAACTGATAGAAAGAGAAGGGACAAAGAGAAGGTGATAAAGAGGAGGAATGATGCTAAAAAGAAACAAAAGATAGAAGCTGGCAAAGCAAAGGCTAGGGTAGAAATTGAAGCAAAAGAAAAAGTGAAATATGAAGCGAAAGTTGTTGCTGAAAATAAAAAAGAGTTAGCCGAAGAAAAAAGAGTAGTAGCAGAATTAGCAGAAAAGGAAGTAGCATATAAAGTTGTTGAAGAGGAAAGAAAAAAGAAGAATGCAGATGATAGAGAGGGTAACACACACCTGATGTACTTGGATGTCCTTGGAACATCCATTGCAAGCATAGAAGCATAAAAAATGAGTGGTGGTTTAGGTATCAGACCTTGGGAACCTTTTCGATCAGCCAAAATATTGGAGCTATGCAGTTTTACATATGATAGAAAAATCGGTTGAATCGTACAAGAAAGGGTAAAAAAGGTTCCACTACTAGAAGGAGCTCCTTTGTTAGTAGTGACTCAGGTCCATGTCAGAGGAGATGTCAGGGAAGACCCTATGGAAATAACTATGGTGGGATTTTCATTCATGGATGCAACTGTGGACAATATACAGAGGTTGTGACAACAAAACGAAGAAAAGGAAATGTGGATCAAACATTTAGAAGAGAAGCTCCAACAAATTAAGATTGATGAAAGGAGTCTTCTCAATTTTAAAACTAGCATGGAAAATGTGAGGAATGATCTGGAAGGTATCATCATCTATATGTATGCCAACCTTCATCTCTTCCAAAATGTAGCTGCAATAGTTATTGAATAAAATGATTGGATACAAATGCAGTTGACACAATACAACACTATACGGGAAGGTATAGCATACATTGATACCTAGATATCAAAGAATACTAATGTTCCTTCAAAGTTGTATATGTTGGATCATGTTGTCATTGATGCCAATAGTTTGTCATTGATGCCAATGGTTTGATTACTTGGGAGATTGTTGGATCATATGTCATTGATGTAAATGGTTTGGTTTGATTGATGTCATTGGTTGATGTCAAGTAATTGA
>ML790568.1:842910-862217 GCA_009831015.1 Picea engelmannii
TTTGGCACAGGTTGGTGCATGGTTGATGCTCTTGTTTATGGTACAGATTGATATCTGTTGAGGATTGTTGCCTCATCTCAGTTGGTGCTAAGAATGCAAGCTGAGTCTTGCATATAGAGCTGGTTCTCTTGTAGAGTTGTACTATATTCAGTTGTTGTTGATAAACCCCAATGATTGTAGTCCATAATAAAAATAAAATTGTACATACATCTTGTGTTCTTTGTGTTCATTGTGGTGATGACTTGTTGATGATATATTGCTGATATATGTTGTTGATATGTGCTCACATATAAATGGTTATAAATGACAACAATGGGTAATGAATAAATTTTGAATGCTAATTGATGAGTTTTTGTGCAAGAGGGAAGTTTTGAGAAAAAGAACCCCACACTCATTCACCCCCCCTCTAAGTGTGGTAGGTGTGTCCAACAGTATAGACCCTCAAAATCAGCCAGGAATAAAGACTTATATGCATTAGATCATTACCAACAGATAGGGAAACAACTAGACAAAGAAGTAACCAAAGCAATGGTGATTTGTTCAAGAACCCACAAAGCTACTCAAGAATTGATAAGGAATGGTCTTCTCCCATGGTTAGATGAAATTCAAAATAATTTTTTCATGGAATATTTAGTGAATTCGGTTCAGGAAAGTAGGATTGAAAGGACACAAATAGTCAAAGCATCAACCTTTGTTTCAACCGATCTTATTGATCGACATTTACTACAACTGGTGAAGATCCATATTATGATACATGCTTATATGACAAGATTGGAGAAAGATATGAATTCCCTGGATGATAGCATCACCATGAACGAAGCAATGTTGGAACAATTATCTTACAGGAGGATTGAGTCATTATATTACCAATTGAAATTCGAGATAGCTTATCTCCAAAGAAAAACTTCATAGGAAAAATACAAAGGACTATTTTTTCTTTCATATTTTTCCTAACTACCTCAAATTTCATCCTTCTTTCCACTTGTCATGAGAGAAGAGAATGTGAACAGTTTTTTAACTACCTCTTCAAGAACAAGGTGAAAAGACAACTAGGAGTTACTACTTTTTGTATAAAATGGAATAGACACTCCTTGAACAAGGAATGTTTTTGGATTTTCAAGCATTGTATAGACCCAAGAACGTTTTCGAGAACTTATACAGTTGATCCGTCAGGATTTTTCGAAATGACTATGGTTGAGTTTTATTTGCATGCATTTATTAACCATTGGGAAACTTAATGAAAGAGAGAGAAAAGCAAATGAATTATACAGCCATTAAAATAATTGCAAATCTGAAATGCAACGAAAAGCAGCAAACCATAATGCACAAGTTTGATAACGGAGTTCGGCAACTTTGCCTACGTCTCCGGGCCTTTTCTCTGTGAGGAAGGCTTCTTGATTTATTTTAGAAAGCTTATTAGTACATCTTTACATTTTCGATTGGCTTCTAGACTGATCTGTTCTTGTTCGCCATGATCTCTAGAATCTTTCACAACTTACGGCACCTGAAACGGATATACCGAACTCTCAGAAATCGTCCGACAGCATCTCTACCTCAACAACTCCTCTGCCTCAAACTGGCTTTATCTTGGCCTTGCATCAGCATATCTGCTCTTAATGCTCTCCAAAATCTTACCAAATGGCCTCAACATGGCCTTGGTTAAATAGTGGGGAAAGTTGGTTTCAATCTCCAACTTCCTCCCAAGAATTAGGCTCTAAAAAAGCCCAATAACTCCCAATTAAGAGTTAATTACATTAAAATTAACAAAGTGGTTATAAAACCCACTTATAACTATAATGTAGTTAATAAAGGCGCTAGCCCCTTTGGCCTAGCGCGCACCCCTAAGCATGGTCACATGGTGTTTTAATAAGACCGAGCACTGGCCTGATAACACCCTTGCGCGCGCAACTTTTGGTCATATGTAATTTCCCATAGGGTCACGGGCCTACACATAACCGTTGACCCCAAGTTTTAAATAACCGTTGGGTTATACCCATAACCGCACACATTAACAAACGGTTACATGTTACGGTTAAATATATATCCGGGGTTTAAACTTATGCCACGTGCCAACATATGTGGTCATATCAATGCAATGAAACCGGGGTCGGGGCCAAGCCCCGGCCCGACCCCCCGCGGCTTTACACAAAAACCAAATTTAAAAACAACTCCCGCCACCATGTTAACAAGTAACACCCGTGTGGCCTAGTGGTCGGAGCCCTGTCGTGAAGTCATAGCATGGAGGAGGTCCGGGGTTTGAATCCCCCTGGGCCCAAAATACTTTTATATAGCTTTCATTGGCTAAACTCGGGGTGCCACGTGGCAGCCCGTGATTGGGCCACGTGGTACCCTTTCATCCACTCGATGAATGCCACGTGTCAATAGCTGATTGGCCCACGTCACTCCCACGCGTCGCTGCCACGTCACTTGCCGTACACCCAGTCAGCACTGCCACGTCATCTTCCGTACACCCAGTCAGCACTGCCACATCATCCACCGTACGCTGCTGACGTCATCCCGTGCCACGTGTCACCCTTCCAGTGGTGACACGTGTCACCTCGGGATTGGTCCAACCGTACACTGAAAATGCCAAAACTGCCTGACACGTGTCATGATTTGGAGACGCCACATGTCCTGTACGGACTTGACACGTGCCATCGTACGGACGTTCCACGTCACTGTACGGACATGACACATGTCACTATACGGACTGCCCAGTGAGCATCTTTTTTTGCCTGTTTGACTTTTCGGACAGAATGCGATATCTTCTTCATACGGACTCCGTTTGACATAAAAATTATACCACCGGAATCAGGAAGACGAGCCGGACGCAATGGTGCTAGTTTTTTCAGATTCCGAGCACTTTCATTTTTGAGCATTTTTCATGCCCTGACAGCCTGCTGAATCCGATTTCGGATCAACAGTGTCAATGAATATTGAGAATTCCTCAGGGCCAACATGTTATAGAAGGAATTATGTGTAGAAATGATCGAAGCTTTGAACTACTTCAGGTGAAGATATTTTTTGTTCTATGGACTATATGAATGCTTTGTTTGTTGTAGACTAATTCTTATGCAATCTTAATCATTCTGCAGTTATTGGTGTTTCTTTGAATACTTCCATGCCTTGAGTTTTGTGAGTTATTACAGTATATGTTGTTGTGATCTAGACTAATTTGATTATACACATATGTATGATATTGCTTCCAATCTTTCTCCTTTTATACAACTAACTGTATTAAAGTTTTTTCAAAGTTTTGGTTGCACTATAACTCACCAGTTACTTTAGCATGCTCCTAGCTAGGACACATTAGCATAGATTAGTGATAGATTAGTTTTCCTTACATACATATTCTTCATCTACATATTTGCATTGCATCCACCCACTTCATTGGTATACCAGACCGTAACTGGTAAGAAAACCATTAGATAACAATAAATGGTAGCTGGGCCAAATTCTGGATGGGACTCCTAAACCAAACAATGTATAGTCTAATTGGGACCTTATACCAAGGAGTACCCCTTGTTGTTGTCGGGCTAAGTTGAACCTATCAATAGAATTAGCACTAGAAGGAGGGCCATATTTTATGGATTACATACATGACCTAAACAATAATCGAAATCAGTCTTCAATGAGTAATCCTAGCTCACAACCTACCTTGTTTCCTAGGGTCGAGTCTGAACAAGAAGATTTTTACGAAGACTCAAAGGCTAATTTCGGAAGAGATTCTGGTAGTCCTGAAATACATATTGAGACTTGGTTTTGTTTACCTCAATAAGAACTTCATGAAACCCATAGAATTACCCGTGCTTACATGAAACTTCTTGGAAAATTACCTACAGCCTCTGAACTCCCTAGGAGAAAAGAAACTCATGTAGAATGTCCTAGAACAAATCCTGATTTTTATGTTGAATTTGTAGAGGACCTTATTGAAACTGCATTACAAGAGGTCCCAATACCCTTAAGAAAAGTTGCATTTTTCCTTATTGATCCTAAAGAATAATTTGAAGGTGAACAACCAGAAATCACCATAGAACAAATAATGGGAGAAAACAAGATTCACAGAGAGGTTATACCATGATGGAGAGCCCAAGGAGCTCTCGATCTGGCTGGAGAACTTCATGAGATGCCAAGGAAGTTTGATAAACTCTTACCAAAGTTTGACCCAGACAAACCCAGATCACCAGAAGATCATGTCAATAATTTATTTTTAGCCATACATCTTCTAGGTGTCTAACATGATGACATAGTATGTAGGCTATTTCCTTACACCTTTTCAGTAAAACCTTCTACTTGGTACTTTAGCCTACCCACTAGATCTATCACAGACTAGGATAGTTTCGAAAGGCTCTTTATGAGGAATTTTGGGGAAAGAAAAAAAATGACATCCCTGCATAATGAATTAGGAGCTATCAGAATGGACAAGAGGGAAAGAGTAAAAGATTTCAACCAAATATTTCTTAATGTATTGATTAAGTTTCCTCATGAAGTCTCTCCCACTCAATCATTGGACATTGAATAATATATAGTTTCATTAACCCCCTCCATTGGGATGTTTGTAAAATGATCTAATATAAACACATTGGAATTAAACTTTGATAAGGATGAAACTATGGAAAGAGAGTTATCTGCATATGACCAACATCCACGTTATGAGGAAACCAAGTTGGCTAGGAAGAAGCCACTGCTACTAACTAAGCCACCCAACAAGGAATCTAAGGATATCGATAATGTGGTCAAAATGGTTAAGAAGTTATACAATGAAGCAGTGGATATTAAAAATAATGTTGGTGAAGGATCATTGAAGCCACAATTTTTTTTCCCATTTTTTAAGAAACCAGACAACCCACCGCAACCACTTGAACCACCACACATGGCTTTCAAGTTCGATAGTTTTAGCAATGATAATGTTTTCTCCTATCACCAACAAAATCATACCGAGCAAACGTGTCCCTAGTGGGTCAACTGTATGACCCTAGTGATAAACCAGTTTCCAGATCAACAGAGTTTAGATGATGAAAGTCATGAAAAGTATCCTTCTGATACTACTGACAAAACTGCCCAGAATCAGCTATGTCCTTTTGGGACTGGTTTGTAGAATCAAATGATGAACAAGTTTAATAAATCCTTACCGGAGATACATAGGTTGTTAAAGTCTCTACCCCGAAATGCTATAAATTAAGCAACAAAGGTCCACCATCTAACACCCCATCCTCCAAAGAAGAAAATATTCCCCTTAGAAAAATAGAACCTCCCCCTCTTCTCTCAAAAAAAGAAACACAGTTCTAGAAAAAAATAATAAAAAACTGGCAAGAATGTTGTAGAAAATAAAGATAAACCAATCACGTCTAACACTATTGAAAATAAAAAAAAAGGTGATTCAAGGAAAATTTGAGCAAACTTAGGATGATTCAAACTCTCACGCTCTATATTATAATGTAATCGAAGACATGAAGAAGATTAAAGCCAATATTTCCATGTTCTATCATTTCTCTCTCCCACAACAACATGAACTTTTACATGATGCTTTCAAACCTCATGAGACTAAAAAAAAAACTATCACAACTGTTGAAAGCTTAATCTCCAGAAATGACGCACAAGAAATTCACAAAGTAGAGATAGCAACAACTATAAATGAAACAAGCATAGGTGATTTTTTGAAATATCAGGTACCACCTTTTCTGCTTACCCATGAAAAATTTAATTTCAATGTACATGATTATTTGGAAGATTCTGGTGCCTCTTCCAAGAATTTTTCTATTTGCCAAAAAATAAATGTTGTCCAACAAATAACGAAAACTAGGATCATCCAGTTAGATAAGACATATGTTAAAGTAAAAGGAGAAATCAAATATGTATTAATCATATTGTCATCTGATCCCAAAGTTCATCAAACTATAGACATAGTTGTGGTAGACATTCCAAAGAGTTATGGTTTGCTCTTGAGTAGAGATTGGTCAGCTAAAATTCATGGTTATTTTGCTACTGATTGGTCTCATATGTGGCTTCCTTATAAGGGAAAATCAAATTAAATTCAGGTTAACAACGAAGCACACATGAAGCACACAGTGACTAAATTGGAGTGTAAAAACGAGCCCATTAGCTTTGCTCATTCCGTCTTGGGAAATTATTTTTTTGAGACTGGTTATGTTTGTTACGAATCTTGGACTTTTGAAATACCATTAGAACTACAATCAGGCCTCCTTCCACAAATACATAATGGCGCCTGTCTTTCACTTACCAACTTAGGATTTAGTTTGACTAACAAGACTAAAATTCATGATCTATGGACCATATTTTTTGACAGCTCTAAAACACAGGATGGAGTTCGCATAGGATGTGTTCTAATTGACCCCATCCAAGGAAAAAATCTCATATCATTTTGTTTAGAGTTTGAATGCACCAAAAACATTGTTGAATATGAAGCCTTAGTGCAAGGCCTCAAGGTAAAATACCTTAAAGTGTTTGGTTATTCTAAGATCATTATTCGGCAGGTAATAAAAACTATTCATTGCTTGTCTCTGCATCTAAAATCCTATCAACAAGAGGTATGCAATCTACTCTATTCATTTGATGCATTTAATATTAATTCTATACCTCGCGATCAAAATATAGATGCAGATATTTTGGCCAATACAACATCTAGGTTTATGCCTCCTGACGATGGTTTTTCGGTTGAATTGATGTTTATTCCATCCATACCTGACAATGCCACGAGTTCGAGAGTGTTCAACACTGATTCTCAAATTTTCAACTTTCTTACTAGTTCAGACACATTCCAAGACTCAGTGATCGATGATGAGATACATCAACAAGAGTTGCAAGATTATCGAGAAGAAACTAATAATGTCAAGATAAATTGTGTTCCAAAGAATGCTTTGAATCTTGAAAATTTATTTGATTTACAATCCAGTTTCAGGAGGTCAGTTAATCCGAAGACCGACAACTCCACGATGATGCATTTCTTGGTCAATCTAGGAACATATGAACACCCTGAGTATGTTAACCTAGGCACTTGCTGTTCATATTAATAAAAGCACACATTCACATAATTATTCAATAAGTATCGATATTTTTTTGCCTGAACATATGACGACTTGAAGACATATGATACACAAATTATACAACATGTAATTCCCATCAAAGAAGGAATCAAGCCGTTTCAGCAGAAGATCAGAAAGATACATCCTAATCTCAAACCTCTGATACAAAAGGAACTCAAGAAGTTTTTAGATGCCTGAATAATTTTTAAAGTAAGACATTCGACTTGTGTATCTAATATGGTGCCCGTAAGGAAAAAATCGGGAGAAATAATAATTTGTATAGATTTATGAAGTATTAATCGTGCTTCCAACAAAGATAACTATCCATTTACCCCAATGGAACAAATCCTGCAACTCATATCTGGGTCTCAGTTATTCTCTCTATTAGATGGATTTTCAGGATACAATCAGGTTCTTGTGGCAGAACCAGACCAATTAAATACCATGTTCTGGACTAAATGGGGAACTTATGCTTATAGAAGAATTCCCTTTGATATTATGAATGTGGTAGCTATCTTTCAAAGAGAAATGGACATTTATTTCAAAGGATTATCCGGTCAAAGCATGGTGTTTTACCTGGATGATGTCACCGTTTATTCTAAAAAAATAGAAGACCACCCAAAACATCTGAAGCAGATCTTCGAACGTTGCAGAAAATATGGAATTTCGCTTAATTCCAAGAAAATTGTATTCGTTGTTTCAAAAAGAATTTTATTGGGACACATTGTTTCTAAAGAATGGATTTCAATGGATCCAGAGAGAACCAAATCCATTCTACAAATTTCTCCACTGCACAGCAAGAGGTCCATGCAAAAAAAATTCGGCATAATCAATTTCGTCAGAAGATCCGTTCCAGATTTTGCTCAAATTGTAAAACTTTTACAAAAGATGATTAAAAAGCATGTGCAATTCAAATGGATGCCATTGTAAAAGGAAGAATTTAAAAAAATTAAAGTTGTTATAGTCAATGCACCATCTCTCCGAAGTCCATATTTTTCCAAAGATTTTCTATTATATACATTCACATCCGATCATTCACTAGCAACAATACTCACGGAAAAGGATGAACAAGGAGATGAGTACTCTGTCACTTTTATGAGAACTGGGTTACAAGGTGTTGAACTGAATTATCCTTTGGTGGACAAGTAATCATTTTTCATCCATAAAGAAATCAAGCAGTTCATACCGTATATCCTAAAAAGTCGCACTAAAGTCATCGTCCCACACCCAGAAGTGAGATCCCTCTTCGTTCAAAAGGAATTGTGTGAAAGAAGAGGGAATTGGATGACATATATACAAGATTATGAACTTGAATTCAAACCAGCCAATATCATGAAAGGTCAAGGATTGTGTAAATTAGTGACACAAGGAGCTGACATTGAAGAACAAGAGGATGGTTGGAAAGATGAACCGATAATGTATAATCGGTAGGTTCCATACGTTCTATCCATTGAAGGATCATGTTAAAATGATATTAATTATTATCTATAGCATTGCACCACTCCAGACCATCTCAATTCTAAGAAAAAAATAGTGTTGCGGCTAAAATATTTACAGTATCAATTATTACATGGCATCTTGTTAAGAAAGAATTACGACAAAATGTTACTCAAATGCCTTGAAAAACAAGAAGTTGATAAGGTCCTAAAAGATATGCATGATGGACCGGTTGGTGGTCACTTCTCTGGAGACACGACATCTCACAAGGTGCTAAGAGCAGGATAATATTGGCCCACCCTCTTCAACGATGCTCACGCATACTCAAGAAGTTGTGAAGCATGTCAAAAGGCCGCAGGGAGGGAACGTAAAGTTTCTCTTCCTCTCCAACCTATAGCAGTGGAGGAACCCTTCGAGCAATGGGGCCTAGATATCATTGGTGAGATAAATTCTCACTCATCCAAACAACATAGGTACATTCTTACTGGTAGTGATTATTTCACACATTGGATTGAAGCAATACCTTTAGTCAAAGTGAATGAGGAAGTAGTAATAAAGTTTCTTGAGCAACACTTTATCATGAGGTTTGGCATTGCTAACTATTTAGTATTTGATAATTCTACTTACTTCTCATTTTTGTAATTATTTGAGAATGCATTGGAAAAGGGAATTATTATGAAGTATTCAACCAACTACTATCCCTAAGAAAATGGCCTTGCAAAATCCACAAACAAAAACATCATCTGTATCCTTAAAAGAACCGTGGTTGATCACTAGAGAAATTGGAATAATGCATTACAAAATGCTCTCTGGATTGATCGTGTCACTCCAAAAGATTCCATTGGAACCTCACCTTACTTTCTTTTGTACGAAAAAGAAGTTGTGTTCCCCTCAAACATTTACCTACCTTCCCTCCAACTTACACAATAGTCTTGAGGCAGATAATGCCCTGTCATCCAAAGTTTTATCAATACCTTGTTGAACCTTGAGGAAATACGTGACAATACTAAAGCCAAGTTTGAATCTCACTAGAAAACAATAAAACGTTGGTTTGATATGAAATTTGCAGGTGAGAAGGAGTTCCAAGTTGGGGACCTAGTCTTAAAATGGGACAAACCACATGAAGTAAAGGGAAACATTCAAAATTTCAACAACTCTAGCTTGGCCCCTACCTTATCAAAGAAAATATTGTCCAAGGAACTTTTTGATTAAAAAACCTTCAAGGAGAAATCGACTCCTCCCTGTAAATGGCCAAGTCCTAAAGCATTATATCAGTTAGCGATTGAGGCTACTAGTCACTTGTACAAAAATAAAACTTGTTTCTAGTTTTTTGGTTTTGATTTTGTTTCTTCAATTAGTTTGATTTTTCTTAATTTGTTTTATTACTCATTTTCCTTTGTCCTTCTTGATGATTTCTGTAAATTCTAACCTTGTACAATATCTACTGCAAACTGATATTCAGAAAAGAACAGAAAAGATGCAATGGCAAATACAAACATTACACAGAGATTTTTCACTTGGAAACCCAAACCGGGAAAACCAACATATATTATATTGATACACATTGTGTTACATTGTTTACAATACAATATACATATAGGAGCCAGCGGCATCCAAAACCCTAACCCAATGACCTGGATTAGTCCAAAACCCTAATTCCTTAACCGGAAATAGAAAACCATCGGAAAAAAACCATGTGTCGAAAACCACCTAATATCATGTGGTCCCAGAAATATGTCGTCCCGGAAATATGTTGGCCCGGCGATAATATGTCGGCCCGAAACCGGCGAAAATATGTCAGCCCAAAAAAAAAAATTCGGGGGCACTACCCCTGCACCCCCCTGCGCGCCCGGCGCAGGCGCTCAGACACTACTGCTCGTGCAAAGAATATAACACATACCCAACAATTTCCTTGTTTATTTTGGAGTTCTCACAAACTGAAGCAAGTCACACGCTTAAACGTAGCACATATGGTGCAAAGGGTCTAAACATCTATGTAATATCTTGTCAATTCTACTTTTCTCCCCAGACATGCAAGCCCTTTATGCACTATCACAAGTGAGGATATGGTGGAGGAACATAGATTGTCAATATAAAGATACATTGGGAAAATAGAGAGACAAGAGACTACACTGAACAACATATTGCTATATTACAAGAGATAAACAAAATGTTCTAGATGAAATGTTTGGAGTAAGTTAGGAATCGTGAATTAGGGATTTTTCTCCTATATAATAAAGTTATCAGAAATCACCATCACAAGTGTCATCCCTAGTGCCTTTAAAGGTTAGCTGGAATCCCCCCATCCACCTGTATCTCTGAATAAAAGAGAATCAAATACTATAAAAGGTAAATACTTGGGGAAAGGATTTCCAGATCACATGGGACATGCAAGTATTTCCATCAAGGATATGGATTCTCACTGGTAGTGGAGCAAAGCTTGTGACACCGGGGTGACTCTGTCGGGGCTATGGACGCTCGCTGGTAGTGGAGAAAGGCTTGTGACTCCGTCAAGGATATGGACGCTTGCTGGAAGCATAGGAACACCAGAGAAATGAATTACAACTTATATTCTCATCATTCTTGATGTTTTGTTTCTACTTTACTACCTACATCTTCCTTCTAGCCATCTACCATGAAATTTGATATAAATTTGAAAGAAATTAATTAAATTTGAACGGGTCTCACTCCTCTTTGAATCACCTCAGTCTTTTCAATATGAAAGTCATGGGACCTATATTTTCTTCCTTACGCTTTTGTATGATAGATTTCCTTCCGAATAAAATTTTGTATGGACATCATCTTGTAGAGATCCAAGGCTTCGCCCAGTGTGTCGCCATTTGTTGTGACTGGCACTACAACTCTCCATTTTACTTTCTATTTTGATACCTCCCTAAAATGGAGCCTCCTCATTTTTATAAGATCAAGAGAAAACCTCATAAGTCCCTTCTTCATTTAAAGTATTCTTTTGGTAATTCACGTTTAACTTGGAAAATGAGAAAGCACTTAAAGTTGACGTTTAAAATTTGATTGACAAATTCACTTTCAACTCCTCTGAACTACTCGGAGGAGTTACTTCAAACTCCTCTGAACTGCTCGAATGAGTTACTTCAAACTCCTTTGAGCAACTCGGAGGATTTTCTATCGATTGTTCCGATAAACGAAAATTATAGCGAGAGTTGAGGAGAACCCCTCCAATCATATCGGAGGAGTTACTTCTAACTCCTTTGATATGTTCAGAGGAGTTACTCTTAACTCTTCCGAACAAGTTCAGAAAACTTGTTTTAAAATCTTCTGACCTAACTTATTATTCGATAGGTTATAGAATGAAACAAGGTTAATCCATTGTTTCTTGGCTACTTGAAATTGACAAGAAGATGTAGAACGAAGGAGGTTATTTGAACATTGTTCAAACAACTCCCTATCCTTTCCCAACACGTGGAAACACCAGTCGGGTAAGTTTACCTACCTCTCTCTTTTTCTTTAAGCTAGGATTAGCTTTTGTTTCATTTTTTTTCTTAACTTTTGTTTTTTCCCTAAACCATAAATTACTTGCCGACTATTCTCCACTTCACCCTCACTAGGCCCTTTACGGTTGTCACCAATATTAGACTGATTCTTAACTCATCCCTTTTTATGGCGTATGAAAACAATTCATTTCCCCCATTCTTAAGCCATGATAGACTCCTCCCTATCCCCACATTTGGCAGCTGCAAACCCCAAATCCATCCAAGACTCCCTCGGTTCACCCTGAGCAAGCCCTAAATAGCCCACTCCTATTTCTCTCAATTTGCCATAGCGCTCCTGATCATTGCTTTGTGTTCACATAAAAAAAAAAACGCAATTCAAAAAACTTGTTTAGTAACTCTCTGAGAATATCAAAGAAGTTACTACTAACTTCAACGTTATGCTCAGGAGATTTGAACTCAACTCTTCCACACACCTTCGAAGTAATTGGGAACGAATCCTCTGATATGATCAGAGAATTTCCTTATTAGTCCTTCGAGCACCCCAATACTTTAGCTAACATCTTTTGAATACATATTGAAGAAGTTACTAATGACTTCTCTGATGTGTTTGGAGGAGTTTTTATTAACTCCTCTGATATTCTTGGAGGAGTTGTTAATAACTCTCTCGATATGCTTGGAAGAGTTACTCATAATTCCTTTGATCTACATCAAGAGAGATGTCTTTTTTTTCTCTAATTTTAATTTTACTCATAATAACTCTTCCGAACAAGTTCAGAAAACATTTCTTAAAATCCTCCAACCTAACTATCACATTAAATTCTACTTATTATCCAGTAGGTTATAAAATGAAATAGAGTTAATCCATTGTTTCTTGGCTACTTGAAATTGACAAGAAGACGTAGAACAAAGGAGTTAAGTTGAATTTTGTTCTAACAAATATCTATCCTTTCCCAACACATGGCAACACCAGTCGGGTAAGTTTACCTACCTCTCTTATGTTATTTAAGCTAGTGTTGGAACTATTGTCATTGATGGCAAAGCATGAGGCAAAAGAAGAAGAAGAGTTTTCATGTAAGAAAATCAGTGTATGGTTGAGTTTTGGATAGGCACGTATGATCGCCGAAGAGGGTCGCCGACAGCCATCAGATCTGCAGAAGCTGCAAGGGAGATAAGCCATCGGGAGATCGGAGTTCTCAAGGTCGTGAGAACCGGGACATTGAAAGTCTCGAAATCTCGACATAATATGGACTGTCCATCTGCAAGGACAGGTGGCAAAGGATTGGGCGCCATCGGAGTTTTGTTCATCAGAGAATCGGGGATCCCAGTGACAAGTGATTTATGCATTTTAAAATCGTGATCAGTGAAACCCCGATGAGTGGGGGCCAGCTGTCAGCACAACAAAACAGGAGGACAGAGGCGTAGTGGAGACGAGTTGTCAGCATAACAGAGCGTCGGGATTTGGACGATCGGGAATCCCACGGTTGTATGCATTGAGGCATCACAAACCCCGTAGCCCCGATGGGGTAAGGTTGTGGTCACGGAGTAATGGTCATGTGGACCCAGAGCTGATCCAGGAGGGCCATCGCATGAAGAAAAGGGCTCATCAGAAATTAGAGTTTCGCGAGTCCTGTGAACAATTGCATCACACATCGCGAAATCACGATATGCGATTTCCCGATAAGGCAGATAGCATGTGGGCCACCCTGGAGGACAGGTGGCAGGTGCTTCATCGGAGAATCGGGAATCAGAGTTTCGCGAGTCCCGTAAACAAGTGCATCAGACATCGCGAAATCGCGAACTCAAGAGGCAAAGAAACCGATACATAAGGAATGCCGAAATCCAATTTAAAAAGGGTCTGTAGGTTTAATTCAAATTTTAAGGAGGGACTAGAGCAATAGGGATCCAATTTTCGCATTATTGGTTCATTATGCCGAGATCTTAAACCCTAGTAGAAGATTTAAAAAGAGCGACGTGGAGGCCAGTTTCTGACAGCAGGGACATCTACAGGTTGCTGAGGTCATTTGTGCAGGCCGCACGGAAGGTTTGAGGAGGGAGGAACCTCGTTGTGGCGGTTGGGTGGCAGATCTACATTGACTGAGAGTTCTCTGCAGTGGGTTTAGCAACTAGAAGAGCGGAGGCATCATCTCGATGTTTATTGTCTTGTTTAATATGTGTTTAGGAGATTTTTGTTTTCAGCTGCCTTGCAGTGAGTAGATCTGTGTTTCCTTTAGAGATAAATGCAGTTGTTGTCATTACCACTAGAAAATTGTGTATTAATATGATTTCTGGATACAAGTCTTAATAAGATGCCATAACTGTCTCTTCTGAAAGAAGATGATGCCCAGTGCATAGAACACATGTGAATCTGGGGTTGAAACTACCTGATCCAGTGTGAAAATTGATGAAACACGGTCAACAGCGAGTCTGAGGGTTAAAGCCTTCAGTAGAAGCATCCTACCAGTAGAAATTGGTGCTATCTTCAGGGGGTTGAAGCTCCCTTCCAGGAAAGGCTGGTAAACGAGAGAAGGTTGGAGCCTTCTACAGGTAGAAGCCTGCGTACTAGTATGAGTCTGCACTAGTACAATGTTGTAAAACGTTTTCTTAATGATAATTATTGAAGACAGAGACAACGGCATCGGTGGTTTTCTCCCGATTTGGGTTTCCACCTTAAATCCTGGTGTTCATGTGTCTTACTCATCTGCGTTGGTTTATTTGTTATTTACTGCACTGAATTACTGCTTAATAGACATCTGATGAATGAAGAAATTCATAATAAGATCTCTGAATGCACTCTTGTTTTCTTAAGACTATACAATAGCTGGTCTCTACAAAGTAGCCTAAGGTTTTCAGTGAAAGAAAAGAGAAAATCAATTGATTTCTCAAAATACTGATTCACCCCCTCCCCCTCTCAGTATTTCTCAATATCTAGGGTTAGGTTTTGTTTCATATATTTTTTTTTCTTACCTTTTGTTTTTTCCCTAAACCATAACTTACTTTCCCGCTATTCTCCACTTCACCCTCACTAGGACCTTCACGGTTGTCACCAGTCTTAGACTAATCCTCAACTCATCACTGTTTACGGAGTATGCAAACAATTCATTTTCCCCCATTCTTAAGCCGTGATAGACTCCTCCCTATCCCATATTGATTAATTGGGTTGGTTGTCATTAATTTCAACACTTGAAGCAAGTCTGGTAGCCCGAACAATATGGATAAGGGACTTCAGTTTGATTGATGTATAATGGTATGAAGATTAATATATTTGCAAGTAAGACTATTCTATATGTATATTACATGTCATGCCATTTTTGGTGATATGTGGAACGTCACATACTCCTCACGGTTAGATATTTATGTCCCTGTGAAGTTGGTTAAAGGTTTTTGTGATACAAGGTTGAGAGCTTGTATTTGTGAAATGGTTGTTGTATTGAGAGGTTGTATATCAGAAATGGTTTGATGTCTAGTTGATGTGAGAGTTATTATACTTGTTCATGATTATACACACTAGTATGGCGCATGACTAAAGAGATATATATGCATTTGGTTAAAGGATATGTATGAGGCTGTATGCATAGGGCATAGTTACAACCTAAACACAATGACAGGTTGTAGGTTGATGTGACATAGGTTGCATAGGGTCAGATTTTTTCAGGAGTGAGAAAACCCTAGTATTCAGAAGGCATACGTAGGATGCAGTATAGATAGGTCATGTACATACATGGGTTGCAGTATAGATAAGGCACGTACGTACACACGCTGAAGAATATACAGGTCACATATCTATTGTTTTTGGTTGGTATAGGCTAAGTACATGTATAGGTTTATTACAAGGAAGTGGTATAGGTTGGCTACATGTCAGTGCTACAAGTTGGTATTGGTTTACAATGGTATATCTCAAAGCGACAATGTGACAATGATTTCATCATCTTACTTATATTTCAGGGTGGCAGGATGGGGAAAGGATAGGTGGTTGTATCCACCTTCCAGATGTAGCTAGAGAACATAGGGGGATGTAGCCTCCTTCTAGTTGTAGCCAGAGAATTGGGGAGTTGTAGCTTCCCTCGGGTTGTAGCTTGAAAATATAGGGGGTCAAAGATTCCTTCCAGTTGTAGCTAGAGAACAAAGGATGTTGGTGCTTCCAATGCATGTAATTATTAAAGACATATAAGAAAAATCATTCCATGGTTTTCACTCGCATTGGGTTTCCACGTAAAAATATTAGTGTACTGTGTATGTGTATGATTGTTCATTGTTCATGGTTTATTTACTCTGAACTTATTGGATGATAATGATATATTTATCTTAAAGATAAATACCACTCACATGCTTTGGTTAAAAAGGACTAAAAATATCTATTACTGATTCACCCCCCCTCTCAGTAATCCAACATCCCTGCATTTGGCAGCTGCAAACCCCAAATCCATCTAATACTCCCTTGGTTCACCCTGAGAAAGCCCTAAACAACCCAATCCTATTTCTCTAATATTTTCATAGTGTGCTCGATCATTTCTTTGTGTTCACATAAAAAAAACACAATTCAAAACACTTGTTTAGTAACTTTCTGAGCATATCAGAGAATTTACTACTAACTTCTCTGATATGCTTGGAAGAGTTGAACTCAACTCTTCCGCACAACTTCGAAGTAATTGGGAATGAATCCTTCGATCGTATCGAAGGATTTAATATTAACTCCTCCGATACGATTGGAGGAGTTCCTTGTAAGTCCTCTGATCACCCCAAGACTTTGGCTAACCTCTTCTGAATACATATTGAAGAAGTTACTAACAACTTCTCCGATGTGTTTGGAGGATTTGTTATTAACTCCTCTGATATGATCGAAGGAGTTGTTAATAAATATGTTGATATGTTCGGAAGAGTTACTCATAATTCCTCCAATTTGCATCAAAAGAGATGTTTTGTTTTGCTTTGATTTTACTTTTCCAAGTTGATGCCCAAGATTTTCACCCTAAAATCCCACTAGGTATTTGTTATGGGGAAAATCCCCCTATACTGGGTCTAAGGTAAAGTCGAAGCACTAAATCCCTTAAAATGTTGTTCTACCCTTAAGCTACCCCAAAACCATCTAAACAAAGTGACGAGAGAGATGAAAGAGGGTTAATGCGTGCGCCTTTAGTCCTTGCAGTTGGTGTAGGCCTCTTTCTCTTGTTGTCGCCTCCTAGATCACAAATCTTCTCCCAGATCTGACCTACAAAAGATTAGGAATACAATGCAACAACATATGCAATCTCTATTGATCACTTTAAAAGTTTAGACATAGATATAAATTCATAAATCAAAAAAATCATACAAACATAAGATTTTGGGACAAGGACGAACTCTTTTATTCAATTTCAAGACAAAAAGGATTACAACCTTTATTGGAGACCACTCCACGAACCAGGTCCAGGATCCTCTGTCGTGGCTCTAAGTGCATCAATCCCACATTAGCTTCTCACAACCAACTTATCACCAAGGAAAGGAGGAAGGGTTGCATAAGGAGAAAGGATACAGGGGAAGGTTGAGGATAAAACTCAGAATGGGATGCAAATATTTGGCTAAGAAAGGGAGGGGATTTTGGCAGAATTTTCTTATTCTCTTGATTGTCATCATAAATGACACCCCAATATGTCTTTTTATATGAGAAAAATATGGTTATTTGGTTTGGGGATGGGCTACAAAGGGTAAAATGGTTAGGAAACCTTCCATATCCCATAAACTTCACCGAATCCCATGCAATTTTATAGTTTTTGAAAATTTTGGAGGTAAACGCGGGCTATCTAGCATGCATCAAGAATGTGTACATGGGCTAACTGGCATGCATGTGTATGTGCACTATTAGTTCAGCAGGGTGCATACACTCTCCAAAAAAATGTTTTTGAAGAGAAATCTTCATCAGTATTTTGCAAAGTATGCAAAAGGAAGGGTCAATGTCTTGTATGCATAGATAAGGAATTTTGGACTATAACAGATGCCCCCTAATACATCACAAAATATTTACCAGTGGGAAGGCATAGAGTTGAGTGAGCCTGAGACGAGTGTTCATGAGAGTGCCATCTGCAAAACAATGATAATCTCTCCAAGGTAGGCATACCCATTCTCAAGATGAACTAAGCATGGATTCCAATCAAGTACATTGCAGATCCATGTCATATATGACTATTAAAAAAAATATAAATGTCTATATAAAATGTAGCCATGAACAATACACAACATATCTACATCTCAAAATTATCTGAAGATATAAAAGTACAATATGATATGCATCTTCAAGAAGCATTGATGCATGTGGCTAGAGATGAGGACTTCATAGCTTGAGAAACAACTTAAAGATATTCAAAAGCTCAGATAGGAGTACAATAGGAGTGTAATACTCACTACCCTGAGGTCTTGGATATGTTGTCAGGTAAAGAATAGAGGATATCGATCATCAGGTAGAAAACTATATTGATTTTGAATCCGAACTTGACTGGACTCTCAGGATGGTCATCTCAATAAAGTCAAGAGATAAACTACAGAATGACCAACTCGGGTTGGATAAAACTGTTGGCATGTTTTATAGGTAGTGTATGCTTGTCATTGATGGAAAGTACAACAACAATGATGGCTTGAGTACAGGAAGGATGTGCCAGGAGATCTCCAGAATTCTTTTGGGAATATGATGCAAAGCAAGATCAACAAGATCAGAGTATGCAACGATGGATCTCATTGAGATTGCAAGATAACAGATATAATAAATATGCAGAACAAAAATAAAATGCCAGAAATGGCAAAATAACAATAATATATCTAGCATAAACTTCACAATAACACATAAATGATATAAGAACAACAACAGAAATACCACTTTGATTCAGAAAGAAATGTTCACGGGCCTCTTCGAGGGGGCAACCTCCAATCGAGTAGTGCTCTATTACAATAATATCCAAGCTAGGGTTTTCATACCCTCGACCCTTATTTATACTAAATATGTCTATCAAGAGACGCATCTCGAGGAAGATACTTCTAGAAGCGGAAGCTTCTATTAGGTCTTCTTACATCCACCTTATTCTATTTTATTGAAAGGCCTTATTAATATTGATCTTTATTACATCCAAATATATTAATCTGTTATGAACCAAACATCAATATAGCATATAAAAACCTTAGGAAAAGTACTCAACGCCTTGAAAAAGAGATAATTTCAGATAATAAGCCTCTTCGAGGGGGCAACCTCGTTTAACCCCACTTAAATGTTCAAGTACAAGATGATTCAAAATGAAAATGTCTCCTTGGTATATATAGGAGACTAGGAGGTATAATTACAAATAATGGCCTAAAGCCGACATAATTAAAATAACATTACTAATCTAAATTACAA
>ML790568.1:876042-895184 GCA_009831015.1 Picea engelmannii
GTTGTCCAACAATTGGTATCAGATTTGGCCCCTTCTATATAAGGGCATATCCTAGAGCTTAAACATGTCAATCCATGAAGGAAATTCAACAAATAAGGGCCCTCTATTCAATGGAACAAACTTTGCCTTATATAGAAGTTAATCTAGTGGGTGCTAGAGAAAACATAGAGTTGGTGCTCTCATCAAGTTGCAGCTTGCAAAAACAGAGGTTGTAGCCTCACAATGAGTTGGTGCTCATATGTATGATAATTTACATAATGTAAATAATACTTATCATATAAAGAAGAAGAGTTTTTTACCCTTTATGGGTTTCCTCGAGAAATATATGTCTCTGTGTATCTCATATATGTGACTGATGTTGAATGTCCCATTGCTTATTTCTCTGCATTATTGTGATTATCATTGAGTGCCTTGTAAAGAAGTTAAAATAAGCATAATTGTTTAAGCATAGTAACAATTGATTCACCCCCCTCCCCTCTCAATTGTCCAACAAAAAATTCCCTTGGAGAAAAGAACGACAAAATGATGAGACTCAGGAAACATGTATTTGACATACATCTGTGATACAGGAGGCATAAAAATCTCTCCATATGTTTGGAAGAGTAACCAAATGGAGGAGGGAACATCTCTATGTAACGATAACATCTTCCTAAGGTCATACTAGATCCCAATGCTTGGCGAAAAAACAAAAGGACGTGCTTTGTCTAAGGGAGACTATCTTGTTGCCGAAAAAAAAATGTATATCCCGTCCCCTCTTTTTGGAATATTTGATTTTTTTGTCTTTTTCAAATTTTAACAAGCTTGAAAAAGATTAAAATAATGTTGTGTTACAATGGAGGAACGAGTGTCACGGGAAAGAAAACTAGTTCCAAGAACATGTAACATATTGATGCTCGATGCAAGGAGACATGTGCAGTATAAGGACACTCGGGAAAATTCCTCCATGGGTAAAGGTGTTAGATCGCGAGGGAAAAAGTGTTGCAAGGCTTTGATTTAAGGAATTCTTTGAAAGGTCATTTAATAGCAACATGAAGCTGACATTAGGCCAAAGATGCAAGGATGAGACATGCGATGTGATTAAGTATAACACAACAAGAGTCCTTCCATTTTGAGTTTTACGAGGCCAGAGAAGGCAAGCTTGGTGGTTTTTCATGTTTAAAGAGTTTGAAAAACACTAAAATAAGACTCCAGAGTGTTCCTTTTTTGTAATTATTCCCTTTGGTTCCAAAAAGGGGTAAACTTATACCAAAAGGACGCCTCTTCAAAACCATTTTAACGAGCGTGACTGAGACAAGATGACTTGGATATCTTTTCAATTTTAAGGAGTCTGAAAAGAGATTAACTATGGACTCACAACCTTTTTTAAGTTTAGTCTCCTTATCCCCAAAAAGTATAAAATATAAGTTAGGAGAACTCTCTTGGCGAGACATGTCTCCCGACGTGTACCTTTTTTCTAGATAATCTATTGGCCGGAAAAAGGGTTAAACTTGTGCCAAATTGATACTTTTTCTGGACTAATTAACAAGTGTGAAAGAAACAAGGTCACTTAACAATATTTTCATATTTAGGGAGTTCGAAAAGAGCTTAAGTATGGAATTTGGTGGGGTTCCTTTTTAGTAGATAATCTCTAAGGCCTGAAAAAGAGATCAACCAAAAACAAGGAGAATGCCCTTTTTCAGAAATTTAGTCCCTCAGGCCTGAAAAAGGGTTCAACTTATGCCTGAGAATACTCTCCTAAAAAACTAAATCTTCTAGGGCATACCTTTATTTGTAAATTAACCGTCTGGACCGAAAAAGGGGTAAAATATTGTCAGACATATGTGCCTTCAAATTTTAGTTTGATGTGCGTGAAGGGAAACAAGATCACTCCGCAATCTTTTCAAATTTTAGAGAGTCTGAAAAGGGCTTAAAGAAGACTCCATGGGGACTTATTTTCTTAAGTAATATAAACGAGGCCGAAAATAATAAATAATATCCCATTAGATGTTTATTTCAAAGTTTAACTGATCCTGAAAGACAACAAACCTGTTACGAGGAAAATATCTCTATGGCTAGGGGAAAAACACAACAAACAAAAATGACTGCAGAAATTAAATCTATTATCAAGTATTCTATATAAACAAATACGATAACAAGACAAGATAAAAGGCCTACCTCATCCAGACGTTCTATGAATTCCACCGTTGAGCACTTGACCCAAAGAAATACACCTGCAACTAGTCCTCAACAACCAAGTAAAGCAATCATATGGTGATAATATATGATGTTAGCACATTCATTAGAATAATCCATTAACATTCATAAAAAATACACCCATGGAATAATAATTCAAATATTTTAAAGATATCAATTGTACAAGAAAAGAGTATTTCTATTCATATATGATCATCAGAAGTGAATAAGTTATAGACTTCCATGTCGGCATGGTTTAGAACAAAGAAACTAAGTTCCTTCCAGTTGAGCTTCCACCACTTCAATCCTCCACCAAAGGAAAGCTCATAGAAGAGAGACAATGAACTTCTCAATCAATAAGGGAATAGCTTGGGGGATGAACACTGTGTTTAGACTTAAAGAACAAAGGGATAAAGACTCAATGTGAAGTGAATAATTCCTCCAGAGTAACTTTGCTCTCAAAGTTGAATTCATTCTCCTTTTTTCCATAGCTCAGAATTGGCCCATTTATAGCCTTCAAGTGGAATTGAAGGGCCAAGTTGGAACGTTTCCATTATATGGAAGGCCAAGGATCATTGATATCCTGTCATGACATGGAAACCCAACACCATTTTCCAATTTTGGGCATAATTCCCGATGTACGTGGGCTATAGTGGTGTAACCCACCTATACGCATGTTGTATAGTAGGCAAGGTATGTATATGTGGAAAAAATGTATTTTTAGCTCTGGGATTTGCAAAAGGGGATGAAAATTCTGCATAGGGAAATGAAAAAAGGCCCTCTGTGCAAGATTGCATAGAGTGAGGAAAATCTTGCTATAACAAAACCATGCTCATAGGGAGTGCCTCGGGTATGAGCCAAAAATGATGAAGAAGGATGGGGCTTCGATATTCAATCATGGTGGGACTAAAAAGGACTCCCAAGACTATGGAGAAAAAAACTCACAGCATGGATGTTGAAATTTCATCAAAGGATCTATCTAGGGAATCCATGTGGAGGAAGGCTCTACCACCTAATTACGACACTTCTAAAGTAGCATAGAAGGTTATGTTTCACACTTCGGTGGGATCTATCCTATGGCAAAGAGAAAAAGTCAACAATATGCAAAATGCAAGGTGGTAAGAACCTAACCTATATGCAAATGTTGAAAAAAAAAATTTACTACAAGATGGTATGAGTGTAACCCGTCTCATAAAAACACCAAACCAAGAGAATAAGTACATTAGAACAACCCACAGATCTCTTCAAAAATAATATCAAGTACTCATAGAGCCAAGAAAATGGAAAAATATGTCCCAAATGGGGCAAAAAGGGCCAAAACATTCTATAAATAGAGGTGGATAGCTCATTTTAACCATTGTAATTTGGAAAATAACCAAAAAGTAAAATAACCCTCTTCTTCAAAACGTGAATTTGAGGAGCTATGGTGGACAAAAGATCTTCAAACCTAAACCAAGTAAGTACAAATAACCTTTCCTTTCATTTCAATCATCATTTGTTGCTTAATTTATGATTTGGAGGGTGCACACCCTTGCAAAAGGGTTAGGTTTGTGTGTATATGGTTTGTCCACGCCCAACACATGGGAAAAGTAACACTTAGCCTACGTACATACGCAACTGTCTTAAAGGAAGCCTGTGTACATATTTTCATCTTTCAAAAAATATGAAATAAGGGGCTAAACTCACAAATTTTTTGCAACAGGATGTATGTTCATTGGCGAGAAAGGGAACATGAAGAGATAGATGTCTTGGTAGAGGAGGATCCAGGGGCATTGCCATGCTTAAGCAGTGTGGTATGTGGAAATTTTTTCAGTGTCCATTCATGAGGGCACAACCCAGTCTACTGAGTCACTTGATAGAGTACTAGAATCCATATGTAGAGGCCTTCATGCTGGAGTGCCAATCACTGACTCCGACGACGAAGGATATTTACATCTTGACCGACCTCTATAGGAGGGGAGAACCGGTCAACTTGACGACTTTTCCTCCAGGACCACATAACATAGAGGATTATATTGGGATGTATTGTGAGGTTAGCACTGAGAAATAAGGATCTCATGTTCCAATTCACAAGATCACCAGCCTCAATCTTCGGATAGTGCTCTACATGATTGGGCAGATCATGGGATCCACAACACTTCGTCAGGCTTCACGTGCACAAATGTAATGTGCAGCTCAGTGTCTGGACACCACTATTTTTTACTGGAGCACTACCATGCTCACATACATGAAAAAACAACTGATCAACTACCGAAGAAGGACAAACAATAAATTCAGGTTTGGGACCGTACTGTGTGCTTTCGTTTTTGAGAGAGTGCCAAGCCTTAGCCCAAGGGAGACAGTACGAGGCCATATTTCCTCCTTTCCAACATTATGCAGGTAGGCAACTTTATTACCTCGACAGTGTGCGGGGATAGTACAAGAGGCCTTTGAAGATAAAAATTTTGAGTGGTGGGCCCTTCATATTTCTATGATCGAGGACTATCCTTATGCAGGGATCAGTTTCCTGAGGGATCCTGATATGCCCATGCCCCCTAGAGAGGAGCACAGAGAGATAGGTAAACACATTTTAAAGTTATTTAATTTTTTAATTTTTTAAATGTTATCCTTTTTATGGTAATGTCAAATTACTAAATCAATGATCTGTCATATGCAGATGTGGGACCAGTGCGACCGGATGACTTCACTCAGACTAGGCATCGTTCTCGTGCAGATGTCAGACCAGCATTAGCAGGAGGACCAATAGTTGCAGGAGGACCAGTAGTTGTAGGAATACCACCAGCGAGAGAGGCTGAGAGATTGTTGCAGCAAGTAGAGAGGAACCTGACAGCTCTCACTTGTGTAGTGTCGATGGAAGAGATAAAGGATCTTTCCCCAGCCATGCAACCACATGTTGTAGGGGTACCCAGGACTTGGGTCCAACTATTCTGGTGTCTTCCAAATGTCGTAGTTCATTATAATATGGCCAACATGCCTAGACCATAGCTAGTACTGGACCACATATGTGTCGAGAGCACATTTTTCACTCTTTTATATAGTGAGGGCTTGAGCCTAACGATGTATACCGGCTCTATTTAAGGATTTATGGCCCAATTTTTTACTTATGACATTATTTTAGGACACATTCTTATATATATACATATTTTTCTTTATGGATGAAAATTTTGTACAAATGTATTTACATGTGCGTGTATGTGTGTGATTTTACTTTTATGTGTGAGAAATATACCAATCTAATACTTGATTAGCCAATGTATCAGTTAGTTGATTAGATCTCCTAGGAACATGAATATAATTAATATAATCAAAATAATGTTCTAAGAGACGTACCCTAAGAAATTGTCAGTGAAGGGTGGGATCGTAGACACAGTAAACTCCATTTAACTAAGACATGACCAGTTGAGCATCTAGATAAACCTGGAGGTGATAAATACCATGTGACAAGGCATCACATAGAAATTCTATAACGACATTGTAATCGACAACATTATTGGTTGCTTCACCCAGAAAAATACCTCCAAAAGACAACAACTGACCAAAAGGTGTAAATATTACCCAAGCTATGGAAGCAAGCCTCTGAGTGTGTCAGATAGCACTGTCTGTGAACCCAACATAGACCTCTGATTCACTTGACATCTTCCATAGTGAAAAGAAACACAATAAACTACACATCCATAAAAAAAAGACAAGACTGTATAAGTAAAACTATACATTATATACAATAAGTCACCCTCAGGTGACCAATATAAGCATAATACTTCTTAAGGTAGAGTCCATTTATAGGCTCCAATAAAGAGTTACCCTCGAAATCAACCTATTTATAGGCAGCCCTTTCTAAAACCTTCTTAACAATGAATGGTCTGAACCACATGGGTTTGAAATTTCCTGCCCCAAGGGATCTTTATCTTGGTCATAGACCAAGACAAGATCACCTTTAGATAAAATCCGAGGGTGGATGGACCAATCATATTGACACTTGACACATTGTTTGTGAGCCTTGCTGGCCAAGGCTGCATCTTGAGGCTACTCAAGATATAAAAGACGCTCTTAAAGTGGCATAGTGTTGGGAAGTAGTTCCAATGCCAACTTAAGAGAAGGGATTTGGCATTCTATAGGAAAGACTACCTCCAGCCCATAAATAATTTGGAAAGGAGAAAAACCGATAGCAGTCTTAACTAAGGTTCAGAAAGCCCAAAGTGACGAGTACAACATCAAATTCCAATTTGTCTTGGCCGAATTGATCATTCATTGAAGAATAGTATTGAGATACTTATTAATAGCCCCCACTTGACCATTCTCTTGTTGGTAGTAAAGTGATGAAAGTTCCTTCTTAAACCCAAATTTTGAGGTTAACTCAAACATCATCTTGTTCTGGAAGTGATTGTCATGATCTGTGACAATCTCCTTCAGAATACCGAACCTGGATACAATCTGGTTAAAAATGAAAAGTGCAATCATTTTCCTGTCATTTTTTAATGTCACCATGGCTTCAACCCACTTAGTAAATTATTCTACTGCTATGATGATATAGCGACGTCCCTAGTTGAAACTAGGTGGCATGTACTGAAATCAATCCCCCACTTGGTGAAGGGATCAACAACAATAACTAGGAACATGGGAGTTGGGTGTGCCCACATCTTCCGAGAGACGATCTGACACATGTGACACTTATTGACCACCTCTACACAATATTTTATCAATGAGGGCCAAAAGTATCTAGTGCAAAGAATATTTTGGATTGTTTCCAACCAAGAAAGGTGATTGCCACATTCTTTTTCATGATAGTCATTTAACACAAGTTCTTCCTCTTCATGAGTGAGACATTGACAAATAATGCAATCCACTTCTTGACAATATAAAGTATTATCAAGGATAAGATAATTCCACGCTTGATTGCGTATTCACCGACGCTCATCGGGAGAAGCAGCAGATGGGCATTTCAAAGTCTAAAGATACAAAAGTATATCTCCATACCAAGGGTTCAAAGATGCAATAAGGAAAATATCCCCATTAATCGGTGACTCTTCGAGCAAACTATTACCACTCTCAACCAGAAGTTCCGAGATTAGCTCAACAAAGACCAAAGAATTTTTAGACTTCGTCAAAACAAAATCTAATTCAAATTCTTGCAAGATGACTATCCATCAGTTGATTTCCCCCCCGATGATCTATAGTGTTAATACATATTGAAAAGGGTTCACGATAGCTACAACGGTGGTCTTTCGAAGTAATATATAGTGACAGAACTGTTGGACAACATGAATAACTTCCAAAGCAAGTTTCTCAACATGTGTGTAGTTAAGATCTAATCCTACCAAGCCTCGAATAAGATATTAGATAACATGATCTTTGAGCACATCATCCACTTGGACCAAGACCATGCTAATAGTAGACTCTGCGGTATCCAAATATAACAATAAATCCTTGCCATAATTGAGAGGACTGAGCAGCGGGGCAGACGTAAGAGCACATTTCAATGCTTCGAAAGATCTTTTAGCCGGTTCATCCCAATAGAATGGGACCCCTTTTTTTAAGAGACGCATAAACCCTTTAATAATATTGACATAATTGGAAACAAAATGCCAAAGAAAGTTGACTTTCCCCTATAGACTTTGAAGCTAGGGGATTGTGTGCGAGGGATGAAATTGAACTATTGCCTCAACCTTCAGAGGATCGATCATGATCCCTATAGTTTAAACGATGAAACCTAACAAGCGTCCCAATGTCACACAAAAATATTGTTATTTGGATTCAGGCAAATTCGATAGTAGTGACACCTCTCAAAGATAAGTCATAAATGGGGGGGATGATAAGATATGTTATGAGAACATGATTCCAGATCATCTATATATGCCTTGACTATGTGTTTGAGGTCGTGGAAAGTAAATGACATGGCCCACTCAAAAGTGGCTCCAACATTCTTAAGGAAAAAAGGAATTTTTATGTACGTTAATGTACCTCAAGGATCAATAAATGTCATTTATGTTGGTCCTCAGGCTTGAACTAAATCTGGTTGTACCTGGAAAAATCATCCATAAAAGAGAATACCTCACAACCCACACATTCATCGAAAATATGTTGAATGAATGGAGTTGGAAAATTATATTTCGGGAAATCTTTGTTCATATCATGAAATTCCTTACACATGCAGATCATACCTTGCTTTTTGTTGACAAGAACAGGGTTTGACACCCATTCCATCAATTGCACAGGATAGATGAAACCAACCTTGATGAGTTTCTCTACCTTAGCCTTGATCGTCGCTGCCTTGCGAGGATTGACTAGGTGAAGCTTCTGTCGGACATGCTTAACATCGGCGTAAGTTGTGGTCTCATGTTCAATGATACATGGTTCAATTCCTAGCATCTTCTCATAAGACCAGGAAAAGACGTCGCGAAACTCTTTGAATATTTTATTGTAGATTTGAATCTCTTTGGTGGAACAATCTACTCCGACGAAGATGCTTTCCACGATGCCATGGGTTCTAGAGATGTCGATAGGAATTGTTTCAGCTATAATTTCCATGTTTCCCTCGGAATATATTTCATGCTTGGGAAAAGGGTTAACAGGACAAGGGGAATCCCCATTCACGGTCATAATGAACTTTCCTACCTCTATTCTCTTCATCTTGAGTAAGAAATAATATTTTTGGTGAAGATCATCCCAAGGTTTGTCTGGGCCAGTGAGGGAAAGACTAAGTCTAAAGGGTTGTAAGTGGTGAGAGAGTCTTGAGACCAAATAGGAACAAGAACAAGATCTATCTCATGTGGGGGAGCTATATCAGGGTTGGTCAAGGCTTGTTGGACAATATTGTATGCAACCTCAGCAGTGGATAAGGGCATTTCCATTCTAGGGTGCCCTATCCCTTCCATGGAAGTCGATGGGGAAGGTAAAATCCATGGGTCATTAAAGTAACTCATTCTAAAAGAGGCGACTTGAAAGATTGTAGCCTTCGAATGGTTGGGGATCACCGAAATAAACTTGACATCATTATCAGGAGACAGATAATAAAAAGTCCCCATTAAATATGGAAACAATATGACACCTAAGTTGAGAATGCCTGGTTGCGGGTTATCAATCATCGAGACCATGGATGCCCTTGATGAAGGGTTGGGATGGGAGAAGGATAACTGGTCAACGATTATTATCCGACCTTCATGAGGAAAACATAATACCCAAAAAATGGTGGATACAACTAATGTCATAGTGTAGGTCCAAATCCACCCTAACAAAAGATTGTATTCGAGAGGTGCATCAACTACTTCTACTTCATCACAAACAGGTCTTCCCTAAAACTTCATGGGGAAGGAGGTATTTATGCCATGGGGTCTAAAATATCGACCGTCAAATGTGGTTAGAAACATGGGCAACAGAGACAACTCAGGTTGGCCAATGGCCTTCCAACATGCCAATGACATCACACAAGTCGAGGAAACCTCATCAACCATCGTACGAAAAATGTTCCATGTCAATGATTTCGTGGCATAAACCACTACTATATGAAAAGTGACGTGGTGAGGAATATGAGATTTATAATATGTAGGACAAAAAAAAATCATTCCTGAGTTAGTAGTCTTGATCGTTCCCAATGTAGCCAAAAATTCTTTCCTCTGTGAGGGGAAACTCTGGAGAACTTCTAGAGAAGACATTGCAAAAGGAGTTTGTGACAGATCCTCCATGACAGAGTAATTATAAGTAGCCCTTGCATTTGGGTTGTGAGAAGCCTTTTTGAACACACCCTTAGGAATGCGAGTCATAGTTTCTCCCACAGTCTTCTCAATTTCAAGAGGAGGCAATGGGTTGGATGCTTCTTTTCCCTTCTCAATAGATTCCGGCATTTCGTAATTATGAGCCCTATTTTGTAGATTAGCTTCAGTTTTCATCATATAAATGTTTTCAAATTTGTTGTTAGAATTAGGCATGGGGGCTCCTTGATTTCCCACAGGTGCGTTTGTGGATGAGGAAGCTGGATTCAAATTTTTCCCTTGTGGAAAAGGTTTGGTTAGCACGGTGGGTTGTTTTCTTTCTAATAACTTTTGAGCTTCCTCAAGCCGATGGCATTGGTGATTCAAGTGGTCGTTTGTGCAAAGATTACACAAAAATTTCACCTTCCTCTTTTATTTTTTTCCCTCGCCAACATTATTCGCAACGTTCTTATCCCCCTTACACTTCTTCTTTTTAGATTTCCTCTTTCCATTGGTTTGCTAGTTACCCTTGGATTTCACACTGTGTACATCCAATGTTTGGGTTGTGGGGGTAGCTGAACTAGGATTTTGGATGGGCACAGTTTGTTGAATTGATAATTGTTGTAATTGATTAGTCAATTGATCCATGGACTTGCTCTGTGCTGAGCCTACTATGCCATCGACATGAGGCACAGACTTTTGTTTGGTCTTATCGAAATTCGATCGTGGTGCATCGGGTATAATCTCGTATAGCATACCAGATTGAGACTAAATCAACTCTTGTTGCTAGGCCCTCATGATATATTCTTCTTCAGAAAAATCCCCAGACGTCGCGATGTATTTGGATACGCAAGGCACCAAGGACTTTAGGAACCACTTGAGTGAAAATGTGGGAGGGACCTTAACTTTAATCAAACTCTTTTGTCATCGCCATTCTCGGATGTGATCTGAGATATGGTCAACGTTTGTTTGCTTGAAGTTGGCCAACAACTCGATGTCGACATCGTGTCTTACCAGTAAATGGAAATTGTTTAAGAATACCATAGCTAGGTCATTAAAATAAGAATACTTCGAGCTGTCGAGCTCGATATACCATTTTGCGACACCCCCTATAAGAGTGCGTTCAAACAAAAACAAGTGAATGGAATCATCTTTTAACAAGTTGGATGAGCACCATAAATGAAATGTTGTAACATGATCACCTGGATACTCACCAGGTTTTTCTTCGAACTTAGGGATGTCCAAGGGAAACTTAGTCGGCATGGGGGGCTCATGACATATCAAGTTGTTCAACAGTCTCGACAAGTATGGAAAATGCAGAGTTGCCAGGAAAGGTAGTCTCGGTTGTGGTAGATTCAAATGAAAAGAAGGGCCTAGATTTTGGCTAGCACCAGGTTGCGAGGAAAAGTTTGGTTGCTGGGTAGGGTTTTGGTAGAAACCATGTTGGTCTTGTCTAGTAAAAGGATCTTGCATTTGATTCTGCATCGTCAACTAACTCCCATAGTTGGATGACATGCCTTGTGTAGGGATTTATCCCTGCACAATATTCCAAGGACCTTGGTTGGCGATGCCCCTAGCTGACCCTCCTGGCATAGGTATTGAACCATGCCTAGGGTTCCACTAAGTGTGGGAGGGGTTTTCGCTGATCGAAATCCCTTGAAAAGGAAACGAGCCCTTCCAGGGATTTCAAAGACCTTGTGAGGAGTAAACTCACGCCATCGCTCCTTCCGAAAGAATGAAACCTTGCATATGGTTTTGTTGACCAAAAATGGAGTTGCCCCCTACTGAGACGGAAGAGGATGAGAAAGAATTATTTCCAAATGAACTGAACAAAGAAAAAGGCATAGATCCTACTAGATTCATGTAGGATTGAGGTCCATAACTCCCCACACTGAACAAACTAGAGTTTGTGTTAGCCCGAATCAGCTGCTAGAAAGCACCTCTGAGTGAAGGGGACGGAGGAGGGATATGACGCCTAGACCAATAGTATGTAGAGTAGAGTAGGTTAGGACCGACCTAGATTCAAAACCTGACATCCCATATGAAAAGGGGGTGTTAGACGCATTCTGGATAAAGGGAACAATGATTAGATTTGTTGAAGGGATTGTGCCATAGTCTGAAGTAGTGGGTGTCTGGAAAACCATAGTCCTAATGGGTGGAGGTGGGGGAGGAAGCACGACACCTTCCCCCATGACAGCCAATATGGGAGTATGAGGACTCCCAAAAGACGTATCACTAGTTTCTTCCATCACTGCTTGTCTAACAAACTTATGTTCAGGTGAAGTCACCTTAGGCGAGACTATCTGAATAAGAAGCGACGTCGATAATTCAGTGATCAGAGGTTTTGCAGGCCTAAAGCCTTCGACTTCAAGGTCAGAAACGGTAGACTCCTCCAGTGCAGTAAATTATTCTCTAAGAGTCAGATCAGGTACAGTTTCCTGTGGCCCAGTCACTTAAAATGAACCCTCTTGATCTAGCCTGTGCCTCAGCGGTGGCTCCAAAGCAACCGATGGCAGGCCCTGAAGCCTACGTGAATGATATATTTGTTGATCTTCCACCTTGTGAAATGATCAACCAACACTCTAAGGTTTGAGTTATCATGAAATATAGAGCACACACTAAAAAGTTCCTAATGGAAAATCTAGCAGACAACTGATTGTTAGGAAGAACAGTTACATGAATCATCACTAAAGAAACTTACTAGTGCAAGTGTAACTCAAACATGGAAACACCCTCCAGGTATACTCTACAAAGCACAATCTGACATTTTCCCTAGGTACCGTGGTATACCCTTGTAATCACATGTTTACATCCCTAAAAATAGGCAACTAGGTTTCCATCTCACAGTCAGTAACCAGGCGGGTATAGTCGACAATTGGGTTGATCGTAATGAGTAGGATAACAAAGTTTTAAGCCTTTCAAGGGTATTGAAGGAAAATGGTTCGAAAGAAAATTGAGGATATCGAATGGATTCAGAGTCCACGAGGCTCTGTATTCAAATGCAATCAATGTAATTCCAAAGAATGACCCTTAATATACAATCTCCACTGTGCTTTGTCCAACTTTGGAGGGGTTATCGCCTCTACCTATCCTCACACAACCTCGTGTTTATCCCCTGTGTTAGTGGAGGGTCCTAGTTGACTCTTAAGAAATTGGACTTTGAAACTCCCTATCAAAGAATCTTATGTTTTTTTAGGCATCCTTGAAGAGTTTCCTCTCCACACCTATTTCAAGGACCTAGAGCCTAGACTACTTGGTGAACCCTACAAACAAAATTCTAGTTGATTTTAAGTGTTAATCATTGATTTTAATTGGATTTATTTAATCAAAAGGGTACATACATGCAAATTATGATGTTTACAAGAGACGAAAGTGAAGAAATAAAACTTTAGATCATTTGAGAAAAAGAAAACTAGGTTCCACTATTGAAAAATGACTTTTAAATATTTGTAATTGCAAAATTTTCAAAATAAAGTAGTCCAAGATCCTAAAAATGCAAGAAGTTTCCTAGAATGCGCTTTTTGTTTTACAATGTAGATGCAAACTACTAAAATTTCAAGGAAATATCAAATAAGGGACTTTGGAAATGGAACTATTTTATTTTGTAATAAACAACCTATGCTACAACTACCAAACAAAATGCATAAATAAATGCAACATTTTTTTTTATTTTTTGAAATGCTTAAAAAAAAGAAAAAACACAAGTAAATGATACTTTTCATTTTTCAAAGAACTAACAAGGTATATAAAAAACAAACCCAATACTAACACAGACCCTAAACCACTGCTTGAACGCAGGGATTCACTGGAATCCATAGGAGGATCGAACGCTTAAAAGTTCACCCTAAACCTTCAAAGAAAACAAAAGAAAATAAAGAAACAACAGGGGTTCTTTACAAAGTGAAAGATAAATCGAATCTTCAACCCAACCAAACAAAATTAGCAGAGACCCTGAAGAGTTAAATAAGGCCCGAGAAGCACAAAGCTTCTTGCCAAAAAAAAAGTATATATATATTTTAAAACCTTCCAAAACATAGATATGTGTGTTGAGCACAAGAAGCCTACGTATGTACACAGGTTGTATACTATGCATTCCACGTATGTGCATGGGATATATAGAGGAAAAGGCACGTACACCTCTGCAAACTTTCAAAAAGAAAAAAGGTTTGGATAAACAATTGGGCAGGGAATACTGGTAGGCACCTAGAAGGTGACCAGAGACCCTAACTGTCTCAGTAACTTGGAAAACTCAAAACGAAATTGAAAAATCCAAATCAAACCAAAATCACCCACTAAGACCCTAGAGAGACTCCCTAGTGGAGTCGCCAATTCTTCTACAGGGAAAATCCTCCTATATTGGGTCTAAGGTAAAGGAAGAGCACTAACTCCCTTAAAATACTGTTCTACCCTTAAGATGCCCCAAAACCATCTAAACAAAGTGACGAGAGAGAGGAAAGAGGGTTAAGGAGTGCACCTTTAGTTCTTACGGTTGGTGTAGGCCTCTTTCACTTGTTTCCTCCTCCTAGATCATGGATCTCCTCCCAAAGCTAACCTGAAAAAGATTAGGAATACAATGCAACTACATATACGATCTCTACTAATCACTTTAAATGTTTAGACATACATATAAATGCATAAATCAACAAAAGCATACAAACATAATATTTTGGGACAAGGATGAACTCTTTTATTCAATTTTAAGAAAAAATGGATTACAACCTTTGTTGGCGACTGCTCCACGAACCAGGTTCAGGATCCTCTTTCATCGCTCCAGGTCCATCAATTCCACGTTAGCTTCTCACAACCAACTTATCACCAAGGGAAGGAGGAAGGGTTGCATAAGAATAAATGTTGTAGGGGAAGGTTGAGGCTAAAACTCAGAATGGGATGCAAATCTTGGGATAAGAAAGGGAATGGATTTTGGCAGAGTTTTCTTATTCTCTTTCTTATGATCATAATTGACACTCCAAGACCTCTTTTTATATGCGAAAAAGATGGTTATTCGGTTTGGGGACGGGCTACAAGGGGTAAAATGGTTAGGAAACCTTCCATAGCCTATAAATCCACTGAATTTCGCATAATTCTGTATTTTTTGCAACTTTTGGAGGTAAACCTAAGCCATCTAGTATGCAACATGCATGTGTACGTGGGCTAACTAGCATGCAACATGCATGTATATGTGGGCTATTAGTTCAGTAGGGCACACACACTCTCCAAAAAATGGTTTTTTAAGAGGAAGCTTCAACATTATTTTGGCAAAGTATGCAAAAGGAAGGGCCAATGGCTTGTATGCACAGATAAAGCATTTTGGAATATAATAGTATTGTCTTCTATTAACTTGACATTTATGAGAATCAGCAGGCCATGACTAGTTTTCATTAATCCTTATTATTGTTTTGATCATTTAACTGTTTTCAAATAACATTCTCCAAATTTAGCCTGTCTACAGGTTCATACATGTCACCACGAAAGAAAACAATGATGAAACCAGCAGGGGCTGAACCATCTTGCATCTCCCAGTAGAAAGTATAAACAGTAAGTGTCGGGGCATTTTATGATGACATGTCGGGACTTCTAGACAAATACGAAGAAACCTTAAAATGGGGAGAATTATATTATATGTCCAAGAAATCAAACTTCTCTATGAAAGCAGAGGACCTAGGTGAGATCCAGGTATTTAATAACATCAGAAAATCTAGAATTTTCAGAGTGGCAGCACATTCAACAATTTTCCCTTGTGCGGACACCATTTCTTGCATTTTGAAAAATGAAAATGTATATAGTAGGTACGTATTTAATGCAAGAAGATATTTGATAGCTTCATTCAGGCCTAGTGATTTAGCTAAGTGTTACCATATTGAGGCCGGAAACAAAAATCTAGATGGTCAGTTCCTTAGCGAATTGGAGCTCACAATGAAAGATTTATTCCCCAGGTGGTATAAAGAAGGCAAGTAGTTAACATATCGACCCAAGAGTTGATACCCCACAACTAATATAAGAATACCCTACCAATATATGGTGGCCATGTTGTGCAGGTTGTATGGGGAACTAGATGCCACCCACTTTCCCTTGTCTTATATGCCCTTGATTTATTTATGTGCATATGTAGTGGCCTCATTCAACTGGTGAGACATATTGTCTTGGAATCTCAAAGATGTTATTTCGAAAGTTACACAAGCACAACCAGGGAGCTTCCCTAGTTTCCATATGTCTTCATACCTTCTAGACATAATGTGCATCACTTACAGGTACCCAAAAATGGGGTGGAGTTGGTTTCCCATTGATGTGGCTATCCATATCTACCAAACGGTGTGTTGGGAGCACAAATATCAAATAGATTATCAAAGGATCTGTGAACACGTCCTTGCCCCATTGTACAAGTTTATTTTTTATGCCTCCCCACTTTTTATGAGCGACAAGGCCATAACAGTTATAAGAAGGATTGGGGATTGGTATTTAATGGAACATGGTACATATATAAGGAAATTCGATGCAATGAAACCACCACATCTAATTCCTCGGTTCATCCATGACAAGCTTGTTCTCCAGGAAGTAGCATATCAAACCATCATACATAGGGCCGAAGGAATGTTATATAGATCAAAGAAATCCATTTGGCCTCCATTACATCTTTACATTGGCAACTACTTCTTTGAATACACCAAAACTCCCACGCAGAAGTAGACATCTTGCTTTCGTACCATTTTGGAGAGGAAAGGTTCATCCCTGACAAGATTTTGCTCATGGAAGTAGCATATCAAACCATCATACATGGGGTCATAGGAATGCTATATAGATCAAATAAATCCATTTGGCCTCCATTACCTCCTTACATTGGCAACTCCTTCTTTGAAAACACCAAACAAGCCCAAGCGGAAGTAGACATCTTACTTTCCTACCATTTTGGAGAGGAAAACCCACGTAAAAAATGTGAGGAATGATCTGGAAGGTGCCATCATCGATATGTATTCCAACCTGCATCTCTTCCAAAATGTAGCTACAACAATTACTGAAAAAAGAGACTGTATACAAACGCAGTTGACACAATACAACACTATACAAGAAGGTATAGGAAACATTGATACCTAGATAGCAGAGAATCCTGACATGCCTTTGGAGTTGTATAGACCCTCAAAATTAGCTAGGAAGACAAAACTATATGTGTTAGATCATTTCCAAAAAGTAGGGAAACATGCAAACAAATAAGTAACCAAAGCAATGGGGATATGTTCAAGAACCCACAAAGTTTCTCAAGAATTGATAAGGAATGGTCATCTCCCAAGGTTAGATGAACTTGGGAAGAATTCGGTCATGGAAGATTTAGTGAATTCAATTCAGGAAACTACTAGTATAAGGATACAAATAGTCGAAGTGTCAACCTTTTTCTCAACTAATCTTATTTATCAGCATTTACTATAGCCAATGAAGCTCCATATTATGATACAGGCTTATATGACAAGATTGGAGAAAGATATGAGTGCCCTGGATGATAGCTTCACCATGATTGAATCAATGCTGGAACAATTATCTTACAGGAGGATTGAGTCACTGTATAACCAATTGGAATTTTGGATATCTTATCTCCAGATAAAGTTTCATAGGAAAAAAACAAACAATTTTTTTTTCTTTCGTCTTTTTCCTAACTACCTCAAATTTCATCCTTCTTTCTGCTTGTCATGAGAGAAGCGAATGTGACCAGTTTTGTAGCTTCCTCTTCAAGAAGACGGCGAAATAACAAATAGGAGTTACTATTTTTGTATAAAATAGAATAGAGACTCCTTGAACAAGGACTTATTTTGGCTTTTCAAGCATTGTATAGACCCAAGAACATTTTCGAGAACTTATACAGTGTTAATGAATATTGAGAATCCATCAGGGCCAGCATGTTATAGAAGGAATTTTGTGTAGAAGCTGATCGGAGATTTGAACTACTTCAAGTGAAGATATTTTTTGTTTCTATGGACTGTAAGAATGATTTGTTTATTGTAAACTAATTCTTATGCAATCTTAATCATTCTATAGTTATTGGTGTTTTTGAATATTTTCACGCCTTGAGTTTTGTGAGTTATTACAGTATATGTTGTTGTGATATAGACTAATCTGATTATACAAATATGTATGTTATTGTTGCCAATCTTTATCCTTTTATACAACTAATTGTATTAAAGTTTTTTCAAAGTTTTGGTTGCATTATAACTCACAGGTTACTTTAGCATGCTCCTAGATAGGATATGTTATCATATATTAGTGATAGATTAGTTTTCCCTACATGCATAGTCTTCATCGAGATCTTTGCATTGAATCCACCCACATTATCGGTATATCGGACCGTAACCGGTAATAAAACCATTAGATAACAATAAATGGAAGCCAGGCCAAATTACAGATGGGACTCCTAAACCAAAAGGTGTATAGTCTAATTCGGACCATATACTGGGGAGTACCCCTTTCTATTGTCGGGCGAAGTTGAACCCATCAACACACTAATATGAAAGGTGTTGATACAAGAATCCATCTAATTGCCCTTGATAAGCTAGACAATAATAAGCTACATAAACTCAGTGAACTTCTCAGAATACCACTCCTCCAAGAAACCAATCCTAAGCATCTCAAGAGTAAACTCTTGAAAGTGAAAATCGATCATCTCGTCTGTATCGACTACCGATCTGTCAAACACTATAGTCCCAAGGTCCCAAGATAATCTCCTCGAGGAACCATCATGCTGAAACTACACCACTTTTATCATAATTTCTTGACCCCCATCTCTTAACTGCAACTTCCACTTCTAGAACCCCAAGTTGTAATGTATAGAATACACAAGCCCACTACTATGGATCATATCCTGTAGATGCACCTCAGTGAAATCAAAATATACAAGTCCATCTTCATACATGATCCTTGGTATCGACAAAGAAATCATATCCTTCTATATAGCATGTGCCACACCATTTCCTCTCGGAGCATCCCAAGAGTGAAACACACCAATCATATGAGTTTCGGGAACCCACGTCCAAACTAGAAGTCCATTATGCCTCATAGCAACCGACTCCAATTGTGATACATTGATAACCATAGGAAGCCTAATATGTCGAGTCTCGCATGTAACTGATGGAAACAAGGTACTATGTTAAGCCCTAATATTGGCTCATTACCCCTTAATTGGGACATATTAGATTAGTAATGCTATTTTATTTATGTTGGATTTAGGACATTAGTTGTAATTTAGATTAGTAATGTTATTTTAATTATGTCGGCTTTAGGCCATTATTTGTAATTATACCTCCT
>ML790568.1:900242-912245 GCA_009831015.1 Picea engelmannii
GACACAAGAATTTTCCAACTGAGGAATAGATCCATTTCAGAGTATCTCATTAAATGGAGGAAACTACCAGCTGAAGATTCCACTTGGGAAGATGAGTCTTTTATACAGAAGCATCCAGAGTTACTCAAGCATTGTGGACAACAGTTGTCTCAAGGGGAGGGACATGTTAAGCCCTAATATTGGCTCATTACCCCTTAATTGGGACATATTAGATTAGTAATTCTATTTTATTTATGTCGGCTTTAGGCCATTAGTTGTAATTTAGATTAGTAATGTTATTTTAATTATGTCAGCTTTAGGCCATTATTTGTAATTATACCTCCTATTCTCCTATATATACCAAGGAGACATTTTCATTTTGAATCATCTTGTACTTGAACATTTAAGTGGGGTAAAAGGAGGTTGCCCCCTCGAAGAGGCTTATTAGGAGTCAACTCTCCTCCCACCAATCCACATAACCCTACCAGACTATAATGGAAATTGTGTTTTCTCGAACATTGTCAATGTACTCAAACAACCCATCGAGTCCTGACACCTCTCTAAAAAACAACTCTATTGTTTGAGATGCCTCATACTATGATGGACTCGTGAAGAAATGTGTCAACTTGGTCCATCGACCATCAATGAAATAAATGCAGTCTTTGTCATACACTTCTGAATCTTTCTGCTGACAAGTCTTGCACTCCTTCACATGTCTCAACACATCATCCTTGAGGCCCTTCCATGAGAACCTCTCTCTGATATGTTGGTAAGTCCTAAAGTACCCAATGTGTCCTACCAAGGGTGTATCATGCATATCCCTCGTGATTTCCTCTCTAAGTGTGGATTTCAGAACCAAGTATATGTTACCTCTATAGTAGATTGTGTCATCCACCACTCTATACTTGTCATCATGAATGTGACCATCCATCAAATTGAAAGAAAACTAATCCTTGGAATATTTCACCAGAAGGTGGGAATTCCAATTAGCTAAAATCCCTGTGAGCCAATTCAATGTGTCATGGATCTCCTCTTGATGTGTTTGTACATCCTGATCACTTGGCCATAATGTAAATCATCTATCATGTCGAGGTCCCTGTCCCCGTCCTGATGATATCATGATCTAAGATCAGTATTCGAGGAATATGTTGCTCAATGAAGATCATCCATCCACTCCTTATCCTTGGACTATACAATGTCAAGGGTATGCTAAAATTCCCTATTTGGAGGTCTCCCTAGGGGAATCATTCAAAAAACCCATTGTATACCACCTTACACAGTTGTATATTGATGTATGCCATTGCACAAAATTGTATCATCATGTACCACCATGTGTCCTATATGGGCCATTGTATCATCATGTACCACCTTGTGTCCTATATGGGCCACTGTACAATCATGTACCACCATGTGTCTTATATGGGCCACTGTATCAATCACTCCACTAATATCAACTGAACATGGGTCCCAAACTGATGTATCCACAATTGTGTTAGAAAAGCAGGATCGTGGAGCAATAAAATAAAACAGATGCGAAAATAAAACACAGAAGATACATAATACAATAGAGACACAGATATGCGTGGTTTACCGAGTGTGGGCTACGTCCACTAGAGAAATTACCAGGTCCTTCCTTTTTTATTATCCATCAAAATTAAGGGATACAACCTATAGCTCAAGTGTTATAACTTCCTCTTCTTCCTCTCATATACTCCTCTCTTAGAATACAACAATCACACACATATACAACCACAATAAAGTTCCCTCATAAAAGAGGGTTTCCTTCTAGGGAAAAAATACTTGAAATAACTTCTACCATCAGATCTGTAACATTATAATGAACAATCCATATTGACTATGAAATTACAATATTTAACAATGCAATTTTTCCCAATATTTCTCTTCAGGGGTGCTTCCCTCGAATCCCCCACCACGGGGGCTACAAAAATTGTCATCATCCCCCCTGGAGCCCCCTGGCGACATTTGTGGGTGGGAAATCCCCCCCACACCCCCATGTTAGGGAATGGGGTCCAAGCACAGCTTAAAAAAACCTTTGAATCAGGAATATAACCAGTCTCCACAACCAACAATCTCCCACTTGGATATTGATCACAACAACTCCACTACTACTGTACTTGTTGGAATATACTCCACCTTGGACCTGGAAATTTCTCATCTTCACCTTCATGCTTTAAGACCAATTGAAACTGAGCAAGAACTCATTTTCTACCTAGTTACTCCCTTTGTTAACATGCATATAGGATTCTGGCTAGTATGTATCTTTTCCAACTTCAAATATCCATCTTCCAAGATGGATCTTATGAAATCGTACTTGAGATATATATGATTAGTATTTCAATGGAAGGATGAGTTCTTCATAAGACGAATGGAAGTCTCACTATCATAGTACAACCAAGTATTCTCCTTATTCTTTCCCAATTCCTCCATAAACCTATGTAACCAAATCATTTCTTTACTAGCCTCTACAACAAAAACATACTCTGCTTCTATTGTTGAAAGCGCAACAACCTTTTGTAGTTTTGAAACCCAACTTAATTTTGTTCCACCTACAGTAAAAACATACCCGGTGGTTCTCCTCCTACTATCTTTATCACCTGCCATATTTGAATCAACATATCCATGTAGAACAATGTTTGAACCTCCAAAACATAATGCATGAGTAGAACTACCTCTCAAATACCTGAGAATCCACTTTACGACATCCCAATGTTCCTTAAGTGTATTTTTCATATACCTACTCACAACTCCCACTGCATGTGCAATATGTGGTCTTTTGTAAACCATTGCATACATCAAGATGCCAGTTGTTGATGAATAAGGGACCCTGTACATGTATTATATCTCCTCCTGTGTCCTGGGACACATTTGGCCAAAGGTGTACTAACGGGTTTTTCATTATGCATTCTAAACCTATCCAACACCTTCTCTATGTACTCACCCTGAGACAATGTCAATTTGCAATTTTTCCTGTATCTCGTTATTCTCATACCAAGGATTTTCTTTGCATCAACCAAATCCTTCATCATAAATGGATTAGATAATTTCTTCTTGAGCACATTTATATCCTGCATATTAGACCCTGCAACAAGCATTTCATCTACATATGATAGCAAGATAATACAGCTTCCATTTTCTAGCCTTCTAAAATAAACACAATGATCAGAATGACATCTACTATAACCTTGTTCTATCATAAACCTATCAAACTTCAAAAACCACTACCTTGGATCTTGATTTAGGCCATACAAGATCTTTTTCAACCTGCATACCAAATTGTCCTTCCCTTTAACCTCATACCCCTATGGTTGTTGCATACAAATATCTTCCTCCAAATCCCCATGGAGAAAAGTAATTTTTACATCTAACTATTCAAAATGCAAATCTTCTACTACCACAAGACTTAAAATAGTCCTAATTGAAGTCATCTTAACAACAGGAGAAAATATGTGATCAAAATATATACCTTTCTTTTGTGCAAATCCCTTTACAACAAGTCTAGCCTAATGCTTCTTTTTCCCTCCATCTTCTTCCTTCAACCTATAAAACCATTTATTCTACAATGATCTTTTTCTTGTAGGCAACTGAACCAAGTCCCAAGTCTGGTTGTTTACTAGGGAATCGATTTCCTCTTTCATTCCTTTATCCTAGTTTTTTTTAGTGTCTACCTACATTGCCTCTTCATAACATTCAGGTTCACCAGAATCAATCAACAATAAATAATACAATGAAGGAGAGTATCATTCAGGGGGTCTACTTAACCTAGTAGATCTTCTAACAACACTTGCAGGAGTTTGAGGTACTTGTTTCTCTTGTTGTTGTACATTTTTATTTTCTGGTACCTTTGGAATTTCTTTTTCAGTGATCTCATCAAACATTGTGTATTCTAGTTTTTATTCTTCCCGTTTCCTTCCCTGCAATTGATATTTATAGATGACCTTCTCATTGAATATGACATATCTAGTCCTAATGATTTTTTTATTTTCATAATCCCATAAGCGATAACCAAAATGATTAACACCATATCCAATAAAGATACACTTCTTGGATTTTTCTTCAAGCTTTTTTCTATTGTCTTTATCAATATGGACAAATGCTTCAAAACTGAAAGTCTTCATAAATGAATAGTTTAACCTTTTACCTGTCCATTCCTCCTCTGGAATGCCACCATCCAAAGAAATTGAAGGTCCTTTGTTTATCAAGTAAACAATAGTATCTACAACATCTTCCAAAAACTGTAAGGGAAACCCAACATGCAATCTCATACTCCTTGAATGCTCCATTATTGTCTAGTTCATCCTTTCTAAAACACCATTTTCTTGTGGTGTTCCTAGAACTGTCTTCTCTCTATGAATCCCATGACATGAACAGTAATCATCAAACTCCTTGCTGCAATATTCACCTCCATTGTCTTATCTGAGACACTTCAACCTTTTTCCTGTCTCATTCTCAACCAAAGCATTCCATTTCTTAAAAGTGTCAAAAACATTAGATTTGTGTTGAATGTAATAGACCCAAGTTTTTATAGTTGCATCATCAATAAAAGTAACATGATAACGAGATCCACCAAGAGATGATAACTGAACTGGTTCCCATACATCTGTATGCACAAGCTCTAATCTTTCACTCTTCTTTTCTTTTCCAACTTTGAGAAATCTAACTCTCTTTTGTTTTCCATATACATGGTGCTCATAGAAATCCAAATCAATTTGTTTAAGATCTAGAAACAAATTCATTTTGTGAAGTATCTGCATCCCATTCTCACTCATGTGTCCAAGCCTATGATTCCATAGTGTTGTATCCACTCATGTAGAAGATAAAGAGATAGAATAATTACTATTACCGGTACATAAATACAATGTACCTACCTTCTCTCCTTTTTCTATTACCAATGATTATTTGGTGACCTTCCACACCTTGTCTGTAAATATAGATATACATCCTTCACTTGCCAATTGCCTTGTTGAAATTAGATTTTTCCTTATATATCGAACATGTCTTACCTCTTTAAACAACCATTGGTTTCCATTATTTTTCTTTATTTGTACCTCACCCATTCAAACAATTTTGCATGGTGCATCGTCACCCAAATGAACCTGTCCAAAATCACCTTGAACATAATCTAGAAAATGTTTCCTATGGGCTGTGGCATGAAATGAATCCTATAAATCTACTACCCAAGACTCATAAATATTATCTACATAAAGAATCGACGCATCTTGTAACACATCACCTGTTACACTTGCTTCTTGATTTTTCTCTTGTTGTCCATCTTTTTGTTTCTTTGTAACTTTGCAGTCTTTCTTCAGAGGTCATTTCTTCCCATAATTCCAACACTATATCTTTACTAGTCTGGATTTGGATCTACCCTTCCTAGAATTCCCACGGTTCCCTGAGCCCTTTCCTCTATCCTTTTGTCTTCCCCTGTTCTCCATGTTTAACACATTACCTGATGTCTCACCTGTGATTTTTCGTCACAATTCCTCGCTAAGGATAACACCAACAACATAATCATATTTTAGAGTGTTTGATCCAGAGACAGAGTTAATTACAACCATGATCAAGCCATTCCAACTTTCTGGCAATGCGCATAGTATTAAAAGAGCCTTGACCTCATCATCAAAATCCACTTTTATTGAACTTAGCTGATTAGTAACTGTATTAAATTCATTTAAATGATTTGCAACAGATCCACCTTCTGACATATTCATATTAAATAAACACTTCATTAGAAATACCTTATTGGATTCCAAGGGTTTTTCATACAGTTTAGCCAATGTGTCCATCAACTCCTTCATTGTCTTTTCTTTATAAATATTGAAAGACATTGACACTGGGAGGCTCAACTGTATTGTTCCTAGTTCCTTTCTGTCAAGAACCTCCCATTATTCATCCTTCATGGTCGTCGACTTCTTTGTTATTCCACCCAATGGTAGGAATAGATCCTTCTGATATAAATAATATTCTATCTACATCTTCCATAACTAGTAGTTTTGACCATTAAATTTTTCAACCATAAACTTTCCATCTTATTTCATTGCTCCAACTCGAACCAGGAACCCTCTTTTCCTATGAGTTACCTTTCCCTCTGATACCAGTGTTGGAAAAATAGGATCATGGAGAAATAAAATAAAATAAATTTCAAAATAAAACATAGAAGATACATAATACAATAGAGACACATATATGCTTGGTTCACCTAGTGTGGGATACGTCCACCAAGAGAAATTTTTAGGTCCTTCCTTTTTATTATCCAATAAAATGAAGGGATACAACCTACAACTCAACTGTTGTAAATTCCTCTTCTTGCTCTCACAATATCCTCTCTTAGAATACAATAATAACACACATACACATATGAAATACAATTCCCTCGTAAAACATGGTTTCCTTCTAGGGAAAAAATCCCTAAAATAACTTATACCGCTAGATTTTTGACCTTATAATGAATGGTCCATATTGACTATGAAATTACAATATTTTACAATGCAATTTTTCCCAATATTTCGCTTTGGGAGTGCTGCCCATGAATCCCCCGCCAAGGGGGCTACAAAAATTTTCACCCCCCTTGCTAGACCCCCCTGTCAACAGTTGTGGGGGGAAAATCCCCCCCTCACCTCGTCGTTAGGGAATGTTGTCCAAGAACGACTGAAAAAAACCTCTGAATCAGGAAGATAATCAGGCTCCACAACCAACAAATTGTCCTATACTCAATCCCCCAATTAATAGGTGCATATAATTCATTGTTGGATGGTCCACAAGGAATTTTCTCAACTACCTCCTCTATAGGTAATTCTTTAGCCAAAATAAATGACTCATGATCCCTACAATGAAAAACAAGTGCACGATCAAAACCCCCTTTTTCAATCCTCTCCTCAAACAAGTTTTCCGATATTCTCTTGTCCACCAAATCATCCCCATCATTGTCATCCTACATGCATAGATCCCACCCTTTGTCATACTCGGGTACAATCATACATGCATCATCATATATTTCATAAACATGATGAAGTGTTTAATCCATGTCATAGTTAGGTATGCTTGATCCTCCGTCATCATAAGCATCATACACAGGGAGAGATGTTGAATCCTCAACGTTGGTTGATCAGAAAGTTGCATCATGTGTGTTTTCAACCCGTCCATCATATTTTCTAGTGCCATGGGTCTCATGAGATAGATATAATGGTGTACTAGATGTTGTTGTCTCACTATTACACACATCCTCAACATTATTAGATGCATGCTCCTCCACCTATCCTTTATGCTCACTTCTCTTTAATTTTTTCCCTGTGCCTTTAAAGGAATCATCGTCCACAATCTTGGGCCAACATATGTACTTAAGGGTGAAATAGATTTTAAAGGAAAAAGATGTACATATTTTCTCATCCAATGCAAGATACCCCTCATAGTGGTAAGGCATGTTTTTAATTCCTGCTAGACTCTTTGAGATGTCAGCCATAGGCTATGGATCTTCCTCCATCCCATTTAACCACATGAGTGAAAGCCCTAATACCATATTTTATTACACATGTATGAAATTATACAATTTGAATTACTTCCCACAGTTTCCCCTCACTGTAAATCGCACGGATTTTTACGGAAAAACCCTGAAAATTTGTCGAATTAAAATTTTAATAACTTTACTTCCTGGACTCCATTTCGGTCATTTTTTTTTAATTGGTTATTTTTACAATAGGAATTAAAATATACAATTTGTTTTGGAAAACTCTTTCTAAAAAAATTTCAGAATGTAATCTAAAATGTGTCGCCCCTTTTTCTGCAAAAAAACCCAAAAACATTTCCCTTCTTTGGCCAAGAAAGTGCTATGATGCAATCACAGGCTGGCAAGCTTACCAACTTTGATACCACTATAATATATTCAATAGAATGGGCTAGGATATTATGTCCTTGTGTGCAATAAGTGTTATTTATTCTCTAATCCAGTTGACAAATTTTCACAAATAGTTTGCATGTATTCTACTAACAGACATTTTATCAAACATATTGCATGTAATACAAATACACCAAAAATAGAAGGGACAATATGTGGTATAATGTATATATTTTTTCTAGATAAACATCCTGTGATTGGTTTTTGAAACGTCTAATGTTTCGAGTGGACACCCCACCCATCATTGGGCACAGTAACAAGATAAATAGTGACAAAAAAGTGTTGACGTTTTATATTTAAAGGTTAGGTTAGAAGGGTGATCGTTGAGTAGGGAAAGGAAATCAAAAAATGGAGTCAAACTAGTTGTTAACTTTAAACATAAATAATTAACCAAGTCAAAATTAAAGGTAATGAATTACGGGAGAAAATAAATAAATGTAGAGCTCAAATTATTCCTTAAGAATGAAGAGTATTTAACGGGTTGGAGATAATTAAACAAAAAATACATTTGTTTCCTGAATTAGACAAACTTGTTTATGTTTTGGTAGTTGCGGGAGGTATTAACCTCCAAGTGTAACCTTGGTAATTAGAATATAATATTATGGAAGTAAGAGAACAATTAGACTGATGTGTGGAAACCCTATAAGATATGTTGGCCCAAGGAGAATAATAAAAAAAAATAGAAAACCCCAGAAAGAGATGACGGCCCTGCAAGAAAAAGTCAAAGTAAATTACATTTGCCAGAAAAGACAAGTCGATTATATGGGAAAAGTTCACTCGAAGAATAAGTATAAATAAGGTGGAACCTTATCTCATTTACACACTCTCCCTCAACAGAAGGAGGGCACAAGTTTTTGGAGCAGGACCTGCAGCAATTGCAGTTACAACAAAAGGTGGAGCAAGTTTGGAGAGGGTGGTGAAATAGTTGTCGTGGTGTAGTATTAATATTTCTAGTATCTCTCTTGTGTGCTTCTCTTAGTAAAGGTACGATTCTATTAGTATAGGTATGTTATCTTGGTATTATGTTGTTGTTGTAGTAGTGGTGTTTCTGGTTAGGATTTATCTGTTGGTTTTAGTGTGGACTTGCCAAAATCATTCTATCTAAGAAAAGGTTAGTGTTCTCGAGGTTGGAATATGTGAATGACTATGGTTGGGTGACAATGATGTGACATTGTCTATGGTTAAACAAGAATACCAAAATTTTAACATGGAATCAGAGTTGGTTTCCTTCGTAACAATCTAAACACTGGAAGGAAGATCCTTAATTTCCCCCATTGTCAATATCGTTGAGCACTTACTTAACCCACTATGAAGGTATCCTAAGGAGGGCGCATATTTTCCCCAGATCAGATCTAAAATATTCTGAAGTTGTAGTGCCATTTGTAGTTATAGTACCAGTTGTGATGCAGGAGCATCGCTCCCAAGCTAGCCATGCGCCAGCCAGCTAGCCCACTTAGGGCATTCAAGGAAGAGAGGTGCCAGCCCTCTCATATTTTGAATTTGAATTAAGGGCATTTAATATTTGTATGGTTGTTAGAGCCAAAAGTCCATGCCTATACATAGGCTTTAGATGTAGATAGCCTTTAATGGTTGTAAGGTTGGGATCGAGATCCAATTCGGACTAGACAACCCATTCAATGTAATTCGGTGTAATTGAATAGAGTTGGTGAGATGGAGGGAAGAGATCAAAGAGCCCTCTCATGTAAAATATCCTTTGTATGTAGATAAAAGAGGAGAAGTAGTTAGGGGAGCTCTATGTCAGACAAATTGTAGAGTAGAGAGGAGAGAAGGAGCCAAGACTCTATTAAAGTCTGAGCTCGAACACATTGTAAATGAGGCATTTTACATTAATACAAACAAAAAAAAATCTTGCATGTCATTCTGTGTTGTGTGAATGTTTCATGTGTTCATTATATGTTGTAGATGTATGTTGTAGGTGTGCGTTTGCACGGACAGAAAAAATTCATTGTTTGCTGATTTCTTTGATTTCAGGTTGGGTTCTTTGAGGCTTCATGCATGAGTGCATGATAGAACACTGCAAGTTCTGAAAGCCAGTGCAAGGAGTGCACTTCTGAATTCTTCGGATTCAAAAAAAGACATGCTAGGAGGGTGCACCAGCCGAAGTCATTGGCTCAAGGAGGAAACCTATAGGTTGTTGAACACCTTGGAGGAGGAACTATGTAGAGGAGGACACAATAGAAGACATAATCACTAAGGGGTTCTGTAGAGCTCTGCCAGGAGGGAATTGAGAAGATGCACGAGTTGCATTAAGGTGAATAACTCTATCTTGAGTTCAGAGAAGACGGAAATTATGAGGAGTTCTGGGAAAGCTCTGCCAGAAGGGCATTGAGAAAGTGTGCAGAGTGCACAAGAGAACTCTATTGTGAGTTCAAAGAGAAACCAAAATCACTGAGGATTCTAGGGAAGCTCTACCAAAGGGGCATTGAGCAGGTGCATATAATGCATAGGAGAAGAAGACAGAATCACTGAGGATTCTGGGAGGCTCTGCCAGAAGGGCATTGAACAGGTGCCTGTGTGCATAAAGAGAATTCCTTTGAGTTCTGGAATAGGGAAGTGTCCAAGGAGGAGGACCTTCACATGGTTGTTGAATACCCTGTAGGCTCAACAAGGAGGCATTTCAAGAGGCTGCCAAGAAGGAAATTCCATCCCTTCAAGGAGATAAAGGGGCAGAGGATGAAGACCTATGCAAGGAGTGCACCAGGCCAACACTTGGATGAAGTGTTGATTGATAGCCATCTGGAGGCTTGTCAAGCTCAAGGAGTGAGCACAGAAGGACTTTGGTTCAAGTCTAGGAGCTCAGGAGGTTGAGTGTAGGAACGAGAGCGAGAGTGAGGACTTATTCTAAGTATCGAAGCTCAGGATAGATAGCACATGGTTGTGTGCAGAGACCCTGTAGGAATCACAGAAGTTGATACACCCTTTGGTGGGCAAGAGTTGATAAAGCTCAAGAGAGATAGCATCCTTAGAACGTAGACGAGAGCCAAGGAACAGGCTTCACGGAGGAAGCAAAGGCCGAGGCCTTTGAAACTTGGGAAATATTCCAAGGGAAGGAAGAAGCACTAGCTCAAAAGGGAGATACAACTACCATTGGGTTGGAGCTAGAGAAGCGAGATCTGGACCGTCGAGTTTCATGTCCAGGCATCAGCAGAAGAGCGCATGGGGAAGGAACAGATATGGGTCGTCATATCTTGCGCAGATAACCAATAGCCATCAGATCTGGGGAAAGGAGCATGAGGTTTAACCCTCGTATGCAGAGAAGAGGACTTGTCAATGTCCCAAAAGCATCGTGACCATCGAACATGAGGACACGTGGCAAGTAGTCAAGGTTTTGGGAAAATTATTGAAAGGGTGTGGGCTGTCAATCCAGTTGGATCGTAGTTGTTGGTTCAAGAGGGACACAGACCAAAATTTCAACATTTCGTTATTCCAGGTACTGGGTGTGAAAAGGGTAAGAGTTTGGGACTCTTGACCCATGAAATCCCAAAAGGATCAGAGTCGTCGGATCAGGGGAGGTTGAGAGAATTGATCACCCGAAGGAGTGGAGTTTCAGAATATCAAGATTCAGAATTTCAGAAGTCTAGGAGGACAAGGAGTCAGTTCTCTTGGGTAAGAAAAAACCTGAATTCATGAAAGCGCGACGTGTCTTGGGAGAGGGACATTGAAGGCGGGTATTTCGGATTTCAGCATACTGGGGGTCCTACAGACAGGAAGCCGGGATACTCCACATCGGAAGTCCCGAAGTCGCAAAGTGTGACACAGCTTTGGAGGAGAAAGTTGGGCCAAGGATTTTGGCATTTTGGGGATCGACACTTCAACAATCCCAATAACTAAGAGTTGGGACTCTTGATGTTGAAAACCCCGAAGAAGATTGCGGTCACGAGGAAAAGTGATCACATGGATTGAGAATAAAACAAAATCTAGAAAAATAAAAAATGAATTTAAACTAACTAGAACTTATAAACAAACATTATTTATAATTTGTTTTCAAATATAATCTAGAAGCTTCAAGTTAATGAAGAAAAAATATTAATTTTAGTTTTTTACAAAATCAAACAAATGATAGATAATTCTTTTATTATTATTATTTTGAAATG